>ML784076.1:17064-27134 GCA_009831015.1 Picea engelmannii | reverse complement strand
CCCTATGCAATTTTCCAAGTTTAGGAATGGGAGGGTTGATAAAGTGACCTATTGGGTGAATCATACCTCAAGTTTAGGAGTGTTTCACAAGTGGAACCCTCTCTAATACATCTGGAAAAAGTGACATGGATGGGGGAAAGAATGTTACGCATGGGGTTCATGACATACAAGGGATTGTAGTATCTCATTTATGGGATCCTTTGTAGAGGGTGTGTTGCACCTTCGTTTTCAATGCAACCTTTTTCCAAGCCCATTTATTGTCTTTTGTCCTTTTAAGATGTTTCTAAGTTAAAGACAAGGTGTTTCTTCTACCTAAGCATGAAACAAAATTCCCACCTTGACTCTAACTTGGTCACATCAAGCTTCCCCAGGTTGAAGTCATGTGTGGGGATTTTACCTAAGCATGAAAAAAAACGCCCACACATACTTTACTTGGTTGGAATTTTGTATTAGTTATCTTTTATGAGTCCCATCTTCTTCTTATGAGAGACATTTCATTGTCCTTAGGATCCCTGGGCGAGCATATACAAGTTTCATGATTGGATTTTATCTTTTTTTACCTACAAGCCTTTAGGCCTTCAACCCCTTCTTCGCATGAAATGAGGGACAATCCCTTCTTGGGTGAGTACACCCAAAAATCCTAAAAGTAAGGATATGAGGGGATGAGGTGTGGAAAGTGAAAAGTATGGTTGGGTTGACACGATGAATCATCAATAGGACCTCCCAGTAAAAAACATATCCCTAAGGGTGACCCACTTACTAGGGTGCAATGTTAACCACCAAAGTGAAACATGGCAAAGAGCATAATGTCCAAGCAGACATTACATAATCAAAAGAAGTTTAAAATGAAACAAACTCAAATGACTCAAATATTGAAATGAAACTCACCATAATACCTGGCTTGCACCTTGATGCAGGAGCATCGCCAACTCAGCAAGCGTGGAACCAGCGCATGTGTTTTTAAACACATGACATATAAAGCTTGATAACTCTTTTTGAATTTTCAATTAAGATGAAGCGCCATATCCTTCAATGAAACATTTATGAAGGAGCACCTATTGTATTATAGCATACCTCGAGCCTTACGCTCTTGTCTGAATTAGATAGGAGGCATTAAATCTAGTTAATACAGGTAGATAGATGTTTAAGTCTAGATTAGATAGTTTAGAGTTCGAGAGGGAAAACGAATATAGACACCCTCCTTTGTACATATATTTTTTTTCAGATTATTCAGGAGCAAGAAGAGAGAGCAAGCAGAGAAATTCTGAAGAACACCCATGTACATAAGTTTTTGAATTAATAGAAGAGAGTCTTTGATTCAATTTCATGGCTGGTGTTGTTTCTTTGTGTATGTTGTGTATGTGCTCATGAATGTTTGCTTCTGTTATGCATTTGCTTTGAATATGTTGTGTTTGAAATTTTAGAGGTTTAATTGAAATCTAAGAGAGGAGAGAATAAGTCTCAATTGTTTCTCTGTCTAAGCCAGGAGATTCCTGCATAGAGTGCAGTTGAATTCATCCACATAGAGTGCGTTGATGAGAATCGATAGTTAAACCTTATTCTCATTCACCCAGAAGTTTGTTTGGGCTGGTAGAGTCGTGCAGGAGAAGTGCAGGCTGAACTTGAAGTCTCTATGGCTAGTCTGAGCAAAGGAAGGCATAGACTATTGTTGTCAGAAGTACACAGGGTCTGAGAGACTCACAACTTTCAGAGCTGTTGAAGGTCGAGCACGAGAAGTGTGCGCAAAGTCTCTGAGAGAGTCAGAGTGAATAAGCTCAAGGGGGATAGAACCTTTGGGATATCATTGAAAGGGAACGTAGAGAGCTCAGGCCGAGGAAGATTCGAGCAGGAGATGCAAGCGCGGACGTTAGGAAACAAGTGTTGAGAAGGAATACTTAGTCATTCCCAGGAGATCCTCGAGAGGGAGGAATCGACGGTTAGGATTCACCGAGGGAACTAGCGAAACCCCACTAGCCGTCAGATCGGTGCAGAGTTGCACAAAATTTAAACCCCAGCGAACAGAGGAGGAGTCATTGGGATTTGGCTCATCGAGATATCGGGGTTTCCGCAGTCGTGAAACTCTGGCAGGACGAAATCGCGATCCACAATTTCCCGAAAGGATCTCAGCCATTGATCTCAAAGTGGACACATGTCAACATCAGGAGAGTCAAGGTTCCATCCATCGGGATATCGGAGTTTTCGAGGACGTAGAAATCTCGCATGTTGAAATCGTGATCCGCAATTTCTCGACGAGCGCTTTGGACCGTCCATCATCGAGGACACGTGGTAGGAGATTTGAGCGAGTCGATGTTTGGAGGCATCGGGGTTATCGGAGTGGAGAAATGCTTGCATAGTGAAATCACGATCGACGATTTCCTGAAGTAGCCTGAACTGTTGATGGGAGGAACACGTGGCGAGGGATCCCGAGGAGTCGGGATTCGACATTTCAGGATTTCCGAAGTCAAGTGCATTGCGTAGGGTGAAATTTCGATCCACGATTTCCCGATAGTGCTGAGTGGAAGACAGGTGTCAGAGTGTTGAGCCTCACCCTGAGGTGACGACAGGTGGCATCGTATATCGGAGTTCGGGGTTTGGCAAGGTCTGTGACCTTGTGCATCAGGAATCGTGAATTCCCTAAACGCGATTTCCCGATCACCACGGGAGTGTGGGTCCCAGGGCTTTGCCGTGGACAGAGGATAGTTGGCATCGGAGTTTGGGAATTGAGGATCCATGAGGTGTGTGACCCATGACATAGTAAGTTCCGATTTCCCGACGGGGAAATCTCCGATAAGGACCGAAAAATGCGCGAAGGAAATATTCATCGGGTTTCAGAGTTTAGTGCGACCCGAGTACAGGACTCGCTACTACGCGAGGTCCGATTTCCCGATACGGTAAGGGAGATCATCGAAGGCCATTCTGTGGGTGTGAGAACTTCCGATAAGGGAGTTGAAGAGCAAATTTATCTCTTCGGGCCAGTGAAGAAGAAGGTCCTAGTGGAGCAGACGTGTCCTGGGTGGCGCGTTCTGCATCAAGTGGTATCAGAGTGAGAAAATCTCTCTGTTTTCTATAACAGGGTAGAAAGGGAAATTCACCATGCCGCCAAGGAGAAGAGATAGACAATCACCCAATCCAGAGGGGGAAAGGGAATCATCTAGAGAAAGAGGTAGGCCAGGGTAGAATCTGGAAGTAGAAAGACAACTGCAAGAATTATGCTCTATGATTGTGGATATGGGAGTAAAGCAAAGGCGCAAAACTGATGCAGGAGATACCAGTGAATCCGAGGATGAAGGTGTAGCTAGATAGGGAACAGGAGAAATCCCAGCGGAAGATGCAACAAATGAGCGATTAATGAAAGCCATATCACGGATGAGTTCAAAGACAAAAATGGACATTCCGACTTATGAAGGAAATCTGGATGTAGAAGAGCTGTTGGATTGGATTAGAGCTCTTGACACCTACTTCAATTATCAGGATATCAAAGAGGATAAAAAGGTCAGACATGTTGTCACCAAATTGAAGGGACACGCAGCCTTATGGTGGGACGAGCTTCAAGCAGATAGACGCTGCAAAGGTAAGAAAAAGATTAAAAGTTGGGATCGAATGGTTGCAAAAATGAAAGCAAAGTTCATCCCAAGGGATTATCAAATCACAGTGTTCAGGAGGATGCAGAACCTGAGACAGAAGTTGATGATGGTGAAGGAGTACACCGAGGAATTTTATAAGCTCAATATCAGAGCAGGTCATCAGGAGAGCGATGATGAAAAAGTTGCCAGGTATATGAATGTCTTAAGATATGATATCCAGGATGAGATGAGTATGGAAACCATCCGAATAGTAGAGGATCTGTATCAGATGGTGTTAAAAGCTAAGGAAAAGCTAAGATGTAAGCAAGGACAGCGAGGCCGAGGCAGGAACCAACAGAAAGGTAAGTCCGTTGCTCAAGATAGATTCCATAAATCTAAGGATAACTGGAAGAAGCCTCAGACCAAAATGGAAAGAGGTGGAATTTCACAGCGAGGTCAGCACGCTGAACAACGAAGGTAGCAGACAGAATAAGGTGAAGGATACGCTGATGCGAACACATTTCCTCGTACCGGAGGTAGAGGAAGAGGCAGAGGAGGAATCATCACATGTTACACATGTGGGAAAAATGGACATAAGGCAGTTGACTGTCTAGATAGGAAGACAGATAAAGGAGAAGCTCACATCACCCAAGCACAGAGGAGAGATGCTGAGGAAGAAGACGCAGAAGACGAAAGGTCATTGATGATGCGTAAAGTTCTCTTAACATCCGAGAAGGAGGTGGAGGATGTAGTTCAAAGAAACAGGCTTTTTAGAACCACATGCAAGACCAAAGACAGGAAATTCCAGGTTATTGTGGATAGCAGAAGCACAGACAATCTCGTTTCGACCGAGATGGTGGAAAAGCTAGAATTGGAAACAACTGATCATCCGAGGCCATACAAAGTTTCATGGCTGCAGAAGGGACATCAGGTAAATGTCACTAAACAATGCTTAGTTGACATCAAGATAGGAAGATACAATGATAGGATTTTATGCGATGTTATTCCTATGGATGTATGTCATGTATTGCTAGGCAGACCATGGTAATATGACAGAAACGTAATTCATGATGGGAAGATGAATACGTACACTTTGGAGAAGAATGGAAGATCACATACGTTGAATCCAATTAAGGATAAAGGAGAAAAACCAGAGACGAGAAATACTATACTTCTCATGAGTGGGAAGGAACTTCTGGCAGAAGTAAAGAAGAAGGAAGACCCACAATTCTTTGTGGTCAGAAAATCGAAAGTCATTTTGACCAGCACAAGGGTGGATGATCTGCCTAAGGAAATTCAGGAACTGCTGGAAGAGTTCGCTGATATAGTGGTGGACGAGTTACCTCATTCATTTCCACCGATGAGGAGCATAAGCCATCATATAGACCTCATACCAGGAGCAAGTTTTCCGAACAAAGCAGCGTACAGGTTGACGCCGCAGGAGAATGAAGAGGTCAAAAGGTAGGTACAGAAACTATTGGATAAAGGATTGGTCAGGAAAAGTCTTAGTCCGTGTGCCATTCCAACGGTACTAAGTCCAAAGAAAGATGGAGGTTGGAGAATGTGTACAGACTCCAGAGCCATCAACAAGATAACCATCAGGTACAGGTTTCCATTGCCAAGGATGGATGACTTGATGGACTGTTTGAGTGGAGCAGAGTTTTTTTCAAAGGTTGATTTGAAAAGTGGATACCATCAAATTCGCATGAGGGAAGGCAATGAATGGAAGACAACATTCAAGACTAACGAAGGTTTGTATGAATGGTTGGTCATGCCATTTGGCTTGACAAATGCACCAAGCACATTCATGAGGCTGATGAATGAAGTGCTGAAAGAGTTTATTGGTAAGTTTGTCATTGCTTATTTGGATGACATATTGATTTTCAGCAAGTCAAAAAAAGAGCATCTAAAGCATTTAGCTGCAGTAATGAGGAAGCTACAGCAAGAGAAGCTGTAAATAAACATGAGGAAGTCTTCATTTATGAAGAGAGAACTCATTTACTTGGGGTTTGTCATATCAGTAAATGAATTGAAGATGGATCCAAGTAAAGTTGAGGTAATTAAAAGTTGGCCATCACCGAGAAATGTTTTCGAGGTGAGAAGTTTTCATGGACTGGCGAGTTTCTACAGGAAATTCATCAGGAATTTTAGTGGAATTAGCACAACAATGATGGACACAGTCAAGAAAAGACATAAATCTTTTCATTGGACTGAAGCGATGGAGAAGAGCTTCAATCTGTTGAAGCGAAAGATCACCGAACAACCGGTTTTGGTATTGCCGGATTTTATGAAGGTATTCCAGGTGAAGTGTGACGCAAGTGGCTTTGCCATAGGAGCGGTCTTAAGCCAGGAGGACAGACCAATCACATATTTTAGTAATAAGCTGGATGAAGCGAAGGTGAAGTATTCAACGTATGATAAATAATTTTATGCTATCATACAGGCGTTGAAGAAGTGGAGGCATTACTTGATGCCAAAAGAATTTGTTCTATACAGTGATAATCATGTGTTACAGTTTGTGACTCAGCAGGAGAAGCTGAATCAGAAACATGCTAAATGGGTGGAGTATATGCAAAATTTTACATTTGTCATTAAACACATTTCAGGGACTGCTAACAAAGTGGTTGATGCTTTGAGCAGGAAATGTTTGTTGCTGCAGGAGTTTCGAGTCAAGGCATTGGGTTTTGAAAATCTTAAAGACATGTATGCAGGTGATGCAGATTTTTCAGAGGCATACGAGGTAGCTGAGAATCCATTTCTCAGAGACAGAAGACCGTGGATGGACTACATGATCCAAAATGGAATTTTGTTCAGAGGCAATCAGTTATGCATTCCACATTGCTCCATGAGGGAGAATTTACTAAACGAAAAGCATAGTGGTGGACTAGCAGGACATTTTGGCCATGATAAGACATTTGCAAAGCTGAGTGAAGCCTATTTCTGGCCGAAGATGCGAACAGATGTCAAGAATTTTGTTGACAGGTGCAGGATTTGTCAACATTCAAAGGGCAGAAAATAGAATGCGGGATTCTATCAATCCTTACCCATACCTGACAGGTCGTGGGATGAAATCAGCATGGATTTCATATTAGGATTGCTGAGGATGCAAAGAGGACACGATTCGATCTTTGTGGTGGTTGATAGGTTCTCAAAAATGGCACATTTTATACCATGCCATAAGACCAGCGATGCAACACATATTGCAAAGTTGTTCTTCAAGGAGATTGTTAGACTTCATGGTTTACCCAGAAGCATTGTATCGGACAGGGATACAAAATTCATTGGAGATTTCTGGAGAACACTCTGGAAGAAGATGGGAACTAACTTGATGTTTAGTTCTGCCTATCATCCGCAGATAGATGGGCAGACAGAGGTGGTCAACAGAAGTCTTAGGGATTTACTTAGAATCCTAGTGACAAAGCACCACAGCAGCTAGGACAATGTGTTGCCACAGGCAGAGTTCGTGTACAACGATTCAGTGAATCGAAGTACAGGCAAAAGCCCATTTGAAATTGTTTATGGCAGGTAGCTGAGAGGAGTATCTGAACTGAGGGATTCAGAGCAGATGATGACAAAGAGCGCAAGCGCTGAGAAATTTTCACAGGTGATGGAAGAACTTCACAGCAGGGTGAAGCAGCGATTGCTGGAGTCGAACCAGGAATACAAGCGCATAGCAGATCAGCATCGGAGACAACTTCAATTCGAAGTTGGCGATCTAGTTCTGGCACATCTGAGGAGAGAAAGGTTCCCAAGGGGAACATACAATAAACTGAAAATGAAGAAAATTGGGCCATGCAGAATCCTGAAGAAATTGGGAGAAAATGCTTACGAAATTGAACTGCCGGATGAGATTGGAATATCTCCGACATTCAAGGTTTCAGACTTATATCCATATAAGGCTGAGGAAATAGGAATTGGAAATGATGAGCAGCCAAAGATCCAGTGGCAGAAGCAGATTTCGATGGCAGAAAGGCCACAGATGGAGCATATACTTGACAAGAGGGTCAACAAAAGGACCAGACGGAAGCAATACTTCGAGTATCTGGTGAAGTGGAAAAATCATCCAGTGGAAGATTCCAACTGGGAGACAGAAGCATTTATCCAAAAGCATGGACAGACCATGCAGGATCTCATGGACGGGAGCCCATGAAAATTTTCAAGCAGAGGAGTATGATGCAGGAGCATCGCCAACTCAGCAAGCGTGGAGCCAACGCATGTGTTTTTAAACACATGACATATAAAACTTGATAACTCTTTTTGAATTTTCAATTAAGATGAAGCACCATATCCTTCAATGAAACATTTATGAAGGAGCGCCTGTTGTATTACAGTAGACCTCGAGCCTTAAGCTCTTGTCTGAATTAGATAGGAGGCATTAAATCTAGTTAATACAGGTAGATAGATGTTTAAGTCTAGATTAGACAGTTTAGAGTTCGAGAGGGAAAACGAATGTAGACACCCTCCTTTGTACATATATTTTTTTTTAGATTATTCAGGAGCAAGAAGAGAGAGAAAGCAGAGAAATTTTGAAGAACACCCATGTACAGATGTTTTTGAATTAATAGAAGAGAGTCTTTGATTCAATTTCATGGCTGGTGTTGTTTCTTTGTGTATGTTGTTTATGTGCTCATGAATGTTTTCTTTTGTTATGCATTTGGTTTGAATATGCTGTGTTTGAGATTTCAGAGGTTTAATCGAAATCTGAGAGAGGAGAGAATAAGTCTCAATTGTTTCTCTGTCTGAACCTGGAGATTCCTGCATAGAGTGCAGTTGAATTCATCCGCATAGAGTGCATTGATGAGACTCGACAGTTAAACCTTATTCTCATTCACCCAGAAGTTGGTTTGGGCTGGTAGAGTCATGCAGGAGAAGTGCAGGCTGAACTTGAAGTCTCAGTGGCTAGTCTGAGCAAAGGAAGGCATAGACTACTATTTTCAGAAGTACATAGGGTCTGAGAGACTCACCACTTTGAGAGTTGTTGAAGGTCGAGCAAGAGAAGTGTGCGCAAAGTCTCTGAGAGAGTCAGAGTGAATAAGCCCAAGGGGGATAGAACCTTTGGGATATCATTGAAAGGGAACGTAGAGAGTTCAGGCCGAGGAAGATTCAAGCAGGAGCTACAAGCGTGGACATCAGGAAACAAGTACTGAGAAGGAATACTTAGTCGTTCCCAGGAGATCCTCGAGAGGGAGGAATTGACGGTTAGGATTCACCGAGGGTACTAGTGAAACCCCACCAGCCGTCAGATCGGTGCAGAGTTGTGCAGAGTTTAAACACCAGCGAACAGAGGAGGAGTCATCGGGATTTGGCTCATCGGGATATCGGGGTTTCCGTGGTCATGAAATTCTGTCAGAATGAAATCGCGATCCATGATTTCCCGAAAGGATTTCAACCATTGATCTCAAATTGGACACATGTAAACATCAGGAGAGTCGGGGTTTTGTCCATCGGGATATCGGAGTTTCCGAGGACGTAGAAATCTCGCATGTTGAAATCGCGATCCGCGATTTCCCGACGGGCTCTTTGGACCATCCATCATCGAGGACACGTGGTAGGAGATTTGAGCGAGTCGATGTTTGGAGGCATCGGGGTTCCCGAAGTGGAGAAACGCTTGCATAGTGAAATCACAATCAACGATTTCCCGAAGTAGCCTGAACCGTTGATCGGAGGAATACATGGCGAGGGATCCTGAGGAGTCGATATTCGGCATTTCGGGATTTTCAGAGTCAAGTGCATTGCGTAGGGTGAAATCGCGATCCGCGATTTCCCAATAGCGCTAAGTGGAAGACAGGTGTCAGAGTGTTGAGCCTCACCCTGAGGTGATGACAGGTGGAATCGTATATCGAAGTTCGGGGTTTGGCAAGGTCTGTGACCTTGTGCATCAGGAATCGCGAATTCTCGAAACGTGATTTCCCGATCACCACGGGAGTGTGGGTCCCAGGGCTTTGCCATGGATAGAGGACAGGTGGCATCGGAGTTCGAGAATCGGGGATCCGTGAGGTGTGTGACCCACGACATAGTAAGTTCCGATTTCCCGATGGGGAAATCTCCGATAAGGACCGAAAAAGGCATGAAGGGAATATTCATCGGGTTTCAGAGTTTAGTGCGACCTGAGTATAGGACTCGCTACTACGCGAGGTCCGATTTCCCGATATGATAAGGGAGATCATCGAAGGCCATTCTGTGGGTGTGAGAACTTCTGATAAGGGAGTTGAAGAGCAAATTTATCTCTTCGGGCCAGTGAAGAAGAAGGTCCTAGTGGAGCAGATGTGTCCTGGGTGGCGCGTGCTGCATCACACATCATGGAGAAAGATCCAATGTCTTTCAGAAGACAACTGATGTGGTAGATACCATCACGATGAGCCTAGAACTATGGTGGTGAAGAGGGTCTCTATTTGTGCAAGTGGACACTGTTGGTCAAGTTGTCTCTCGGTACTCCATGTCTACAATCTGAGGGTATCGAGACATCATCTCCTTAGTTATCCCTAAGAGTTGGGGATAACATGGCCC
>ML784075.1:250933-314701 GCA_009831015.1 Picea engelmannii | reverse complement strand
ATTTTATGCTTAGAAGTAGTCACGCTACTTTAGGTTACTTTTTCTTGTCTAGCATTTTTTTAATCTTTTTTGATCCTCCGTCTAAACAATCCTTTGTGCTATTGACAGATGACTCCTCCACCAGCTTACCACATTGGTTACGCTAACGGTGCCAGCCGTTGGACGCAAAATCTCGCTTCGGCTGCTTGGGCTCTCTACACCCCATCACATGACCTGTTACATTCAAACGACATATGTTTGGGACCAGAAACCAATAACCAAGCCGAATACACTACTGTCATTGGCCTCTTGACCGACGCCCAGCATCATCATATTCGTCACCTTAGCGTCTTCCTCGACTCTCAGCTAGTCGTCCTCCAACTCAACAATGTGTACCGTGTACGCGACCCATGCCTCTTTCGCAACTACCTGCAGGTTAGATTATTGACTCGACATTTTGATTCCATTACATTTACACATATTCCGAGAGAATTGAATCAAATAACAGATAACATAGCTAACATGGTGCTAGAGTGGCATATATCACATCAAGCTACACACACATAAACATCTCATAAACATCCTGTCACAGCATATAATAAGCATAGACATCATTATCATCATCATCAAAAAACAAAACATGTAACACACATTTGGATCTCAAAAAATATGTCTACTCATGTATATATATAATATCTGAATGTTTACATACATCAAAATACATCGGCCCGCATGCCCGTGCCACATCATGGTACAAAACTCGGCTCACCAGCCTAATCAAAAATAGTATACAATACATCATACAATCAGGGGGCCTCTAGGGCACCCCCTGCTGCCCCTCCCTCAGGAGGAGGTGGTGGCCCAACCCTACCTTCCCCAGGCGGTGGTGGTGGAACCTCTGCAGGACCACCCTGCCCAGGCGGCAGGTGTCCACTGGTCATAGCCGCGAGCACAGCTGCTCGCCGCATGATTGACCGCCATGGTGGCGGCAATCCGACACACTGCTCCAGGAACTTCTCGTCCTGGATATGACTCCACATGCCCTCAGGCACGTCCCGAAAAACCGTCTCAAAACGATGGACTAGATCCTCATCCGCTCCGGCTGCCGCTGGAGGAGCATGCGATGGCCCTGCACCAGGGTCATCCCAGCGGCACCTCTGTGCCGGTCTCTCGGGCCCTGCTGGTCCCCCAGCCGCCGCATCCCTCGGACGCCTCGCACCACACGGCGGTCTCTCCTGATCTCGCGGCGCTGGCGCCTGAAACACATCCACCTCACGCCCGCGAGGTGCCACATCTGCACAAGCACCAAACAAGCAACAAACAAAGATATCAGTGTCTATACATCAAAACATATGCACTAGAATATCAACAGCATAATATAAAACACAAAACACAAACACATCACATACCTCTATGATCGAAAGCCTCCCCAGGAGGCAGTACCATATCGGGGTCCCTCCGGAAGTCCACCCCCTCATAGGGAAACCAGAGTATGAATTGAGGCGTCTGCTGCCATATCTGCGCCGCCTCCTCTGTAAAATAGTGGCCCCCTTCGCCACCACCCTGGCGAACCAAAATCTCGGACCACCGCCTCAGACGCGGGTGTCGTATAACTGGTACCTCCAGCACCACCCTCGGCTGCAACGCCGACACTCTCTCCAGGAAAAAGGCCACCAGGATGGAGCCAAATGCAAACTCCCCCCTGCTTGTTGATCGACACCGGTCTAGCTGCGCGACCATCCGCGCATGAAGAGCCAAACCCTAGGTGAACCACTCACGGCCCACCACCACCCTCTCCATCAGCGTCAATTCCCCACCACTAATACGGTGGGGCGCTGTAGACCCATAAACCCGCACTATCATCGCCGTTACGCAACGATGCAGTAGAACATCTAGCGCATTGATGCGCACGACAGACCCAGTCATGTAGTGCTCGCCCGAGCAAAATTGCCCGGCGACCTCCACCAGATCAGTCTCCCTCGGCAGCACAGGCGATGCCGGCAGCGGTGTTCCCCGAAAGGGGAGCCCAGTCAGAAAATAGATATCCTCCTCAGCAGTGAAGGCGACCCGCTCTCCCCGCACGAGGAAGTAGTGCTGCCGAGGGCTCAGAAATTGGAGCAAGTACTCCTGGGCCCGTATCAGAGGGCACTCAAAAAAATTTAGCAACCCGCTGGCTGCTAAAGTCGCCCGTACCGCCGGCCTCGCCTCGGCCACCTCCTCCCGCAGCGGCTCCCAGTCCCGCTCGCGCCACTGCACATCCATACTCACTGCTCGCTGCCTGCACACAACCCAGAAACCTATATTAGCTTGGGCACTCATTCAAAACATCAAAATAAGCTAAGTTTCCACCCAGACACCTCGCCTAAAAGGCACGGCTTAACCACCCACAGGCGCGCGCACATGCACGCATGTTCGCTATACAGGCGCGCATGAGAGCGCGCCTGTTTTTCCCATAGGCGCGCTCATGAGCACGCCTGTTCACAACATAGGCGCGCTCTAGCGCGCGCCATTCATACCAACAGGTGTGCTCTCAAGCGCGCCCGTTCGACCTAGAGGCGCGCACACATGCGCGTGTATTCAGTGAATAGGCGCGCACTCATGCGCGCCTTTCACTGAGTCGCCTACGCATGTGGGCCCACCCGCTACCCCAAAACCCCCTAAACCTCTCCTACGACCCCCCGTACCTACCCTGCCCTAAAATTTGACACCTATAACTATGCAGGATGTTCAGACCACTAACCTGAAACTCGCACGTCGAAAAACGGATGCCTCGTGCTCTCCGAATCGCCCAATCTCTTCTGAATCTGCTCTGGAATCACTATAGCAGCAGGTACAAATGAGGTGGCAATGTGGGCCCTACAGCTATATATAGGGTTTTTGCCAAACTTCCACTCATCATTCCGGAAGCCCACGACGTCCATTTTTCGAACCGTCTTCAGCCACGGGATCAACATCCCGCCACCTACATCATGGCTGTCCCTAGGCCTCTTTTCATCCCGAGCCCCGGGGCACCCTTTTTTCATATCATGGCCAGGTACGCATGCGCATTGTCACATTTATCTAATACATGTTCATATTTGTTATCCTCTTCAGATATTGTTCACTTTGGGTATTCAGTTGTTCTATGTGCAGGTACTTGATTAACATCTCTCCACATCACTCCTTCAGGTATATATTCAGCACTGGCATGTAGTCTCTCCCACTGTATTGCATTTACATTCCAGACACACCCTCTGATATTGGCCTTTAGGATACCCATTCCCGGCTCGGCAGTACTTACACCTTCATTCCCAGCTCATCAAACAATGAAAAGAGTGCAAACACACGTGTCTTGCCTCCTGAGTTTTCCACGTGTCTCAACTGTTGGTTTCCACGTGCTTGGGCACTTCGGGCTTTAGGAGTTTCAACTGTTAGTGCTTCAAAACTTCCCGAAGGAGAATCACTGAAGTAACCGATCTGTCGCCACGTGTATCCATTGATGTATGGTCTATATTTACTTTGGGACTTCAGGTCCTTATCTCTTCGGGAGTTTCAAATGTCAATCGTGAAGATATCCCGGAGGAAAATCGCCAAAGTGACTGATGTGTCACCACGTGTATCCGTTGATGTATGGTCTTGATTAACTTCAGGAATTTGGGTCCTTAGCTCTTCGGGAGTTTCAAATGTTTGCGCTTGGAAAACTCCTGAAGTGACAATCGCCAAAGTAGATGATCTGTCACCGCATGTCATGACAAATGAACGACCCATATTCTCTTCGGACTTCGACAGTGCAGGCTTTGGGTCTTCTGACGACTCTTGGTGTTAAACTCCATGCAATTTTGTGTTCCCGAATGGAAGAAAACCATTGATATGATTTACTTGGTGGATCCTTACCGTTGAAACTTTACCTGTATGTTCCCAGAGTCTGAGCCCAAAATTTTCTACTCTGGATTGCTGCGTCGTGTGCATGGGCATTCCCTGTTCATATAAAAATGCTTGGGCAACCTGTAGTGAGCTCAATCCACGAAAAACATGATGATAAGTAATTCAAACCAAACACGATGTATATTTCATCTTTCAATAAAGACAGAAAACGAAATGTGCAAAGACTCAAATAGGCAAGAATAAAACAAGAACCAAGTCACTCAGTAATGAGAAAACGTATTAACCGACCAGAAAAAGGAAAAAGTTGATGAAAAAATATGGGAAAGAGAGGAGAGGAAGGGGATGCAGACTTAGGTTACAACATTGGCTCCAACTTGGGAATAGGTCATCCCTGTGAGGTGCTAAGAACTGTAGATCGGTTCCTTGCGATTAGATAACTGCTCTTACCTTTCATCACTTACCCTTGTTTCTGTCTATCAGCCCTGCATATCTCTTACTGTCCCTCACCCATGCATTTTATTGAATTAAAAATTGAAACTACACCCCAGTTCCTTGTTGGGCTATGGAGTCTTTATTCACACACAACTAACTAATCAAAAGAACAAATAAATGAAAGTGTATATGGTACAAGGGGGACCTTCCCCCATCTTAAACAAAATAGTGTTTCAGGAAGCGCCCATTTACTAGGCCTCCAAAGATCTTTGTATCATTTAGATTGTGCAGAATGAACGTGTTGTTGTCTAGAACTTCAATCACCTTAAAAGGGATAAATCAAAGGTTGTCGAATTTACCGTGCTTGGACTTGTCATCCCTTATGGCATCCCACCTCAAAACCATGTCACCTTCCTGAAAAATCTCCTTCTTGGTTTTCTTATAAAAGGTCGATTTGATCTTGCTCTGGTATGCCTCTATTCTCTGATCAAGTGCCTCCCTTCTCTACTGAACTTATATGATCTGGAAGATCCTCCGTTGGATGTCATTGGGCTCCTCAATATCCTCCTGCAAAAATTTTAGGACTGGTATACCGAGCTGAGTAGGAAAAACAATGTTTATTCCATAAACAAGTTGAAATAGTGAGGTTCCTAGAGACTTCTTAGTGATGATCCTGTTAGCCCATAAGGCATATTTGAGTTTAGAGCCCCAGGATTTCTTTCTTTCAGTCAACAACGTTTTGATGATCTTGATGAGAGTCTTGTTTGATGATTCTTCCAGGCCATTTCCTTGAGGGTAATAGGGTGTAGAATGTTTCAAGGAAATGTTGTGACTACCACATAAGTCAATCATGGATATGGACTTGAAAGCTTGGGCATTGTCTGTTACAAGCTTACTAGGGCAACCAAATCTGGCAAAAATATTAGTTTCCAGGAACTTCATGATTACCTTGTCAGTGGCATTCCTGGTGGGCATAGCCTCAATCCATTTGGTGAAGTAGTCGGTGGCAGTGAGGATAGACTAGTTGTGTTGTCCACTGGAGGGTGGATTTATTTCTCCTATGAAGTCTAACCCCCATTGTTGAAATGAACTACTGGCTTTGATAGGTTTCAAGGGCAGTGATAGTAACTTTTGTTTCCCTGCAAAAATATGACATTTATTGTAGGCTCTAATAGTGGAAAACATATCAGAGAAAAGGGAGGGCCAGTAGTATCCTGCCCTTAGGATCTTGAGCATTGTGGCTTTCCAATGCTGGTTCCCTCCACACATTCCTCTGTGCATTTTTGCTGTGACTTGTTTGGATTCATTTTCATCAAGGCATCTTAACAAGATTCCAGTAGGATCTCTCCAATACAAGTTCTAGTTTGAAATGCAGAATTTGATGGATTTCAACTTGAAAGACCCGTCCTTTGTCTTCTTCACATCTGGGGGACATTCAAAATGTTGTAGAAAATAGATGATGTTTTTATACCAAGGTGAAAAGGAATATTTTTCAGATACCTGTAAATTGTCTTGTCTAGGCTGTATGGTGGGTGCATTTGATTGGGTGAAGATTTGATGAAAGTATAGCACCTTGCAGTTTGATTTTGATAGCAATTTGGCCAGTCCTTGCCCCTTTATCATCTTGGTGGGATTTATGTGCAAATCATACTCCAACAACTTGACAATCCATTTTCCTCTTTTCTCCTTGCTACTTGACTGGACCAGAATCTTTTTGACATTTCCTCTAGGAGCAAAGGCCGTTATGCTAGACTGTAGCACATAAACCCAGAAGGCCTTGAGTGCTTTTCCCAGTGCATAAGCCTATTTTTCTAATATATCATACTTGATCTTAGCATCTCAGAGGGATCTTCTGAAAAAGGCTATTGGCTTCTCATGCCCTTCCTTATTTTTTTTCAACAGTACAACAATAATTGTTTCCTCTGAGGAAAAGGAAAAGATGAAGAAATCTTTGGTATAGTCGGGGCTAGCCAATACATGTGCTTCAACTAAAGCTTGCTTGATTTTTTGGAAATATGATTTCTCCTCCAAGGACCATTTTATCACAACATCTTTCTTCAACATGTTAGTAATAGGCTTCATAATTTCAGCAAAATTCGGCACAAAGTGTTTGAGGAAGTTTATCTTACCAATAAATGACTGGACAACCTTTTTATTTCTGGGGATCTCGATTTTTTGAATGGCACAAACCCTCTTTGGATCAATTTTTATGCCTCCCGCTGATATGATGTGGCCCATGAGCTTCCCTTCTGGCATGGAAAAGTGAGACTTCTTAGGATTGAGAGATATCCCGTACCTTCTGCATTTCTTGAAAACCTTCTCCGAATGATGCAGATGTTCCTAATCAGACTTGGAGAAAATGGTAATGTCATCTAGGTATATGACCATGAATTTGTCTTTTCCCCCCATGAAAGCGATGTCCATGGCCCTCTGAAAAGTGGCCCCTACGTTTATGAGCCCAAAGGGCATCTTGTCATACATGAATGTTCCCCACGAGGTGGTGAATATTGTCTTTTCTTTGTCTTCCTCACAAACTGCTATCCGGTTATAACCAGAGTATCCATCCAACAAGGAAATTTTTTGTGCACCTACCACCTTCTGTAAAATATGATCCATCTTGGGGAGGGGGTAATTGTCCTTTAAAGAACACTTGTTTAGATTTATGAAATCAACACATAAGTGTATATCCCCACTCTTATTCCTCATGGGTACTAAGTTGGCCACCCAATTCGAATACCTCAATGTTACAATAATCTTGGCATCCAACATTCTTTTTATCTCTTTCTTAATTATGGACATTAACATAGGATTAAATTCTCTAATATTCTGTTTGAATGGCTTGGAGCCAGTTTTTAGGGGGATCTTGTGTTGGATGATGTCAGTATCAAATGTCTTCAGATCTTCATAGGACCATGCAAAAGTATCAACAAAATTTTTAATGAGACTGACATACCTATATTTTTGTTCTGTAGCCAATGCCTTGGACAACTTGATGATCTTGGGATTCTCAGTGGTCCCAATATTGCAGTCTGTCACCTCTTCTTCTTGATCCTTCATGGCAGTTCCTTTGTAAACATCATTACTACCAAAAAATATTTCCAAAGGCACTAGTCCTTTTGGAATATGGTTGGTTTTCAGTTCTACAATATCATGACCATCCACTGTCTTCATCAGATGAGAAGATTGTTGATCTTCTAATTTCTCATTTTCATCTTCTTGACTTTCTTGATCAATTGAGATATTGGAGAATTCATCAATGGTGTGAAGAAATATCTGCAACTTTGAATCATCACTAAATACTTTCCAGTGCTTTATGCTGTCTGGTATGGTTGTTATGTGTTTGATTTCCACCTGATATTTAATACTTGGGCCAATGGGAGGCCTAAACATGCTGGCAGCTAAGGCCATAGAATCAACTTTCTGATTCTATTCTCTGGGAATGAAAGAGAGGTTAAATGCTAGAAAAAAATTATTGATCAGGTCCCATACCTCGTTTCTATACTGCTTGCACCTTTGTTGCTTAGTTTGATAGATATTCATTACTTGATTGATGACCAACTCGGAATCACCAAAAACTGCTAAATAATCAATGGACATGTCTTTGGCAACCCTCAATCCCAATACCAGGGTTTCATATTCAGCTATATTGTTAGTAGTCTCAAACTCCAGTTTATAAAAGAGGGTTATTACTTCTTCTAAAGGGGAAATCAGGAGAATACCTGAACCAGATCCTTCTTTTGATGAAGATCCATTGAAACACATATTCCACACCTTTTTTTTGGATCAGTCATTGGCTGAGCTCTGCATTGGCTGACTGATATTTCAAGTTCATCATAATTTAAATGAAAAATAGACGAACCCATCTCATCCTCAACAAGATAAATGGGGTGATTTCTTGGGTTGTGATGATCACTGACTATGTAGGATAAAATTACCTCTCTATATCGCCTCCTATGCTCACCACCAAACACAAGAATGGTTCCATATGTAAGGTCCATTTGCAATGATCCTCCAACCTTCTTAGCCCAAGTTCTAGATAATAGCATGCCAAACTTTGGGGGAATGTCAGCCACCACAATGTCCATCACTACACTCTTCATGGGTAATTGTTCTAGAGAAACCACCATATCCTCTATCAATCCCAGACATTTTACCTTCTTAGAATCAAAGGCGTACATGTCTTGGTAAGGCTTGGTAATTTCCAGACCCAGTTCTTCCATAACAACCTTGGGCATGACATTGTGAGAGGCTCCCGAGTCCATAAGATAGTTGTGAAGGATCTTATCATGGACATTCAGAGATATATAGAAAGGGGGAGAAGCATAAGAGCCATCCTCAATGTGTGGACCCACAATAATGGTTGGATTTTCATCATGTAGACTAATGACATCAGAAGATACACTAGAAGGAGTGGGCTGCAGAACTTTCATGATGGATTTCTTGAAAGGTTCATTTTTTAACAATTCTGGCAAAGGGACATGAATATTGATTTTGCTCAGCTCATGTTCCAAGAAAAAAACGGTTGGTGGCTTATCAACTTCCTTTGTTTCAGGGTAAAGAGGTTTTGATAGTGGAGATGACTGAGTTTTAGATGGCATACCTTTATTTAGATTTGGCTTGGAAGGGGCTTCTTCTTATTTGCCTTGATCAGAGGTGGTGGCCTTGGAAGTTCCATTTTTCATCCTCAAATCGTATTTCTTCTTGGGTTGACCTTGAATAACTCCATATTCCCCCATCTAATCATCAAATTGGTTTGACAATTGTGCTACCTCATATTCCTACTATGTTAAGTGACTGTTATAAAAATCTGTCTCATTGAAAAGTACAACAGTATCGTCCACATCGTCATTTTCTGCATCTCTCTCCTCAATCTGATTATTTTGGAAAGGGGGCACTACTCTTTTATCATCATCATTTCTCCTTTCTCTCTGCATTACTTGAGGAGCATCATTAGGCCTTCTGAATGGGTTCTGATTTCTATTACCAGCCCCTTGAAAAGTTTTGTTTGGTTGTTTGGATTCCCATTTTAGCTTAGCTATCTCAGAAGTCAGATCATTCAACATCTTAGTCATCTCTTCAAGTTGGGGATCATATGTAGCTGGGTTAGAGGAGGTAGGGGCATCCTCTCTATGTTTTTTCTTCTCTTGATCAAATCTAGTCTTTAATTTGTCTGATGCCAAAATATTAGATTCAACTTCAATGGCTACTTCCTGCATGGATAACAGTGTGGTTGATCTTCTCTCTCTCAGGAGGAGGGAGAACTCTGCATCAAATGCATTAGCATAAGTGATTTTTGCAGAGGCTTCAGTTGGTTTGATTTCATTTGGGATTCTACCATACATTTATTGAATCTCTTGGTTAATTCTGAAATAGATTCACCGTTCTTTCTCTTTAGAGCCCCAAATTCAGTGATGTAATAGAGATAATATCTCCTATCTTCCCATTGCTTTCTAAAATCTTCATCTAACGCCTCAATATATATAATGGAGGCTGGAGGAAGACCTCTAAACCATTTTCTAACTTCCCCATCCAAACTCTGTGCAAACAACCTCATCCACACATCTGAATAATCAATGTTAAAGTTATCTGCAAAACTGTAAAAGGCTACCAAATGTTCTTCAACAGTTAATTCACCTTCCCCATTATATCTTGGAAGATATTTCATGTAATTTGTGGTTGGGAGTGCATGTAAAACTACATGTAGCACTAAGGGTGCATATATGGCATCAATTATGACATCCATCCTATTAACCGCCATGGATTGAATAATAGGAATCTACAAATTTATAGGAGATATAGGAGTGGATGCAAGACTGGATGCTGAAGTGGAATCAAGAGTAGGAGATGTTTGAGCCTCGTTGGAATTATGATTCTCAGGGCTAGCAAATTTAAGCTGCTCGTGATGATGGTTTGAAGTATTTTCTTGGTGTGCATGTTTTCCCTCGAGGGGGGAAGTGATGCAGGAGCATCATGAGAAAGTCAGCAAAGAATGCACAAGAGAGGAGGACAACTAGAAATGCACTAGCGCATATTTTGAGAATGTTTTGAATTTGAATGATAAAACATTTAATGTAATATATAGGAGGATGTATTTTCATTTATGTTTGAAATATTGTAAACAGATCTTGAGCATTGCTCTCATCTATCGGATGTAGAGACATTTAATTGTAATGAATGTAAAGTAGATAACTTTTAATTCTGATTAGATAGCTTGTAAGGTAGGAGGGAAAACTCTAAGAAATCTCCCTTGCATGTATTGAGAAGAGGAGAGATTGTAATTGTAAGATGTAGAGAAAGAGGATAGAAGAGTAGAGGAACAAATATTGTAGAAGGTTATATAAGCAGATAGTTGTTGCTATTGAATCCATGTACAGGAGCACTGGAATTAATACAAGAATACTTTGATTCCATTTTATGGTGTTGTCATGGTTACTGTTTGCATCTATTGAATGGCATGTTTACAATTTGGTTATATTCTCTGTTATGCATTTGTTTCAATGTTATATGTGTGTGTATGCTCATGAAGTCTGTGAAAGGAGAAGTATAATTTTCAATTGTTTCTCTTCCTGAGAAATCCTACAAGGAATGCAGTGAGAGTCCACAAGGAGTGCGTTGACAAGGTTCTGAGTATTACCTCAGAGAATCTCAAGAGAGATACTATTGTTCTTATACCCACAGAAGTGTAGGTACAGTACAAGAGCCGTGCAAGGTGTGTGCAGACTAGTGGAAGTCTTAGAATTTTCCAACCAGGGAGAAAGTTGAAGAACTATTGTTACAAGGAATACACAGAGTTGGAGGTGGCGAGTAACCAAAGGTTATTGTGAATGCCGCAAGGAGTGCACGCAAGAATCCTTTTGAAGCCTTGAGCCCATAGTAGAGGTCAAGCTCAGGAAGGATAGATATTTCAAAGAATTCAAAGGAAGAATGAGGTCTGAAGTCACCTCGCAGAAGTTAATTTTAGAAGAGAAGACGTTAAGTATTTGAGGAGTCTTTGAGAAGTCTGAATGGATGGTTGAAATTCTCAGAGGGAGAATCGCTGAAGTTCCATGGACCGTTGGATCTTGCAAACCAGTGGGAAGAATAAGGTTGAGTTTATTTTAGCACTCATAAGCTCAGGAGGAGTAGTGGCCATTAGATTTGGATCAACGAGAACTGTTGATCTCGTGCTTGAACTTCGTCATTTCAGAATTCGAGGCGTGAAGAACGTTGTGACTTAGAGTTGAGAGTTGCGAACTCCCGATTGATGAAGTCCCGATAGAATTAGGACCATCAGATCATGAGAAGCTCAGAGCCATTTATTAATGGCGGGAGTTAACGCGATTTTGGCTATCGAGCGAAGGGGGTTGTTGCATTTCCTTTCACCGATACGTGAAATCCCGAGGTGCCGAAACATTGGGCCCCAGTTTGCAGTTGAAGGTCACACCAAGCGGAGTTCAAGTGAGTTGCAAAGTTTCATGGACCGTTGGATCTTGCAAACCAGTGGGAAGAATAAGGATGAGTATCTTTCAACACTCATAAGCTCAGGAGGAGTAGTGGCGATTGGATTTGGATCAACGAGAACTGTTGATCTCGTGCTTGAATTTCATTGTTTCAGAATTCGGGGCGTGAAGAATGTTGTGACTTAGAGTTGAGAGTTGCTGTTGGCACAGGGGAAAACCTAGGGTTCAACACTACATCAACGCACCAACAAAACCCTAACTACCGACCCTTTCAGAAACACCTATGAAGAAGATGAATTCTCACCCGAGTTAGAGGCAGGGGTGGTTGCAGGACTCAAGTATCTGCAACCTTATCTGGGACACATATTTGTGATTATAATACTTAATACAACTCTTAGCACCGTCAGTTCTTTAATATGTAATCACTATTCACTTCGCTGATACAACAGAACTTCGCAGTATTCACACCAATCTACAGTATTCAAGCACTTAACATATACAAATGGATCAGAATGAGCATATCAAGCACTAAACATGACTAGCTAGATCAGATCTAACATTCTCACATATGATAAGAACAAATCATAATTAGATCTATCTAAACATATCAAAGCACTTAGCATAAAACATATGACCACATCAAGACAAAGCACAAAGCACACAACACATTCTTTATGTGGTTCACCCCCACCCTGGGGATATGTCCACCAATTCTTGCTCTTTATATTCTTCGGTCAATCAGTTACAAGAACAGAGCCATCAAAACCCTTACTCTGCACAGGACAAAATCTGCACAACTCGCTAGACCCTTCTTCCTTGCGCTACAACACAAAGCCTTCTACAATCTCTCACAGGGGCTTGCACTCAGCTCTGTAAGTCTTACACAAAATGCACAAAGCCTTGATCACACAGATTCAACTCTTAGCACTTAGCCTCGATCACATAGATGTTGATTTCACTACTTCTCTATATGGCCTAGACATCTATATATACATACCAAATAGGCCTAAACATGGGTAAACCCATGGGCTGACATCCCCTATTCATTACATATTCCCCAAAACCCAAAAAGGGGTCCAAAAAGGGGTTGAGATCCCATGATATCCACTTCGTCTTGCACTCCTCCTTTGTCAGGTTGTCAAATTCCCAAAATAGGTCAACATGACCAAGAAAATCCCAAAACTTGGTCAAGGGCCAACAGGCCCCCGACACTCACTTGTGACTCGTCCCGAGTCACTCCGGTCTGATCAATTATGCCTTGAACGCCTCGAGCTACTTCGAATTGCTACTTTGTTGTGGCCTCTTGTTCACTGAGCTCATGTATTATTGCATCATTCACTGGTCCTTCTAGGCATTGTTTTGCTGTGAGGACAACCTATTCTAGCTCTGCTCCTTGGCTCTCGACCTTTATAAACAACATGCATGCCTTATCTTGCACCGGTTGAAGCTTTTGAGTGACTTCCATCACTTTGATTTGAAGCATATGGATCTACTGCTGCATTGTACGTTGTTAATGAGACCTCTTCATTTTGTCTACAACATACAACGCCTTCAGCTGCGCTTGTAGTGTATCTGTGTGTGGCTTTGCTTCCTAGAGATGCGACTCCAACGCCTGTAAATCTAAATTCTCAGTGAGGTTTTCATATGTTTAAGCACTTTGGTTACTTAGCTTCTTTCACTTCAAGGCAAGAGCTTTTAATTTGTCAATTGCACTACCAATAGTGGCTTCCCTTTGGTCTCGTACATCTTGAGGGATCTCGGGCACAATGAGGAGCTCTACGTCTGTTATGTGTTGCTGGAGCTACTGGATTACGTCTTCGAGTTGTGCCACCTACTATGGAACTCGTTCTTCAGCCTTTACTTCAATGACTGTCACAGAGCGAAGTGGTATGTGGAGCAGAAGTCAAACAGATATATCAGGTCCAACGACTATATTGCTTTGCCATGGTGAAGTGCCATGTGTCGCTATTCTGATATCTCGACGAAGCTTCAATTCTACAATTTTTGTCTCTGTGAAGCTCCCTTTGGAGTATTCTGTAACTTAGCCCTCTTCTTACTTAGCTTTCAAGCCTTCTTTCCAGTGAGCCTCATCTCAATAGCCTCTTTTCCATTTCGATTCTTATCAACTTTTAACACAGTCACTGCATGATGTTGAGATTCTTTCCTAGGAGGGTAATAGCTTTTCTTTATCTGGAGTAAGTACTTCAATATTTTGTGGGTCTCCTAATGTTCTTGTAGCTTTGACATCAATGTTTCTAGTGACAACTATATTCGATCTGTTCACCTGTTCTTCAATCAATTGTGCGATCCTTCTAGCCATGAAATATTTTAAGTCTTGTTTCTTCTGCTCCAAGGATTCTTCTTCTTCCCTTCGTCTGGCTTGAGCTCTGTCAATCTAAGGTTTTCCTATTAACATGGTAAACGGGGCACTATCTTCAATAAACTTAATAATCTCAAAATATTCCTCTGTCGAAGTTCCATTGATGGTCATAGGTATTTGAGCGAGCCTCCCGCATAAGTTTACCAACTTTCCTTTGAATAAACCTATTCCTCCTAGCGAAGGGATTATAGCAGGCCTTCCTATAACTTCCCAAGTTCTTTCTGTTATGATATTCACTTGTGTTTCCTCATCTAGAACATAGTCAATGTCGAAGTCCCCTTTTCTTGCTTCAAGGCACTCCTTTTCTTTAAAAATCTGTGATAGTCTAACATGTCGATGGTCATCCAAGGTGTCTTTCATTTGTAGTAATACCTTCTCTGATTCTTTCTAGGGTTCTTCTATAGCCTTAGTTTCTAGATCTGGCTTAGGGTTTTCTTGTCTTATGTTCATACTTTCAATCTTAGCAATCATTCTGGGGAAATCCAACACTTCATGGTCCAGAGCCTTACAACAAAGACAACTATGCCTTCTTCCAGGGCATTCCTTAGCCAAATGCCCTGGTCTTCTGCAACTATAATAGAGGGTTAATCCTCTCTTTCTTTTAAATGATCCCCAGCTTCTCCTGTACTGCGCACTAGGATCATAGGAGCTAACCTGAAATAAATTCTTTCTAGGATCCTGCATTCATTTGTTAGTCCAAACATTCTTTCTATGCATAGGTATACCATATCTTTCATTATTGTTATCAGATCTATTCATATCAAACCTTCTTTAATATATTAGTGCCCTATTTTTCAGGCTAGGATAGATCCTATCAATCATACTGAGATCCATACTCTAGAAACTCAAATTTCTACTTATCTTACTTCTACAGAGCACAAAGATTCCAGATCTTAAATTTTTAACTATTCTTACCTTTATCAGAGCACATAGCTTACATATATTATCTCTCTTCTTCAGATCAAACTTCTTCTCTTGGGATCTGACCTTCCTTTCTGCAGATCAGACTTCTTTTCTTCAAATCTGACCTCCTTTCTTCAGATTGGGTTTCTCTCCTTCAGATCTAATCTTCTTTCTTTAGCACAGAGCTTTATAAGTCAAGTATAATACTGCGCACTAGGGAACTTCAACACATTATCCAGGAGTCAGACTTAGAAACCAGTTAGTACCTTGGGACCTGCATGCCTCCTCGTGTCTGACAGTGGGTTTACATCATTGACCCCTGATCGGATGATTCCACGTATGTTCGACTTCAACTCATTCATTCACATTTGTCGGTATGTACATGGTTAGATTTATACTACATCGGGATCGGTAAGAAGACCCTGGGTTGAGTTATCACTCTTATATGTACTTTTCCCAGGTTGCGAAGGATTTCTTTTGAACCATGACACATATACTATCACATAGATCCACTTTGTATTGGTCGTGGCTATGTCTTGTCATCTCGTAGATCCACTTTGTATTCTTCGTGGCTACAATCAGTTCAGGTCATAGGAGTATAGATCCACATTGTATCTGCAGTGGCTATACCATTTTATCAATATAATTATGGATCCGTAGTGTATTTTATGGCGGCCATACCTAAAAAGTCTTTATCACTCAAGCATAGGTATGATTGCCTTGGATTTGAAACATGTCATAATATTTTTTTGATGGTTGTGTGCAGCTCTTTCCAATTTCTTTGCTTCCATACCCTTTCTTAAAAAATTCTACAAAGTACTTCAATCATCATCGTCTTCTAACTTCATACTTTGGGGGAAATCTGTTACACCTTAAAATTACTCACTTCGATAGTGTCACAAGTGTTGTCATTACAAGTGTTGTAAGTGTCGCATCTTGTCCGCAAGTGTCGCATATTGACTATAAGTGTTGCAAGTGTCAAAAATAGTATGCTGCCATCTTGCCTATGTTGTGCCGCTAAAGACATCATGAAGACACTTAAGACACCTGAAAGGATAGTTTGGAAGAAGAAAAATCACTTGGAAAGAAGTACAAGCCCTTTTCCATTGGAAAAATCACTAAAAAATTGATTTTTGGAGAGGAACGCTCCCCTATCCACTGTTAGGGAGCACTGGCGCACCCTGAGCCTCTTTAGGGAGTGTTTGAGTGCTCTGTGCACCCCTTTAGGGGAGAGATACCCTCTTTTGAGAAACTTCTGGGTTTGTTGAGGCAAATTAGGGAAGAATCCCTCAAATACTGAAGGTAGTTGGATTCGAATAGATGGTCAAGGCATGATATTAGGGGAGATCCTCAACTGAAGGAGAGGAATCCTCAACTCATCCCAAAGATCTCTCAAGTGGTTGGACCCCTCCAAGGTTATATAAGGAGGCCTTATCATGGTGAAAGGGAGAATGGAGATTGGGAATTACATCAAACTTATGATCTCATGAGTGAGATGCCATCAAAGCAATTAGTGGAGATTGATTGAGCAAAGGGGTTGGAAAAGGAGAACTGGAAGAGGCTGCTGCACCTTCATTCAAAGGTTGTAAGTACTTTTAATTGTTCTCATTAATATGATCAATGCTTGGCTTGTTTCTTTCAAACTTATACTTGTTCCATATAAGTTTGTCTGCAGTAGAGAGATCTATGATTGAGCTAATCTCAGTAGAGTAGGAAGTCCATTGTATCTTTGTTTGTTTTGCAGGATCTTTCAAGGAGCTCAATATCGAAGCTCAACCCAGACTTTGCAGTGAAAAACGCCATTCATAAGGTACATATATTTATCCTTCTCTTCCATTCATTAGTTTGATTAGATCTAAAAGGAATTCAGTGTCCATGTTAAGCACTTTCTGTCTTGGCCTTAGGAGTCTAGAGACCAAGAGGGAATCCACTTGTCCGCAGGGGGATTCACCTACAACAAAAATTGGCGACTCCGCTGGGGAGGATCTATGATTTTTGTTTCCATTCCCAAATCTTGTTTTGGCCCTTTTCCCACTGATTTGACTTTCTCCATGAATTTCTTTGATCCTTAGGTTTGATTGTTGGCTCTTGGATTTATCTTAAACACAGAATTTTGCATTTTTTCTGAGTTTTTTTTTTGAGTTTCTGGGCATTTCTCTGAGATTTTGTAGCAGAGTGCTCCCCTAACCTTACCACTAGATCATTGGAACTCCCTTACGGTCTTCCACAGAGTGTTGGAGCACTCTGTTTCCCCTTTTGGGGGAGCGCTACCCCTTTTTCTGCAGAATTTTTCTTAGAAATTGGTTTTTCCTTAGTTTTTTTTGCTGATTCATCTGCTCAGGGTTTGTGCTATCTTAGTGTGTCCTTGTTTAGCCTCCAATTATTTGATTTCTAAGGATTATTCATCTCTTTCTTGTATTTTTGACATTTATCCTTGCTTTGCAATAACTCTTTGTCTTTGTTGACCTAGAGTTAACTCGTTGTTTCCTCCTTTATCTGATTGAGTGAAAACTTTTGTGAGGAAATCCAAAGGTCTGTGAACTTTTCATTTGATATTTGAGGTCAAATTTCCATCATTTCTCTTTTGTTTGAGGTTTTTGGTTCTTGTTTTCAATTTGGTTATCTTTGTCCTTCTTATCTATTTCACGATGAGAGTGTATTTTTTGTTTTGTGTGAAGTTTGCTTCTGATTGTTTAATCTTGAAGTTCTATTATCATTTAGGACTCTTGCATCTGATTATCATTCACATATAAGCAAAAGGACATATTTTAGTGATTGGTTTGGATATTAGAAGGCATTTCTGAAATTTTTAGCATTGCATCGGATTTGAGTGAGAAATAAATTGATTGAGGACATTGCATATTAGTGTTTGATAGTGAAAACAACTTTCTCTCTTTCTCTTAAATAACCATTCATCGAAAGAAACAATTTATTATCATCTTCTTGTGCATTTTTGGGAATTGAGTCATCATACCATCAGTTTCATTGTCATACACCCTTTGAGTAAAGAACAACCACAAAATCAACACTAATTAAAAATTATCTAGATTTTTTTTTTTTAGATCTTCCACCAACATTAGACTAGGATTGACACTTTCGATTATGCTATGAGTACAACTCTCCAAAGTTTTCAAAACAAACATTAGCATCCTGAGATAGGAAGAGTCAAATCCAATTATCGTATAGGCTTTCTGGGATCCCCCTCTCACACATGGGTTACACACAAGGTCACATTCGGGTGAGTTACAGAGATTATCCCTCCGTGGTTCAACTGTTTGTAGTGGTCGGATCGTATATTGGGGGTCACTTAAAGGTATACGCACGATTATGTGTGGGAGCCTCTTGAGTTGATTTCAAACTTTTTATCCTGTTCATACGTTCAGATCAGATTGTCGTCTGTACCCGCCCAAGGGCTGGCTGCGATTTGGTGTCCTTAGTTTCCATAATGCTTAGGTACTTACACCAGGTGACGGTAAAGAGAAGTCTCACCGTACGTGGAACAGACATTGGTCAAAATCACTCGGGCTCGTTGGAGGGTAAATCCACAATTACTGTGTGGAAGCTTGCACCAAGGTGAACGTCCATTAAGCAGGTTGCAGTTGTAACTGTTCTACCATATCCTATCCCCTTCTTGACTTTGTCACACGACGTTGGATTTCATCACCAAATAGTACGATCATCGAGAGAAGTCTTGCTTGCCTGGTTTTGATTCCCAGATTTTCTTAGCATATGTTGTTTCTTTTTGTTAGTTGGCCCTAGATTTTCAGCGTGTACTGTTATTCTCCAAAATTGAGCCTATAGATGATAAAGGCCTTTGTCGATCACGTAGGATGCAAGGGCTGCCTCTGGAAGGCTACCAACCCTTAGCTCCTAACCCTCCAGAAGACAACTACCATGGAGAGGTAGAAAATCAATCTGACGCTAAAAGCATTGTTGCTCCTTCATTCGATAAATAAGAAGGCGCTTTGGTTACGGTTGAGAATCCCACTCCTCGCACTACATTTGTGTCGGTAACCCCTCTTGAACCACTTTTTCTTCGTTTAGACTCCCTTGGGAATGTCATAGACGAAGAGGTCCCACAGTTACCTACGAGAGATTTTACCGAGACATATATGGGATCCACAGAACCAACCTTCAGTGATGAGTATAGGACTCTTGTTCTTCCTACCACTGTAGTAGATACAAATCCCACACCTACTCATTTTGTATGGAGGAATTCATCTGTACGCGATCTCTATGAGCATTTTGAGTCCTTTAGACAACCCTTTAAACCTCATGATCCTTCTGTTGAAAGTGGACCATCTAGTCAAACTATGAATCACCCCATCGATCAGGTCATTAACCCTACTGTTACGTCAACAAAATTCCATCCTAATGTTGGACTCATCACCTCCTCTCATTCCCAGGGCACTTCGATCCCTACCCCCTCTTTTACAAGATTTCACTCTATAGTTGCACATGTTCTGCACGATCCTGTTGGGACATATTTTCCTTTTCCAGCCAAATACAGACCTTTTCCAGCCAAATACAATCTACTGGAGGGAAACCACCATCTAGCGGACCTATCTTTCCTAGAGGAGCACCATTCTATGGCGGGCCTACCCCTCCCGGGGGAAATCCCCCTTTTTATGTTCCTCCCGGTGGGCAACCTCCCTTTGCCAGTCATACTCTGGTCGTTAATCCACCGCTGGAAGAGGAGCAACCTTCATTCGCTGGAAACCCTTCACAATCCTAGGGAGTATCGTCAGGACGAAATTTTACCCAACCCCACGTTGGGGGGTACTCATATCATAACCCATAAGGAGGAGTATCAAATCTTGTTCCTTCCGGACTGTCTTATGGACAACCTTATCCAGACGGCATCCCAAACACCACCTGGAGTCCTCAAGGGCAACAACCTTATCCTCCCCACGAGTCTAATGTGTATTTGCCTCCAGGATCTACTCCATACCCTCCTCAAGGGAACAATGTTCATCCTCTTTCCGGGAAAGAAAATCACCCGACTTATAATGCTCAAAAACCACCGGGTTATGCAAATGTTTCTCATCCATCATCAAATCCTGCTTATCCTGGCCACCAACAACCGTATGTAGGAGGACCTACTGGTTACAACTATCCACCTAACCCAGTTTATGGCCCTACTGGTGTTCCTATGCCACACCAGTATCATCCGCAAATTAACCAACAACTACCTTTCCTTGCGACTCAGGATCTCCTAGACTTGTCTCGGTTAACTAATGATCCTATATTTCATTCACCGGTTTGGCCAGTTATTCCCGCTAAACTTCCTTCAGATATTCTGCAATTTGACGAAAAATATGGCGAAGATCCAAACAACCATGTGATGACTTTCCATTTGTGGTGTTCATCAAACTCCCTCATGGATGATTCTATATGTTTGCGTCTTTTCCAACAAACACTTACGGGCTCAACAACAAAGTGGTATATTGAACTACCATGTGCTTCTTTTCATGATTTCAATTCCCTTGCCATGTCTTTCCTCATGTACTTTCAACTACCTATTTTCTATGAGACGGGTACTGAAATATTGACCTCCCTTCGTCAAACTGAATTCGTGCATATCTCTGATCATATTCATGAGTGGAGATGATGACGAAGGATGATCAAGGTAATCATTCCTGACATATTATTGGTAGAATGGTTTACTAAATCACTTTTACCCTTGATCACTCACGATGTCACTCTGGGTGGCGCGGTCACCGAGGAAGAAATGATTGCTCGGGCTCAGTACTTAGATTTGGTTTATTCACAATCTGGTACTTTGTATGATTTTCTTCTGAATGTTGCTCGAGCTAATACTGATCCATCCAAGCCATCATCCTCATCTCATGCAAACGGTCTTATCGGTTCCGTCAAAACTCAATATACTTCCCAGTCGACCACACTCTCCTCTACCTTCCCCCAAACTAAGATCTCTGAGGTGAATACAGTTCAATATTCCCCTTCACAACAATCTAGAGGTAAGAAGAAGACAAAAAATAAATCAAAAAATACAAATAAGAATGAACAACCAAAAAATCAAGCTCATACACCTGCTACCGAAAAGAAGCCACAATGGAAACTGAAATTCCCATGTATAATTTGTGGTGACGATCACTACACTTGAGACTGCCCACATCGCAATGAAGTGGCCAAACTTTTCTAGGGAAATTCACAACTGGCTGTGCTTACTCAGCCTTTTCCACAGCAACAATCCATGGTTGCTCAAACCCCCTCTCCGGGGACAGTTCTAGCCATCCTCATGATGAGGCCTCAACGAGTGCACATATTTATATGTTTAATGGGATTAATTTGAACACTTACTCTAAGACATACAAAACACCAGGTAACCCTAACAAAGGAAAAGACACTAACGATACCGGTACTTTACCGGATCCATCACCGTCCTCCGTTAGTCCTCTATCTAGACCACTTCATATTGAGAAACCTATGTTTGACTCTATCTTACGCCCTCCTGAGAGCACTATCCGTAAAGCTACATTTAATCCTAGTTCACATGCCACCCAGAACTACAACATTGTTGAAGATTTGGCTAAAGCGCCGTGTGCTATGTCTATGTTAGAAGTTCTACAACATTGGCCCAGCCAACATAGAACGCTCTTGGACACTATTGGCACTATTGATCTTGAGTCGTCCAACCATATCATGTTTAACCTGGACAATTATGCATCTCGACTCTCCCACCAAGTTTCTTTCCAAGTTGATGTTGTTGTTCACAATCAACAAATCCATTGAACTATTCTGGATGAGGGAGCCTCAACTTGTGTCATGTCTTTAGAATTTTGGAAAGGTTTAAAATCACCCGCACTTAACAAATCCCCAATGATGTTACACGCCTTCGATGGGCAAGGTTTTCATCCCCACAGGATTTTCCAGTCCCTTCCCATCCAATTGGGTGGCAAACCTGTCACTGTTGATGTCGAGGTGGTCGATGCTCCCCTTGATTACAACTTGATACTTGGAAGAAGTTGGTTTTATGCTATGACTGCCATTTCCTTGTCAGTCTTTCGATGTGTACAATTTCCTCATCAAGGAAAAATTGTCACTGTTGATCAGTTGGATTTCTGCACGACCGATGCTCGCACTCCCGCTACCAAAAACATTCCTTTCTTGGGAGACCACAAGATCACGTATGAAAGCATTGGTGTTGCCTTAATAAAATATTCTATCCTCATGGGTACCTTCCCTACGCCACTTCCACCGACTACACATCATATTGCCACTGTCAATATGATTTTGACCGTAGCATATCAATCTTTGGAATCTTCTGACCCTTGGATTGTACCTAGTCCATTGGAATTCGATGCACTCGGTGACACTATGCCACTTAGTCTAGCCGAAAAATCATACATTTCTATCCAATCAGCTTCTCCCTCATAGGATGACCAACATCTATTGGCACCCAAAAGTTCCTCGATGCAATCACGGTTAAGTTCCTTGTCATCTGCGGTCGATTACATTTCCCCAATTTTTCCCTCGGATGAATCTATCATGGAAATGTTGATCATTGATGAGCTACCTTGGGATGATAACCATCATCGATCCTCTTTTCTTCCTCCTTGTGAATAAATTCGGGAAGATATACAGTCTATCTCCCCTCTTGATGTTGATTTTCCATCGTCTCCCATGCCTTCAAATTTCGATGATTTGGATCCGGTAGTTGACATGGTGATTTCTTCGATAGGGCTATTGGAACCTAATCTCCTTAACCCTATCATGACCCTCGACATGTGTTCCTTCCAGAGTGATTTTCTTCCATCCAGTAAAGATCTCTTGGAAGCCATGACCAAGTTTTTTCCCTTGATGTGTTGTCCTTCCAGAGCGTTTTTCTCTTGGAAGCCATGATCAAGAAGAATCCACGAGCATAGTTTCTATTCTATGTAGCAGGCCCGTTAAACAATGAAACAAAAGCTTTGAGCATAGTTTTCCTCTCTGTAGCAAGATCGTTAAAAAATGAAACAACAATCTGGGGATTGAACCCAGAGCCCTGAGCATAGTTCTTTTTTTGTGTCAAGATCGTTAAAAAATGAAACAGTCACCTCTCTTGAACCTTCTTTTCATCCACTCTTATCATTTTTCTCTGTCTAGTAGAGAAATTGGTGACAACCTCAAAGTCAGTGAATGAATTGAATCTTGGAGAGCATGTCTCCAGCCTTTGATGATCATTCTGGAGTTTAATTCACTAGCTTTCAAGCTGGGGGCATACCGAGCTTAGTCTTTGTTCTTTCTTGTGCTCTAAAAAACATGAGAATGTAACCGAGTAGACTTTTATCACTTTTTCGGACTCGCATGGATAAATGAAAAAGGAACCCTTTGGAGTCGTCTTTGAGCTCTTTTCAGACTCTCTAAACATGAAAAGATTACCGAGTGATCTTGCTTCCTTTCCCACTTGTTAAAAGGTTTGAAAGGGCGTCTTTCAAGAGAGAATTTATCTCTTTTTCGGCCTCATAAGACTAATATTATGAAAAAGGACAACATTGGAGTCGTCTTTAAGTTGTGTTAGCGAAAATTTTAGTCTTAGGCACAAAAGTACCCAGGTCTGCAAGATGCACAGGAGAGTCTCTTTTTCCCAGTAACAAGTCGAGCGAGCGGGTGAGGTTTTGTTAGCAGCATCCAAGATCCACATACAAAGCTGATCGACAGTCATCAGGTTTTTGGGGCTACCAAGTTTCCCGGGAGTTAGCACGAAGGATGGTGCCCAAAGTTCAAGGCTAATCCGGGTCGTCCATTCTATTTGGGACAGGTGGCAGCCAGTCGGCATATCGGGGATCAGTGTTTCGGGAGACAAGGAGCCTCCCGTTCTTTACAGCTGAAATCGTCGATCGACGAAATACCGAAACCCTGAACCTCAGAGTGCTGGGATCATCCATGACTTGGGCCCACGATATTACCGAGTGAGTTTCAGGACCGTTAGATCTTAGAGGGATGCGTGGCACCAGATTGAGCTGTCTCGACGTTTCGCTCATCGCGATTTCAAAAAAAATAGGGATTAGCTCCTTCCCATTCGTGAATGCCAAAAGTGCCTTGGGAATAAGCACATGGTCACAGCCCGTGGTCACTTGGGGAAATAAAGGAGCTGTGTAAAGAAGTCCAAAGGTGACGAATTCAGTTATAGAGGGGATAATCGCGGTCTCTAGGCACCATCGGATCCGATCTCGATACTGTTTCTTGCTTAGAGTAAATGAAGACAAGAACTGGTGGTTGAAACCTCCTTTCACTTGTCAAGTGTGAGGTATGGATGGTCTAGCAAGCGGTCTACTCGAAGGGGTCCTGTGTACTGATTCCTCCAAAGAAGCCATGCCGAATTCCTCGATTAGACAGAGAAGTTTTCACACGCCATTTTGGCCTTTAATATCTCAGCTACTCCCCCTGCAGGAGCCATGCGCAGTTAAGGTGGCGTCTGACAAAGAATACTCGTCTGAATTTGGCTGAAGGGACACCAAGCCTTGGAGGACTGAGCACGCCGATGTTAGGCATTTTTCTCTAAGTATATAAACTCAGTCTTTATATTTTGTAAAGGATCAATGGTTGAGCGAGGCTCCTGGTTGTAAAATTTTAATGAAGCATTGTTGTTCTGGTTATGCATGGACTTTTGAGACTTCTTGCCTTATGGATGACAATTTCTTTCACGTATTTGTTTACACTGTGTTAGAACGACTCAGAATTCGAGAATCCAGTCGAGTTGTAACTGTTATAGGATGATGTAGATTGGATCACTGTAACAGTTGCATTGTTTCTAATTGGTTCTTGTGATTTTCTTAAAGCACTGAATGACTTGGAATTGGAGAGTCCAGTCAAGTCCCCCCTTTCAGTTTCTCGAAGCCATGAACCAGAGGATCTCACGTTCATATTTTTTCTTCTACAAATTACTGAAAGGTCTGTTGCCTGAGGTAGCTTGTCCACTCCTCTCACCAAGTCTTCAACCTGCTCATTTTCAAATCAACCCACTGACTGAAGTTAGATCAAGACCTCCTTTGTTCCTTACATGCCGGACCCAGTCCCTGAGTTAGAGTGATATCTTCCCGAGTCTCTATCGATTCAATCACCCATTCAAATCTACCGTGACATAAAACTGATGGGCGTCGGGCTCTGCTCCTGCTACAATCTAGGAGTGACTTCCGTCGCCAACATTTCTAGCGTCGTTGCCGGGGACGAAGTTGAAAATCTTCCCTGGGATTGAACGGCATTGGGATTCTTATTCTGAAGGTGCATTAGGCATCATAGACCTTGAATATTGTTGCTGTGCACCTGGCGACTCCATTGTGACGACTCCACTGTGGCGAACCTGCCGCGTCAATTGTGGCTTTTAGAGGCAGACACTCGCGGTCCCATCCACAACTGCCTCTAGTTACAACTGAGACTGATTGGGAGGTGTTCCTTGGAAAAGGAAAATCCTCTGAAGGAGAAGCTATCATCGATGAACCAGGTAATCCGCCATATCCTTCTTTAAGAACTCCATTTTCTACTCCTCAGTTTCCTAGCAGACCGCTTTCAAAAGTTTCCCATTTCCTGAATTTCAGGAGCGTTCCTCTTGAGGTTTCCCCCTCTGGTCTGGGATTAGAGGGAGAAATCCTTGTCACTCCCATTTATCCTGAAGTTGTACCTTGGCGTAGACCCAGGACCATAAAATATTTTCCCACTCCTGGCTTTACTGCTCCTCCTCTTGTTACTGTCACCACTCCTGGGCGGAGGGAAACATCAGCCGACTTAAGCTCGCTAGCCTTCTCCCTAAATCCCCTTTTGTTCCCCACTCCCCTTAGAAGCGCATCCCTAGTATCCCCTTTTCGAGCTCCTTCTCCTCTGAGTTCTCCTCCGCACAATATCCCTATGGCAGGAGCAAATCCCCCTATGACCAGAATGGAGGCCATTATAGCCACTAGGTACGCTCCCCTCATGCTACCGTAGCCTCTCAACGCCCTCCCAGCAGATGGTTACCTCAAGCAGCTGCCCAAGTTTACAGGTGAGGGGGACATAACTACAGAAGAACACCTAGAAGCCTTTTACAGTTTTACAGATGATAATGTTATCATGCATGCAGACGTATGGATGAGGATTTTTGTCCATAGCCTTCAAGGCGAAGCTAGAAAATGGTTTAAGGCCCTGCCTCCTGGATATATTGATGGGATCGAAGCTTTAGATAATGCCTTTTTGTGACAGTGGGGAGATAAAAAGGACTTCATGTATTACATAACAGAGTTGGGTCTTTGAAGAGAAAGGAAGGAGAGTTTGTCTCCGACTTCTCCAAGAGATTTAATAAAATGTACAACAAAATCCATGCTGAAATAAAACCCTCCGAATCTTTTGCAAAGATCACTTATTCTAGTGCCTTTGATCCCGATTTCTACCTCCTGTTGAGGGAAAGAAGAGCCACTACTCTGGCCCATATGCAAGATGCAGCCGTGGAGGTAGAATCTAATATATTGGTTGTTGACCGACTCAGGAACACTGCTGGTAGAAACATATCCAGGCAGAGGTCTGAAGTTTCCCCATTCGGTCCCTCTCCCTTTCCCCTTCATCCAGATGAGACAACTAGAGTACTAAAATCACTTTCTGCCAGAATGGAAAGATGGGAGTTAGAAGGGAAGCCCATGTATCGAAATTCCCAGAATGTTGATGGTAGAGGTTTCAGGAGACCTAATAACAATGGACCGCATGTTTTCCCAAGGGACACAAAGGGGAAAGACAGGGAAGATCAAAGGGTCCAAACCCCTCTCCAAAAAAACCTAGTTACTCATGAGGGAGGGGAGGACATATACGAGTTTGACCCCGAGATTCACTGTGTTGAATAAGATCCTCCTTTTCCCCATTTGACTCAATCTGCATATGAAGAATCCCTGATGAGCATTCAAATTCATGAGTTAAGTAAAGGAGAAAAGGCTGGTCATACTGCTAACAGATACAATCTTAGGTCAAGAAAGAAAGAAGGAGACTTTGACAGCCAAGGCCAACCCCTCATAGTAGAAAGGCCTACTAAGTCTGCAACAACCACTACCAAAGAAAAGAGAGCTTAGAGTGCTTTGCCAACAGTCAAGGAACCTGTCTCTGAGGTAAGGGAAGCTCCTAAGCCTATTTCCTCCTTTAATTTTGAGCATGAAATTCAAAAGATCAGGATTCCCGTTCCCCTTTCTGAGCTAGTTAAAAATGAACAATTCAAAAGGTCCCTCTCCAAGCTACTACAATCTGAGTCCCCCCAGCCTCCCTCTGACTCAGTGAATCTCCAAGATGAAAAACCAATAGTTATCCTAGGGCCCATGGTAGAAGATAGATATGATTCATCCCCTCCCTTCTACACATCCCTGAACATACATGATAAAGTGTTGCATAATTGCCTCATGGATTCAAGAGCTTCACATAACCTTATGCTCAAGGTAGTCATGGAAGAGCTGGGATTAGAAGTGACAAAGGCCTATCATGACTTGTACTCTTTTGATTCAAGGAGGGTGCAATGTCTTGGGGTCATCAAAGATCTGGTGGTCTCTTTATTTCAGTTGCCCATGAAGAGTGTGGTCATGGACATTGTGGTAGATGATGTTCCCCCCAAGTTTGGCATGCTGCTGTCTAGGTCTTGGATTAAAAGACTTGGAGGAATGTTACAGATGGATCTCACATATGCCACCATTCCAGTCTTTGGAGGGGAACACAGGAGGTTGTACAGGGAATCCCAACTAGCCTATATTGTCAGTGATGAAGCAAACCCCACTAATCACCCCATATTTGCACTTGACACCGATTTAGGGTCTAGTTTGTTGCAGATCACTGAAACTCCTGAGGTACCTTTACAGATTAGAAAGGAGCCCATTCTTAATCAGCAGATACCTCCTCCAACCACTTCTATTTGGAAGATGTTCTTTGATGGAGCTTCCTCCAGTTTAGGTGTTGTAGGAAAATCTCCCTGCGGACAGGTAGATCGCCTCTAAGAGCTTGACCCTAACTCTAGACATAAAACGCTTAATGTGGACACTGACTTCCTTTCAAATCTATCTAAGCTAACACATGGGAAGGAAAGATAACATAAGTACCTCTTTATCGACGTTTGTCCCTGCACGCTCCTAATTGCGCTTCGATCCTTTGCTCCTTGCTGGATTCTATGGAAAAAACAAGATACGACCACTTCCTACTCTATTGATATTAGCTTGAAAATAGATCTATAAATTAATGATAAGTTCATGTTACATTATACACAAACTAGAAAGAAACAAGCCAAGCGTGTCATATTGATGAGAATAATGACAACAATACTTACAATCGTAGATGCGAATGCGACAACTTCGTCGAGTCCTCTTCGTCCAACCCTTGCCTGAAAGATCCACAACCTAGATAACAATAGCTTCATTGATCACTCTCCTTTGTTTGACTGTGTGTTCTCTTCAAGATCATAAGTTTCATACCAACAATTCTTCCCCCTTCCCACCATCCTAGAGCTTGCTTATATAGGTTAAGAGGAGCTTAACCTCTTGAGTTATCTTTAGAACAAGTGGGGAACCTCTTCCTTGGATCAGGGATCTCATGATGAAACCAAGAATTCGAATGCAAATGCCTTCTAATCTTGACAGATCCTCCCCTTATTCTTCTCAATGGGCCAACAACTGCCTCAGATTAGGCAGCGCTCCTGAAAAAGGGGTGTCAGAGCGTTGTAGCGCTCCCTGAGTAGCTTAAGGGAAGCGCCAACGCTCCAAAAGTGAAGAGTGCTCCCTCAGAAGGGCAGGGAAGCGTTATAACGCTCCCTGAAGCCTTGTAGGGGGGCGCCAACACTCCTAAGGCTGATATAGAGGAGTGCTCCCCCTCAAATCCCTTGTTTCTGAGCTCTTTTCAGGTGTGAAGAGTCCTTTGACTTCAGTTAACCAATTCTCCTTCTTCAAACCAAGTAAATGAGATGTTTTAAGTGTCTCCTTAGTGTCGTCATTAAGACAGTGTGACTGAACAATGTTTTCGACACTTATGGACAACTTACGACACATGCGAAAGCTGTAAGGAAAATGTGACACTTGTGACAATTGAGAGGAACACGCGACACTTATCCAGTTGAGTAAATTTGACGTGTAACAGAATGCCCCCCAAAGTATGAAGTTAGAAGATGTGAACAGATGATTGAAATACTTTGTAGACGTTCAAGCAAGGGTATAGACTCGGAGAACCTGACGGAAGCTGCACACAAACATCCAACAAATATCATGACATATTTGCAAGCCCAAGGCATGCATACCTATGCTTGGGTGATCAAGACTTGCGAGATATGGCCGCCATCGAATACACTGCGGATCCATAATCGTATTGATAAAAGGGTATAGCCACCGAAGATACAATGTGGATCTATACTCTGATGACTTAGACTGATCGTAGCCATGAAGAATACACAGTGGATCTACGAAATGAAAAGACATAGCCACGATCAATACAAATTGGATCTATGTAACAGTGTATGTGTTCTTTGTCGAATAGAAACTCCTTCGCAGCCTGGGTGAAGCATATATCAAGGTGATTACTCAACCCAGGGTCTTCTTACCAATCCCAACGTGGTACGATTCTTCCCATGTGAATAGATGTCCTGACGTCGAACATGGTAGAAACCAATTGATTACCGGTCAATTATGTAAACCGTTAACAAGTGCGAGGGAGATCACCATTAATGTCGATGATTCCCAAGGTACCCTAGTACATTCCAGCGAATGTGAATAGACGAGATGAGGTTGAACATCCGTGGAATCATTCGATCAGAGGTCAATGATGTAAACCTACTGTCGAATGTGAGGAGGCCTGCCATTGAGGAATCTAGGTCCCAAAGTACCAATTGGTTTCTAAGCTTGATTCCTGGATAATGTGTTGAAGTCGACAGGAATAGACTCGTCGAGGGAGGGCCTTGATGTATCCCCCATCAACAACACGAAACAAACATAGAGATGTAATTGGTAGATCGAATGGACATGGACTGACACAGGTTTTGAGGCAAGATATTTGGGATGGTTGACTCTCGAGGCGGATACTTCCCTTGAACACTGAGGCACAAAACATGACATGGACCAAAACTATGCAGTGGATACTATGACTTGCGTCGGGTGACCCAAAGGAGGGAAAGGAACTCAAAGGATTGGTTTAGTGTAGAGGTTCAGTGGATTATGATATGTGCAAAATGACAAAGTGCTATGCTCAAGGGCGACTCTAAGAAATGCTGGATGATGTTCTCAAGAGACTGCTTGGCTTGTTCCTTTCAATTTTTTCCCCCATCCAGATAGATGAGTACCTCTTTTTGATTTAATGAGCTCGAGGAGGATAACACATGCTCGATATAACTCACCTTCGGTAAGTTCCTCTTCCTTTGTTTAACGAACCGGAAGAAGTAAGGATTCGGTCCCATATGGGCCTGTCGATGTGTGCTTTAACGAGTCCAAAGATAGAAAACTCGAAGGTTTTTCGGGGTTATAGAGTTTGGAAAAACACTTAAAAGAGAACTCTCTCAGTTCTTTTTTCGTATAGTAGTCCAGCGAGACCGAAAAAGGGTTAAACTATCGCTCGAAAGACGCCCTTTCTAACCTTTTAATGAGTGTGAAAGGAAGCAAGGTCACTCGACAATATTTTCATATTTAGAGAGTCTGAAAAGGGTTTAAAGTAGACTCCAGGGGGGTTCCTTTTTCGTGTGTTCGTGTATCCGTACGGGTCCGAAAAAGAGATAAAAGTTTACCCGGTTTCATTCTCATGTATTTACAAGCACGAGAAAGAACAAAGACTAAGCTCGGTATGCCCCCAGCTTGAAAGCTAGTGGCTTGACTCCAGAATGATCATCAAAGGCTGGAGACATGCCCCCCAAGCTTCAATTCATTCACCGACTTTGAGGTTGTGACCACTTTCTGTGCTAGATGGAGAAAAAGGATACAGGTGGATGAAATGAAGGTTCAACAATGAGACCTAATGAAAGACTCGACTTGACATCTATGAGATCTGGCGAAAGACTCAACTTGAAGGGAGAGGTGATTGTTTCATTTTTTAACGAGCTTGATACAAGAAAAGAACTATGCTCAAGGTTCCAGGTTCGATCCCAAGATTGTTGTTTCATTTTTTAACGAGCTTGCTACAGAGAAGAAAACTATGCTCAAAGCCTCTGTTTCATTTTTTAACCAGCTTGCTACAGAGAAGAAAACTATGCTCGTGACCTCTGTTTCATTTTTTAATGAGCTTGCCACAGAGGAGAGAAACTATGCTCATGACCTCTCTTTCATTTTTTAACGAGCTTGCCACAGAGAAGAGAAACTATGCTCGTGATTCCCCCAGCATGAAAGCTAGTGGCCTCTGTTTCATTTGTTAACGAGCTTTCCACAGAGAAGAGAAACTATGCTCGTGGTTGCTTCTTGATCATGGTTTCCAAGAGGATAATGCTCTGGAAGGGTACCATTTCAAGGGAAAAAACTTGGCCATGGATTCTAAGAGATCTTCTTCGGATGGAAGACGATCACTCTAGAAGGAACACATGTCGAGGGTCGTGACAGGGGTAAGAGATCAAGCTCCAATAACCCTACCAAAGAGATCACCATGTCAACTACCGGATCCAAATCATCGGAAGTTGAGGTCATGGGAGACAACGCCACATAATTGACATGCGGCAGGGGCAATACTGTCTGCATATAAGAACCAGTCAGAGAGGTAACCCAGTCGGGGCCGATGAATGAAAGTTGATCAATAGTCACAACTCTTCCATTGTGAGGGAAAGATATCACACAGAAAAGGGTGGATACAAGAGCTTTCATAGCATACACATAATCCCGCCCAAGGAGTAAAGAGAAATCCAATGGGTCTTGGACTACCATGACATCAATAAAGATAGTTTTCCCTCCCAAAGTTACAAGAAACTGAGGAAGGATCCCTAAAGGTTGACTAGTTCTTTTGTTAAAAGCTAACAGATTCTGTGTAACCGGTGCAAGCTGCGGACAGCCCAGAGCATACCAAGCAACAGAAGACAAAATACTAACAGACACACCTTCATCTATCGAGGTTTGAGGAACGTCACGACCACGAACCTGTACTATAATCTGGAAAGGAATGTGGGAGGGAAGACGAGGTCCAGTTAGCGTACCCCAATAAAAAAGGATGGCTTCAGTACTTCGAGGGGGTTCCACATGAGGAGGAGGAATGCCCCCAGGCATGGTAGAGTCTGTATTAACCAGAAAAACATGGGCAATATCGAGTTTACTCTCTAGAAAGGGAGTAGGATCGACTGATGATTGGATCGAATCAATCAATGGTGGACTTGGATAGACCACTTTACCACTCTTCAGAGGAAGAGTGGGATTGACCGAGGAAGATATTGGATCAGTCACTTTGACATTCCTCAATGGAGGAATGGGATCGACCGATGACAAAACTGGATCGACCACTTTGGCACTCTTCAGATGAAGGGTGGGACTGACCGAGGAAGGGACTGGATCAGTCACTTTGGCACTCATCAAAGGAGGAGTGGGATCGACCAATGGAAAAACCGAATCGACCACTTGAGTTTCATTCTCCAAGGGAAGAATGGGGTTGACGGGTGGAATCAGATCGACCGCTTTGGTGTCACTCTTTTGATGAAGAGTGGGGCTGATCGATGATGGAACTGGATCAACTACTTGGGTTCGTGGTTCAATCAAGGAGGAAACTAGATTGACCACCTGATAAACTGGACTGACCGGGGATGGAACCGGATTGACCAGTCCATCAACCAATGATGGGTCGGAGGAAAGATTACGATAGCCTTTTGGAAGTTGAAGTTTTTCCAAAAGAGAAGAAGCCTCGTCCATGCGAGGACAAAGGTGAGAGTAATGATTACCTTTGCATAACATGCAAGGGAACTTGGCAGTTTTCTTCTTCTTACCAACCTGAACATCACTAGTTGAGGGGGTATCATCAACATGACCAACAGAGGCCGATGACGTGGAGGACCACATTTCTAAGACCTGGGTAAGACCGGGGCAATCCCTCAGAAAGTGGTCACCCTTACAAAGGCTCTAAGGGAATTTGGGTTTTGGATTCTTCCTTTTAATCTTGTTGACCTCATCAACACTCCCAGTACTATTAACAGTAACTGGTTTCTTAGGGTCAACATCTGATGTTGTTGGGGCCTTGGTTCTTTTTGGGCTCTTCTTATTCTTCTCTTTATGTTTCTTCTTCTTGAGATCAACCTGGTTACTTGCTTTAGAGATTTCACTAGACGAAGAAGGAGAAATGGAAGGAGACTTGATGGGCGAAGAAGGCAAAAAGTCGACGTGAGGTTGATGTGTGGGTGGTGTATTGACATCCAAAGTATTAGGTGATACTGAAACATTGGGAGGATTTGGGATCACCGGAGTGGGGAACAACCAAACTGGTAATCCAATAGTGAGTCCTGGAAGACTCAGTGTGGCAACATATGGAGGACCAAAGTTTCCAAATGAAGGAACGGTATAAGGTTCCCCAGAAGAAGGGGTTCCTCCATTGGTACTCCCAGGATTCGATGCCATTAACACTGACTCGACCTAAGGTCCACTAAGTAAAATAAACAACATACGCTAAGAATCACAACCAAGCAAACAAGACCTTCTCTCGATGATTGTACTAGTTGGTGATGAAATCCAACATCGCGTGATCAAGTCTAGAAGGGGCGGGGATAGGGTGGAACAGTTACAATGGTGACCTGCTTAATGGACTTACGCCTTGGTGCAAGATTCCACGCAGTAATTGTGGATTTACCCTCCAAGGAGCGCGAGTGAGTTTGACCAATGTCTGCTCCAGGTACAGTGAGACTTCCTGTCACCGTCACCTTGTGTAAGACCCTAAAGATTATGGCCACTAAGGTTACCAATTCGCAGTCAGCCCCTGGGCGGGAACAATCAACAGTCCGAACAGAATGTACGGGCAGGGTATCGAGCCCGAAATAAACTAAAAGGCTTCCACGTAGTAATTGTGGATTTACCTTGAAGTGACCCCCATAATACGATCTGACCACCACAATCAGTTAAACCACGGAGGGTTAGTCCCCATAGCTCACCCAAATGTGACCTCGTGCGTAACCCCTGTGTTAGAGGGGGATCCCAGGCAGACTTATACGATGATTGGATTTGAATCTCCCTAACTTAGGATGCTACTGTTTGTTTTGGAAACTTTGGAGAGTTATGATCACAACCCTAATCCAAAGTACTAAGCCTAATCTACTATTGGTGGAGGATCCTAGAAAAGAAAAAGTTCTAGATAACTTTTAATTAGCGTTGATTTTATGGCTGTTCTTTACGCAAAAGGGGTGCATGGAATGGAAACGAATGGAATTATGAATCAGTCCCAAAAATGCATCAAATATGATAAGCATTCATTTCTTTTAGATGAACATCTATCTAAGGGAGAGAGAGAGTTCTTTTCACTAACAAGCACGAATAAGGAGTGTCCTCAAACAATTCTTTTTCTCAATCAAATCCTGATGTAATGCTTAAACTTTTGAGACACCTTCTAACATGCACAAACAATCATGAAGATGATTTTTCATTGTCTGTATATGAATAATGATCAATTGAACATAATGCTTGTCCTGCTAATTATCTCTTTGTATGAATGAAAATCAAACTAGTACAAGCAAAAGTCATACAAACAATACACCCTTTGTTGCAATCAACACAAAAAGCGAAAGAAAAGAAACAATCAAAGAGAAAACAAACTTCACGCCCAAAAGAAAAAGTTGGAGAACAATGACCTTGACTAAAATAAATATGAAGAGATCTGTAGGCCTTTGATGACCTTCACCAGGGTTTTTACTCAGCTGAACAGAGGGAAAGACAATGCATGGGTTTCAGACTTCAATCAGCAGAAAAACTCAATAACAATAGTGAAGAAGGCTACAAAATCCAAATAGTAAGGTGTTCGTCCTTCAAAAAGACAGATGTCAAGGCTAGAAGGGGAGAAGCATTGACTCACAAGGTTACTCAGCAGAGGAAAGACAGAGGCAAAACCCATAAACAATAATTCTGGAAGTTTTTTTGGGCCAAAGAGGGCTGGCGCTCTGTTGCCAAAGGCAAGGAGCGTTGTAGCGCTCTGTGCAAGGCTATGGGAGGGCATTGGTTCTCTGTTGCCAAAGGCAAGGAGCATTGTAGCGCTCTGTGCAAGGCTATGGGAGGGCGCTTGCACTATGCTAATACTAGGACAGGGGCGCTATGTTCAAAAGCTCCCAGAAATGTCAAAAAAAATAATAATTTGCAATTCAATTTCGACAATTATGCTGAGTGCGATGGGGTAAGGGGCCAATCAGATCATGAAACCAATCAAAAGAGGAGTGAACCAGGTTTGAAACAATCAAGGGATGGAACAAGGTCAATGAGGAGAAATCAAAACAAGAGGATTCGATTTGAGGCTATCTCCCCAGTGGAGTCGCCAATTTCTGTTGTAGGAAAATCTCCCTGCGGACTGGTAGATCACCTCTAAGAGCTTGACCCTAACTCTAGACAAAAAATGCTTAACGTGGACACTGACTTCCTTTCAAATCTATCTAAGCTAACACATTGGAAGGAAAGATAACAAAAGTACCTCTTTATCGATGTTTGTCCCTGCACGCTCCTAATTGCTCTTCGATCCTTTGCTCCTCGCTGGATCCTGTGGACAAAACAAGATACGACCACTTCCTACTCTATTGATATTATCTTGAAAACATATCTATCAATTAATGATAAGTTCATGTGACATTATACACAAACTAGAAAGAAATAGGCCAAGCGTGTCATATTGATGAGAATAACGACAACAGTACTTACAATCGTAGATGCGAATGTGACAGCTTCGTCGAGTCCTCTTCGTCCAACCCTTGCCTGAAAGATCCACAAACTGAATAACAACATCTCCACTAATCACTCTCCTTTGGCTGACTGTGTGTTCTCTTCAAGATCATAAGTTTCATACCAGCAATTCTTCCCCCTTCCCACCATCATAGAGCTTGCTTATATAGGTTAAGAGGAGCTTAACCTCTTGAGTTATCTTTAGAACAAGTGGGGAACCTCTTCCTTGGATCAGGGATCTCATGATGAAACCAAGAATTCGAATGCAATTACCTTCTAATCTTGATAGATCCTCCCCTTATTCTCCTCAACGGGCCAACAACTGCCTCAGATTAGGCTGTGCTCCTGAAAAAGGGGTGTCAGAGCGTTGTAGCGCTCCCTGAGTAGCTTAAGGGAAGCACCAATGCTCCAAAAGTGAGGAGCGCTCCCTCAGAAGGGCAGGGAAGCGTTATAATGCTCCCTAAAGCCTTGTAGGGGGGCGCCAACACTCCTAAGGATGATATAGAGGAGCGCTCCCCCTCAAATCCCTTGTTTCTGAGCTCCTTTTAGGTGTGAAGAGTCCTTTGACTTCAGTTAACCAATTCTCCTTCTTCAAACCAAGTAAATGAGATGTTTTAAGTGTCTCCTTAGTGTCATCATTAAGACAGTGTGACTGAACAGTGTTTGCGACACTTATGGACAACTTGTGACACATGCGAAAACTGTAAGGAAAATGTGACACTTGCGACAATTGAGAGGAACACGCGACACTTATCCAGTTGAGTAAATTTGACGTGTAACATTAGGCGCAGGCGCTGGGGTGATTTTCATATCACCCTGTCAAGAGACCATATCCCTGTCATACAAGATGGAATTTGAAACTACCAACAACATGGCAGAATATGAAGCTCTTGTTCTAGGTATGAGGGCTGCGAAAGAAATGGGAATTGACGAGGTGTCAGATTTCGGAGATGCATAATTGATAATCCAATAGGTCAAGAATGTTTATCGGGCAAAGCATCCTCGGCTCAGGAGTTACAGGAACGAGGTATGGGACCTGATTGATAATTTCTTCTCAGCTTTCAACATTAATTTTGTCCCAAGGGAAGAAAATACCTCGGCCGACTCCTTAGCAGTCTCGGCTAGTTTGTTCAGGGTCCCTTTGCCGCCAAAGATCCATGGTGAAGTCGAAATAAGATACAGACCATCCATCTCGAACAATGTAAAGCATTGGGAGGTATTCGAGGACGATCTTGAAATCAAAAATTTTCTTCTATCTGTCGACGAGTTTTCGGCATTGCACATTGATCAGGATCTTGATTCCAAAGGTGATCCTCCCTCTGAGGTATTCTTGAATAAAATCGTTAATCACCAGATTATTCAGCTGCCTAGCAATCACATTCCAAGGGGACTAGTCCCTTTAGAAAGGTTGTTCGACAAGAATGATGTGGCAGTAAAGGGTGGTGTTTCAAATAAATATGCTGATACAACCGAATGAAACATTGGCACACAGGAGGAGCCTAAGTTTATCAAATTGTCAAGCAGCTTGACCCATGAACAGAGGGAGGAATATACTGAGTTATTAAAGGAGTTCACTGATGTGTTTGCATGGGCCTATGAAGACCTCAAGACTTATGACACATCTTTCATTGAGCACAAAATCCCACTGAAAAAAGAGGCTAAGCCATTCAGGCAGAAGCTGAGGCAGATAAATCCCATGTTGCTACCTGTCATGGAGAAAGAGGCGAAGAAATTTCTAGATGCCCAAATCATCGTCCCCTTGAGATATTATGAATGGGTGGCCAATTTGGTCCTAGTAAGGAAGAAAAGTGGAGAAATCAGACTCTGTGTTGATTTCAGGAACCTTAACAAGAGCTCAAGGAAAGACAATTACCCCCTGCCCAAGATGGAGCACATATTGCAGAGGGTAACTGGTGCATCTAGGATATCCATGATTGACGAATTTTCTGGTTATAATTAGATATCAATCATGCCTGAAGACAGGGAAAATACAACCTTCACCACCCCTTGGGGCACATTCATGTATGCCAAAATGCCATTTGGACTTATGAATGCAGGAGAAACATTTCAGCGAGCCATGGATATAGCCTTCATCGGGGAGAAAGACTTGTTTGTAGTGATCTACCTAGATGACATCACAATCTTCTCCAGGTTTGATAAATAGCACTGCCATCACTTAAGGAAGGTTTTCTTGAAGTGCCGGAGGTTTGGTCTCTCCCTTAATCCCAAGAAATCCTTGTTTTCTATGATGGAGGGCAAGCTATTAGGCCATATAGTATCAGCGGAAGGAGTTAGGATTGATCCTGGAAGGGTAGAGGCAATTCAAACCCTGTCACTTTTTAGATCCAAGAAGGAAGTTCAGGCCTTTTTGGGGAAGATTAATTTCTTGAGGAGATTCGTCTCAAATTTTGCTGAGTTGGTGAGACACATCACAACCATGCTCAGAAAGGGAAACAAAGTGAAATGGACCGCTGAGCCTAGGGAATATTTTGTCCAAATAAAAAAGGCACTAATTGAGGCACCTGTGCTGATCAATCCTGATTATTCCAAACCCTTCCAAGTTTTTTCCTTTGCCTCTTTCAATACGGTAGCAACGGTGTTATTGCAGAAAAATGAGGAAGGACGGGAGCAACCCATTGCCTTCTTTAGCAGGGCATTAAGAGATGCAGAGATCAGGTATGAAATCATGGAGAAGTAGGCCTATGCCCTAGTTAAATCTCTCAAAGATTTCAGAGTCCATGTCTTGCACACAAAGGTAACCGCATATGTTCCTTCGGATTCTATGAAGGACATCCTTGTGCAACCCGATATAGATGGGAGAAGAGGCAGATGGATCGGTAGAATCCTGGAATTTGACTTGGAGATAAAGCCCACCAATTTGGTAAAGGGGCAGGGTTTAGCCAAGCTACTGGCTGAATCCAATTGCGAAGCCTTGGGTGTTAGCTTCATCAACGCCTATTCAAAAAATCCGCAAGCTGAGTCGTCCAATAAGAATTCTCAAGGTGCCTTGTCACTAGCAACATGCACCTAATACAAGGATATCTTGTACTTTCTGCAAGAATTAAAGCCTCCTGATGGAATGGGAAAAAGCAAGGTGAGAGATTTAAAACTGAAGGTGGTGAGATATTGCCTCATTGACCGAGCCTTGTACTGGAAAGACCCTCTAGGGGTATTTTTAAAATTCCTGGACCCGTGAGAAGCCCAGAAGGTTATGTTTTATTTCCATAACGGCCTTTGCGGGGGGCATCATTTTTGGAAGACCACAACTCATAAGATCCTCAGGGATGGATATTACTGGCCTACTTTATTTGCTGATGTCTGCAGAGAAATCAGAGCTTGCATCAAATGCCAAAAGTTCTCAGGAAAGAAACAACTCAGATCAATGCCATTAAAGCCTATAGTAGCTTCGACACCTTTTCAATAGTGGGGGTTGGACTTCATTGGAGAAATTCATCCTCCCTCAAGCGGTCAACAAAGATGGATCTTAACTACGACAGACTATTTCACCAAGTGGATAGAAGCTATCCCTACCAGGATTACTTCTCACAAAGTAATTATCAGCTTCCTGGAGGATATCATAGCCAGATTTGGATGTCCCAGCAAAATCATCACCGAAAATGCCACCTCTTTCAGGTCTGAGACTTTGGTCAAGTTCTGTGAATAGTTTGAGATTTCGCTGATCCACTCTACTCCCTATTATCCTCAAGGGAATGGACTGGTGGAGTCTTCCAATAAAACTCTGATCAAGCTCATTAAAAAATTAGTGGAAGACAATAAAAGGGCCTGGGATTCAAAGCTCAATTTTTCTCTATGGGCTGACTGGGTGACAACAAAGAAGTCTCTGGGCATCTCACCTTTCCAACTTGTTTATGGAACAGAGGCTGATTTTCCTACCCAGCTCGCTCTATCTGTGGCAAAATTTCTCCAGGACCTTGAAGGAGAGACCGACCATATGACTAGAACGATTCATCAGATGGTGGAAGTACAACAGATTAGGGAACATGCCATGAATAGGGCCTACCATCATCAACAGAAGATCAAGCAAACCTTTGACAGGAAAAGCAAAAAGAAAGTTTTCGAGATGGGCGATCTGGTGCTCAAATGGGATGCACCCAGGCAAGAAAGGGGTAAACACAGTAAGTTTGATGCCCTCTGGTTTGGGCCCCTCAAGATCTCTGAGGTATTTTCAAACAACACTTACAGGTTGCAGGATTTGGAAGGCGAAGAAGTTTTTGATGGCCCAGCAAATGGACATTTCTTAAAGAAATTTTTTTTGTAAGCCGCAGGCAGCTTCTTGTTTTTTGTAAATATTGTTTTCTGTTCTCTGTTTTTGGCTTAATAAATGACTCCATAGCCCAACAACAAGGCACTGAATCTGCAAAAGGAGTCCTTAGAGCATCGCAGGGATGACTCTATCCCCCATGGAGCCTAATGTTAGCGACAATTTTGGTTTTAGGCACAAAAGTACCCAGGTCTGCAAGATGCATAGGAGAGTCTCTTTTTCCCAGTAACAAGTCGAGCGAGCAGGTGAGGTTTTGTTAGCAGCATCCAAGATCCACATACAAAGTCGATCGATGGTCATCAGGTTTTTGGGCCTACCAAGTTGCCCGAAATTTAGCACGAAGGATGGTGCCCAAAGTTCAAGGCTAATCCGGGTTGTCCGTTCCAGTTGGGACAGGTGGCAGCCAATCGACATATCGAGGATCGGTGTTTCGGGAGACAAGGATTCTCCCGTTCTTTACAGCTGAAATCACCGATCGGCGAAATACCAAAACCCCGAACCCTGGAGTGTTGGGAGCATCCATGACTCGGGCCCATGATATTACCGAGTGAGTTTCAGGACCGTCAGATCTCAGAGGGATGCGTGGCACCATATTGAGTCGTCTCGGTGTTTCACTCATCGTGATTTCAAAAAAAGCAGGGATTAGCTTCTTCCCATTCGGGAACACCGAAAGCACCTTGGGAATAAGCACATGGTCATAGCTCGTGGTCACTTGGGGAAAGAAAGGAGCTGTGTAAAGAAGGCCAAAGGCGCTGAATTCAGTTACAGAGGGGATCATCACGGTCTCCAGGCGCCATCGGATCCGATCTCAATACTGTTTCTCGCTTGGAGTAAATGAAGACAAGAACGGGTGGTTGAAACCTCCTTTCACTCATCAAGTGTGAGGTATGGATGGTCTGGCAAGCGGTCTGCTCAAAGGGGTCCTGTGTACTGATTCCTCCAAAGAATCCATGCCAAATTCCCCGATTAGACAGAGAAGTCTGCACATGCCATTTTGGCCTTTAATATCTTAGCTACTCCCCCTACAGGAGCCATGCGTAGTTAAGGTGGCGTCTGAAAAAGAATACCCATCCGAATTTGGCTGAAGGGACACCAAGCCTTGGAGGACTGAGCACACCGATGTTAGGCATTTTTCTCTGAGTATATAAACTCAGTCTTTATATTTTGTAAAGGATCAATGGTTGAGCGAGGCTCCCGGTTGTAAAATTTTAATGAATCATTGTTGTTCTGGTTATGCATGGACTTTTGGGAATTTTGGCCTTATGGATGACAATTTATTTCACGTCTTTGTTTACACTGTGTTAGAACGACTCAGAATTGGAGAATCCAGTCGAGTTGTAACTGTTATAGGATGATGTAGATTGGATCACTGTAACAGTTGCATTGTTTCTAATCAGTTCTTGTGATTTTCTTAAAGCGCAGAACGACTTGGAATTGGAGAATCCAGTCAAGTCCCCCCTTTCAGTTTCTCGAAGCCCTGAACCAGAGGATCTCGTGTTCAAATTTTTTCTTCTACAAATTACTGAAAGGCCTATTTCCTGAGGTAGCTTGTCCACTCCTCTCACCAAGTCTTCAACCTGCTCATTTTCAAATCAACCCACTGACTAAAGTTAGATCAAGACCTCCTTTGTTCCTTACATGCCAGACCCAGTCCCTGAGTTAGAGTGATATCTTCCCGAGTCTCTATCCATTTGATCACCCATTCAAAGCTACCGTGACATAAAACTGATGGGCGTTGGGCTCTTCTCCTGCTGCAATCCAGGAGTGACTTCCGTCACCAAAAAAATAATTTCAGACTTTCTAAATATGAAAAACCATCGAGTTTACCTTCTCTGGACTCATTAAATGATCATACATTGAAGGGCCCATATGGAACCGAACCCTTACTTCCTCCAGTTCGTTAAACAAAGGAAGAGGGACTTACTGAATGTGAGTCATATCGAGCATGTGTTACCCTCCTCGAGCTCATTAAATTAAAAAGAGGTACTCGTCTATTTGGATGGGGGAAAAATTGAACGAAGCAAGCCAGGCAGTTTTTGAGAACATTACCAGTAACTCTTACGATCACCCTTGAACATGGCACTTTGTCTTTGCACGCATTAAAATGAGCTAAACCTCTACACTGAGCTAAACCTCTGAGTTTCTTTTACTCCTTTGGGTCACCTGACGAAAGTCACAACATCCACGACATCATCAAGTGTTGGTCCATGTCATGTTTCCACTGATGTGCCTCAGTGTTCAAGGGAAGTATTTGCCTCGAGAGTCAACCATCACAAATATCATGTTTCAATACCCGTTTCAGTCCATGTTCATGTTATCTACCAATTACATCTCTGTGTCTGTTTCGTGTCGTTGATGGGGTATACATCAAGGCCCTCCTTCGATGAGTCTCTTCCTGTCGACTTCAACACATTATCTAGGAGTCAAAATTAGAAAATAGTTAGTATCTTGGGACCTGCATGCCTCAATGGAAGGCATCCTTATGTCTGACAATGGGTTTACATCATTGACCCCTGATTGGATGATTCCATGGATGTTCGACTTCATCTCATTCATTGAGATTTGTCGGTATGTACATGGTTAGATTTGTACTACATCGGGATCGGTAAGAAGACCCTGGGTTGAGTTATCACTCTTATATGTACTTTTCCCAGGTTGTGAAGGAGTTCTTTTAAACTATGACACATATACTGTCACATAGATCCACTTTGTATTGGTCGTGGCTATGTCTTGTCATCTCATAGATCCACTGTGTATTCTTAGTGGCTACTATCAGTTCAGGTCATAGGAGTATAGATTCACATTATATCTACAGTGGCTATACCATTTTGTCAATATAATTATTGATCTGCAGTGTATTTTATGGCGGCCATACCTAAAAAGTCTTTATCACTCAAGCATAGGTATGTCTGCCTTGGATTTGAAACATGTCATAATATTTTTTTGATGGTTGTGTGTAGCTTTTTTGGGTTTCTCTGCATCCATACCCTTGCTCAAAAAAGTCTACAAAGTACTTCAATCATCATCATTTTCTAACTTCATACTTTTGGGGGCAATCTGCTACACCTCAAAATTACTCACTTCGATAGTGTCGCAAGTGTCATCATTACAAGTGTTGTAAGTGTCGCATCTTGTCCACAAGTGTCGCATCTTGATTGTAAGTGTTGCAAGTGTCAAAAATAGTATGCTACCATATTGCCTATGTCGTGCCCCTAACAACATCATGAAGACACTTAAGACACCTGAAAGGATAGTTTGGAAGAAGAAAAATCACTTGGCAAGATGTACAAGCCCTTTTCCATTGGAAAAATCACTAAAAAGTTGATTTTTGGAGAGGAGTGCTCCCCTACCTACTGTTAGGGAGTGTTGGCACACCCTGAGCCTCTTTAGGGAGTGTTTGAGTGCTCTGTGCACCCCTTTAGGGGAGCACTACCCTCTTTTGAGAAAATTTTGGGTTTGTTGAGGCAAATTAGGGAAGAATCTCTCAAATCCTGAAGGTAGTTGGATTCAAATAGATGGTCAAGGCATGATCTTAGGGGAGATCCTCAACTGAAGGAGAGGAATCCTCAACTCATCCCAAATATCTCTCAAGTGGTTGGACCCCTCCAAGGTTATATAAGGAGGCATTCTCATGGTGAAAGGGAGAATGGAGATTGGGAATTACATCAAACTTGTCATCTCCTGAGTGAGATGCCATCAAAGAAATCAATGGAGATTGATTGAGCAAAGGGGTTGGACAAGGAGAATTGAAAGAGGCTGTTGCACCTTCATTCAAATGATTGTAAGTACTTTTACTTGTTCTCATTAATATAATCAATGCTTGGACTGTTTCTTTCAAACTTGTACTTGTTCCATATAAGTTTGTCTGGAGTAGATGGATCTATGATTGAGCTAATCTCAGTAGAGTAGGATGTCCATTGTATCTTTGTTTGTTTTGCAGGACCTATCAAGGAGCTCAAGATTGAAGCTCAACCCAAACTTTGCAGGGACAAACGTCGTTCATAAGGTACATATCTTTCTCCTTCTCTTTCATTCATTAATTTGATTATATCCATGTTAAGCACTTTCTGTCTTGGCCTTAGGAGTCTAGAGACCAAGAGGGAATCCACTTGTCCGCAGGGGGATTCACCTACAACAGAAATTGGTGAATCCACTGGGGAGGAGCTCTGATTTTAGTTTCCATTCCCAGATCTTGTTTTGGCCCTTTTCCTACTGATTTGACCTTCTCCATGAATGTCTCTGATCCTTAGGTTTGATTGTTGGCTCTTGGATTTATCTTAAACACAAAATTTTGCATTTTTCCTGGGTTTGTTTTTTGAGTTTCTGGGCATTTCTCTGAGCATTTGCAGCAGAGCCCTCCCATGCCCTTACCACTAGAGTGTTGGAACTTCCTTATTGTCTTCCACATAGTGTTGGAGCACTCTATTTACCCTTTTGGGGGAGCGCTACCCCTTTTTCTGCAGAAATCTTCTTAGAAATTGGTTTTTCCTTAGTTTTTTTTGCTGATTCATCTGCTTAGGGTTTGTGCTATATTAGTGTGTCCTTGTTTAGTCTCCAATAATTTGATTTATAAGGATTATTCATCTCTGTTATCACTGAAATTTCATCCGCAAATGGTTATAGGAGTCCAACATCTTCAAACAACTATGAGTCCACCCATGGACCAAAATTACCAAAAAAGCATTTCCAAAAGGTCCAAAACTATAAAACTAGTTATAAAATCAAGATGTGCTATGACTACAAAGGGTGCACGCACACATGCTTCATCCAGAAATGCAGAAAAAATGCACATGCGCATGATGTGTGATTGTGGTCTCTAAAAGCCGTGCACAACTGAGAACGACGCATTTATGAGATTGGTCGGCCTCCCACCCACTTTTGGTTCAGATTCCAAGTTGATTTGACATCCAAATGTCAGCTGGATCCAACTGGGTGGCTGGTCAAAGACCTAAAGGTTCCCTAAACAACCCCTTTTCACAGTAAAATCTGGTTACACAATACCTCAAAGTGGTGCTACAAAACAAGGCCATGAGTGCACTAAATTTTCAAGGAATTCATTTGCAAGGTTATGTTGTTGCTATTCTCTTGGGGAATCCTCTTTTCTCATCAAGAGTATACTAGAATCATTCCATTTGGGAAATCCACCTCACCTTTTGAGTGGATTATCTTGGGATTCTTTCACCATTTCTTTCAAGTTTCAAAGTTGTAAGAAGAGCTCAATTATGGGGGTCCAAGAGCCCTCCCTTGGAGGAAGAAGGGACCCAAAGTCCCCTTTCTTCTCAGTGTTTTCCTTTTCAATAATACAATCCTTTCCATTGGTAACGTGAGTCTTGTTTGTTTCTTTTTCTTACGTCCTTATGCTCTATAGTTTAGTTGTTCTTTCCTTTTCTAGTTTAATTCTTAGCTTAGTCTTTTATGTTTCTTTTTCTAAACATTTCCTTCACTGCTATCTTGCTTAGCTGACCCAACTAAGCTTGTAAGCACCTCTATTTTTCTCATTCAAGTGAAAAAAGAGGTGCAATAGATTGGCGACTCCATTGGGGAGAGGTATCCATTTCCTACCCCATTTGGGTTTTTCTAGCTCTTCTTTCAGTTTATTTCACCTCCAGGTACCTTAACTGACCCAAGACGACCTGAAAAACATCCAATTCAAAGCTAAGTTGAGAGAATTCCATCCAAAATTTTCTTCACGGCCGTGTGACAGTTGTGCATGGGTTTATTGGCCCACAGTCGCGCATCGTACACACATGCACCAAAATTACTGTGTTACTCAACGCATTCCACGCACCTGCGCCCAAAAGTCTTTTTCATTTTGTGCATTGGCGCTCAGTTCACCTCTGTCTACTCTGAGACCCACGCACTTGTGTAGAAAAATACACATTGTAAGCCTTTTTGTGATTTGTGGAAGGCCCCTAGCCCTCTTAAAAATGATTCCATGCATGTTGTAATCTGCACCACACTTAGTTCCCTCTCCATATAAAGGGATTAATCAAAAACACATAGGCACTTAGGGGGTTTAAAATCATTATTTCCTCTTTTGCTTTCATTTTTCCACATGGATGGCTTGCTTTGACTAAAAGTATAAGTTGGAGTCATTTGTAATTACATAAAACTTGCGTTGGGACCAAAAATTGGATAACAATCATTTAGTATGCTCTTCTCTCGCGCTTCAAAGCGACCTTGAGAATCAGAAAAAGATTGTAGGACAAGTTCATCTCCCTTAAAAAGACTAAAACCTTTAGGAGAGGAAAACATCCCCCTCGGGACTCCTCTTAGTTTATTTTTCAAACACATCTCAAGATTGTAACGGACCCATACATGCCCACATGCTACAAAGATAGGATAGTGTTGAAATTTACTTTCTTAGATTAAATCACTAGGGAAGTTTAAAGGTTTTGTAATGGGCCCATACATGCCCACATGATCACAATCTAGGATAGTTTCAAATCTTTCTTAGATTAGATCACAATAGGGAGTTAAAGGAATAGTAAAGGACCCACATGTCCACATGCTAGTTTCCTAGGGACTTTTGAATTATGCAAGGTTGTACCAAAGGCATTTAGTTAAATTAGGTAATCAACACTTGTAAGGACCAAACGAAGTCCACATGTAGCAAGGTAACACATAATTTATTAAAAGTTGGCACACTTTCACTCATTCACACACAAACGTCACTTCTCACTCACAAAGTTTTCATCTCAAAAAGTGGAGGTTGAAGTAAGTTTCCTCCAAAGGGATTCTAAAACACCCCACCCCTTTTCTTGACAAAACTATCCACTTCCACTTAATTTCAATGAGATTGGCTCACACCCCCAATATCTCAAACAACCACATCTAAATGTTTTCTAAAAACTCATTAAGTTTTCCTCCACAAGAGGTGCCAAAAGAAATCTTTTAGTCTAGGTACGATTTCGGGGATAGTCATCCAAATAACTCCCCGTTATCTGGTTCTCACATTTTCAAAACAATAGAAGTTGTCAAATAGGGAACTTTAAATCCTCCAAGTTAAGTGTTCCTAACACCATAAGGCAGGGAGATACCCATCAAGGGTTGAAGGCCGAGGTCTGTTCGTTCTGTGCGTCCCCCCTTGAGGCACCCACCTCTTGGATGGGATCTAGCCCGTGACCCATTTCTTAGGCATAAAATCTAAATGCCACACTTTGACCAAGGTACCTAGTGACCAAATTTTAAGACATCTACCCAGGTGGCAATTGTGGGCTTCAAGTGCACCTTGATCGGATTTTGTGTGGCTATTGGGAAATATCGCGAGTTCTTTCGGAATATGCCCCCTCTACCCCTCATTATAACTGATTACTTCATCCTTCACTAGTTTCTCTTTCAATGGATTCAGACCCCAATGTCGAGTACTATTAGAAGGTCCAGTGCTATTTGAGAGGAAGGACATTACGTCTTTTAGGACACAAGAATTTGTTTTCTTTGATCCTGACGCGACCAAAACCATCTATCCACATATATGCTTCTTTATCAAAACACTTTATGTATGATGCACTTCTGATTACATTTGATTTAGATATATATCGTGTAAAGTTCAAGAATTGCAACAAAGGCTCTTGTTTATTTATTACTCTCACCACCATTTGCACACATCCACTTAGCTATTCGGACATCATAGGGGACCCACATAACCCCTATCATTCTAGACGCTTGCTAAACCTCTCTCCTATTCTAGGGGGAGTTCATAGTCTTGCTAACTCATCGGTTCCATCTTCTCACACTCCAGTGAGTGCCATTGTCTTAGTATTAGCTTTTCTTGGTTCCACCTTACTTGGGTCCAATTCCCAAGGTCCACCATCCACTCACTCTCCTTTACACGAAATTGGGGGGCCAACTTCCTCTCACGGGGGAAGTACAAACCCACCTAGTCCCCCCCAAGGGTGAGGTTCACAAACTACTCACACCATGGCTAGAACTAACCCTCCACCACCACTCCAGATGCCATACTTGGCCTCTCTCAACATACCATATCTAAGCAAGCTCACAAATGATCCTATATTGCATGACCCCACATGGCCTGCAATGCCTACCAAACTACCTTCATATATCCCCAAGTTTGAAGGAAAGGCAGGAGATGACCCTGCCAACCATGTCATGAATTTCCACTTATGGTGCTCTTCCAACAACATTATGTATGATTCCATCCGACTACGATTATTTCAACGCACACTCACTGGTCCATCAACCAAATGGTATGTAGATGAAAAATTGGGGTCCCATGTGACTTTGAAGTCCTTGGCCAAAGAATTTTTGACCTTCTTCCAATTACCAATCTGCCATGACAATGGTCTTGAACTACTCTCTAATTTTAAACAAACCTCAACCACACATATCGCTGATCACATTCACGAGTGGCATCGACGATGTAGTTTGTGCAAAGCAGAAACCACCAAACAACAATGTCTTGATTGGTTTCTCAGATCACTTGTCTCTCTCCTCGGTAAAGATGTGGCTTCCACCTTCCCTCAATTAGAATAAGAAGCCATCAGTAAGGCTCAACAATACAACATCATCTATTCACAATCATGGTACTTATACACAATACTTCCTGATCTCCCAAAACCCGTGCCATTTGGTCAAGATAAACCTAGGATGTCTCACTCAGCAGATGGATTGATTGGTAACACCACACACCACAATCCACAACCCCAACAACCACCAATGTATGACAGACCTCAATATCCATCGGCATATGGAGGAACCTCTTATTATCCTCCACCCCCTTATCAACAAACATACTCTATTTACCTTCCTCCACCCATCAGTGGGCCACCACCGACACCCACAACACACTCACCTATCCAAACAAGTTGTCATACTCCCTCTACCTCAAATTATACTCTAACTACTAGTGAAAGCACCACGCCTTCTTATGTACCTTACAGATCATTACCTCAACAGAATCCGTACTTTCCATTTCCTGGTCCTCCACAGCCCATGGCTCCACCACAAGGACACCCTCACGTTGGGGTGAATTTTGTTCAACCCTCTCCCATTTAGGCAATACCAAAATTTTGAACAGAAAGGAAAAAACTGGAACAATAACAACCTAGGTCAAGGCGAAAATCACCCCCAACAGAACCAACCTACTGGGGGCAACCAGAATCAAGGGAATCAGAACCCGCAAGGGGGCAACAACAACAGCCGTCAAGGGAAAAGTAACAATAATCTTCGAACTAACTTCCCTTGTGCCCTTTGCAGTGAGTTCGGTCATTATACTCATCATTGCCCCAAAATCACTGATTTTAAATGGATGAAAGACTCAGTGAATAGACCACATACTCCAGCACCGCCTGCCCCTCAATAGACCCCACAAAAGTACATGAAAAAACCACCCCCAGCCATGCTACAGAACCCCATTCCACACCAGGGTATGATGAACACCCAACATGACATTCAGCCTACCCCACAATAGTTGGGACAATATCTGAACCTGAACAATCCCGCAGATCATACTATCCTTCTCACTAGTGAGGAAGAAGTCCTTCTACAGACACGTAGTCGTCAATAGCATGCACCCACTGAGTCTCCTCCCATTCCCCCAGAAATAGTCCTAGCACTAACGGGACCCCTGTTGATGGTTCCTCGCCCTAACAGGGAAACACCTCTTTGCATCCCTCACATCCCATTGCATAGGAATGTCCACAACCCGCAGGCTAGGGCGGATCATAATTACACTTTGGTCGATGACTTAGCATAGTCCCCGACTGCAATGTCAGTCTTAGAAGTACTTCAAACTTGTCCCACTCAGCGGAAATCATTACTTTCCACCTTGGGAGCAGTTGACCCTATGGATAATCAACTCATCACATTTGATCTCGACAGTGGATAACCTCGCCTCCCCATTATCATCGCTTTTCAAATCCTCGTAAAAATTCAAAACATTACAGTTCATCGGTGCATCATTGATGAAGGTGAATCCACATGCATCATGTCCAAGTCAGTATGACAGAAACTTGGTTCCCCTGAACTCATACCATCTACCATTACCTTAAGAGCTTATGATGAACGACCATCTTCTCCCGAAGGGTTCTTCCAAAATGTCCCTGTAGACCTCGGGGGAAATACCATTCTCATTGACATTGAAGTTATCGATGCCCCACTCGATTATAATATCTTGTTCGGTCGTAGCTACATGTAAGCTATGAAGGCAGTTGCCTCTTCCATCTTTTGAACCATGATGTTCCCTCATAATGGGAAGATCATTACCATTGATCAAGTTTCACATTATGAGCCTATCCCTTCCACCAACATCGATAACATTCTCCATTTCGTCCATACTAATCATGAGGCGTACCCACTCATCGAAATGCGACCCGTAATTTTCAAAGACCCATCATTGTTAGGAACTTACCATGGTGCACCACCGCTCATTCATCCTTCCAATAAAGTATGTGTCATATCGTCCAAAGGAACTGACATTGAGGATACCCTTCCTCCCAGGAAGGCTTCTCTCATATATGATGTCCTATTGGTCGCAAAGCCCCTCCCTCACGAGCCTCCTGTGAACTCGTCGACTCCACTAGTTCACAATTTCACCTCACCCCAAGGCCATATCCCAATTTGGGAGATAGTTCCCCAAGCCATTACTCAAATCCACTTCTTTTACCCTCCACTAGGCATACAAGATTTCCAAGTAGCCGCAACACTTACCCTCCCTAATATGGTGATGGAAATATCAGTGCGGTATTTACATCCACCAGAGATGGTTCCTCAACCATCCCTTCCCCCCCAAATAGAAGGAATCCCAATGCAGATTCCCATACTCACTCCTACCATTCCCCCTACACCCCCACTCACTAACCTCCCTGCCACCGCTGGGGGCAGGAAAAATAAGAAGGAGCCCACAGCTCCACTTCCCCCATGCGTCCAACCTCCTTGCACGTTATGCGAGAAATATGGACACCTAACCAACAAATGCCCATCTCTACCCGAGTTACATAACCTAATTCAAATCAATCAAATTCCATCATCGTTCGTCACTTTATCAAGTGCTGCCACTACCTCCCCTAACATAAGTAGCAAAGGAACGTGAACCAAATTTTCTTGCCATATGTTCAGAATATGGCCATTATACACACCATTGCCTAATGCTACCTCACTTCCGACAGACATTAGTAGCAGTACGCCAAAGCTTCCAGCACAAACCTAGTCTAGCTACATCATCCACACAAAACATCACTGACATCCATTATGTCATGACTTCAGTCAATGAACATATGAGATACCCTTGCTCTCTAGGAAAATCCTTAGATCATTTTACATATCAATGTCCTATGATCATTGAATACAGGAAATGCCAAGTGGCCCTGATTCAAACCCCTGCACCCCCTATAGAATCGATGATTAACATTACCCCATCACTAGAGATTCTTCATATTATTTCTCCCGAACCACAAGCACTCCCTATTCCTTTGTGGTTCTTGGATGACTTATACAAGGATTTACCCCCAAATACCCTCGATTCTCCCGTTCATTTCCCCACGGAAATTTTACACCAAACTACCATTAATAATCATTAGTATCTCTATATTTGGTTTATGTCGAGTGAACCATCACAATCTCATTGTGTCGTTCCCCTTGTTTCTTCATCACCAAAGGACAACCACACGGTGACAGTCACCGATATCACTATTTTAGATCCCTTGTATTCCCGACAATTCTACTGTGATGAGGACATACTCAAGGAATTAACCACCCATGACCACCCTTTCACAGGAAGCCTTCATGCCTCCTAACCAACACCCCATATACGCAGTCAAAACCAAGGATTTTATCCCATCAGGGCATATCGACTGGTTCAACAACCCCATCCCTGCCCCTGATGCTTTTGAATAAGGAAATATGGCCAACATATCCCCCACCATCAAAGTCGATATTTCCATAAAAAATGGAGTCATTGAGGAAATCACCATTGGCGCCGCATGCACTCCTCAAGAAATCACCGCCTATAAATCCCTCTTCCAAGAATACCAGGATATTTTTTCCTTGTCATACACCAAGATGCCTAGCCTTGATCCCTCTATTGTCGAACATCGCATAGACACCTGGCTTGATATCACACCGGTTTTCCAAAAACAATGACCGCTACAACCATCCAAAGCAGCGGCCATTAAAGTCGAGATTGAAAAATTACACACTGTAGGGTTCATCTACCCCATCACCTATATCTCATGGGTTTCCAACCTTGTACCCATTAATAAAAAACAGGGCACTACCCACGTATGCATAGACTTTCGCTATCTCAATCAAGCCTATCCCAAAGACAACTTTCCAACGCCTTTCATCGATCAAATTATCAATGACTACGTAGGCCACGAGGATTTATCCTTCATGGATGGTTTCTCTGGCTATAACCCAATCCAAATTCATCCAGACGATCAATACAAAACCGCATTCACCACCCCTTGGGGTACTTTTTCATATCGGGTCATGTCGTGTGGCCTAAAAAACGCTGGCGCAACTTTCCAACGGGCTATGAAATACTTTTTTCACGATCTGACTCATGTCATCCTTGCATACTTGGATGACCTCACAGCTCGATCCAAAAAACGTGCCCATCATCTTGATGACTTATGAATTATCTTCCAACAGTTTCGTCAGTACAACATTCGCTTGAAACCCCTCAAGTGTGTGTTCTACGTCACTGCTAGGTGCCTCTTCGGATTCATTGTTTCCCAAAGCGATATTACCGTGGATCCCCTCAAAGTCCAGGTCATCACAGAAATTCCACCCCCCAGGAATTTATGCCAACTCTAGAGCCTACAAGGAAAAGCTAACTTTTTATGATGATTTGTCCCAGACTATGCCACTCGAGCACACAGTTTCCTTTGCTTACTATGCCACGGCATCCCATTCCACTGGGATTAACATGCCCAAAAATATTTTGACGATCTTAAAATGGCACTCTCCAATGCCCCTTTAATTAGTTCACCCGACTATAATCGCAACTATATCCTCTACATATCAGTGTCAGCCGTCTCAGTAGCAGGAGTTCTTGTTCAAATTGACGATGATGACCATGAGCATGTCATTTATTGCATTAGTAAAAACCTCTCAGGGCCACCCTTGAAGTATAATCACGAAGAGAAACTATCCCTTGCAATCGTCTTCATAGTCCAGAAACTGTGCCATTACATTCTGCTTCGCACAACCAAAGTCATAGCAGATTTTAACCGCATGCAGTACTTGCTCAGTCGTCGACAAATTAATGGTAAATTTTCCCAATGGATCATTATCCTTCAAGAGTATGATCTCAAATTTTCAACACCCAAGAGAAATAAATCTCTCGTCCTCGCCGAACTTGTCACAACTTTCCCCACCGATACTACCAGTTCCCCCGTCAATACCGACTTCCCTGATGAACATCTCTTTTACATCACTTCAGATGACCCTTGGTACAACAACCTCCTCGTTTACCTCCGAACCCAAAATTTTGGTACCCACCTCTCACGAGATGATTGTCTCCGTATCCACCACTAGACCCCTCTCTATCTCCTCATCGGAGATATCTTATATTGGCGAGGGGTCGACACCATACTCCGTCAATGCTTGACTATCGACGAGGCTGATAGAGTCTTGAATGAATGCCATAGCGATGCACGTGGGGGCCATCTCTCGGGGATGTCCAGTGCTGAAAAAATCATCTGAGCATGTTACTTTTGGCCTACATTATTTCACGATTGTATTCATGCCGTTAAGAGATGTGATAAATGTCAGCTTTATGCCAACAAATAACGAGCACCACCTGCTCTTCTCCACCCAGTCATTACTGTAGGCCCCTTTTGTAAATGGTGCATCAACTTCATGACTTGTAATCCCCCTTCCAACAATGGGCACAAGTAAATCATTGTCGCAGTTGATTACTTCACAAAGTGGGATGAAGCTTATATGCCCACCTTCAACAACACCACTGACACCGCAACACATGTTTTCTTTAATCATGTCATATCCCACTTTGGATTGCCACTCCAACTAGTCTCTGATCACGGGAAACATTTTGAGAATGAGATTTTTTTCAAACTCTCATCCCGATTAGGATTCTCCCATGAGTTTTCCTCACCATATTACCCTCAGTCCAATGGACAGGTCGAAGTAGTTAACAAGGTCCTCAAGACCATGTTACAGTGCACGATTAACAAACATAAGACCAATTGGCATTATATGTTATTTTCCGTGCTATGGGATTAATGTACGACCGTGAAAATGGCCACCAGTTTCACACCATTTCATCTAGTCCACGGGGTCGAGGCCACTCTTCCCATCGAGTGCGAAATCCCCACCTTACGCACTGCAATTGAGCTATTACTAGACACTGCTCCAATGGAGCAGAGTTTGCTGAACTTAGAGTCCCTGGATGAAGATCATCGATCTTCATTATAGCACAATGAGGCAGCCAAAAAATGGTCAAAGGCCACCTTTGATAGCCATGTCAACCTCCACTCATTTCACGAAGGTGACGTTGTCCTTGCTTATGATATTGCTCATGATACCCTTAGTCATGGAAAATTCAAGTCACTGTGGCATGGCCCCTACATTATCCAACATTGCCTCACCAAAGGTGCATACATCCTGGCTTCCCTCGAGGGCCTCTCTGTCAAAGAACCCATCAATGGGTTATACTTAAAGAAATTTTACGCCTAAGCGTAGCCATTCTACATTAGGTTATTTCTTTTATAGTGTTTTTAATATTTTTTTCCATAACTCACGTCTAAAATATCATTTGTGTTATTGAGAGATGTTTCCTCCACCAGCCTACCACATCGGTTACGCCGACGACGCTAGCCGTTGGAGACAAAATCTTGCTTCGGCAGCTTGGGCCCTCTATTCCCCCTCACATGAACTGTTCCACTCTAGCGGCATATGTTTGGGTTCAACAACCAACAACCAAGCCGAGTACACTGCCATCATTGGCCTCCTCGCTGATGTCATGCATCATCGTATTCCTCACCTTAGCGTCTTACTTGACTCCCAACTAGTTGTCCTCCAACTCAACAATGTGTACCATGTCTGCGATCCTTGCCTTTTTTGCAAATACCTGCAAGTTAGACTTTTATCTTGACATTTTGATTTCATTACATTTACACATATTCCAAGACAATTTAATCAAATTACAGATAACCTGTCTAACATTGTACTAAATTGGCATATATCACATCAAGACACCTTTACCCACACATAAACCATCAAAATTTTGTCACAGCATATAGATTAGACATCATACACAACATGAAACAATTCTCACAGACATGTAAACATCACAAAGATCCCAAAATGTATATCTGTATATATATAAATGTCGGTCAAAAGTGCCATCAAAATGTTTACATACACATAGATTACATCGTATACAAAATCTACAGGCCAGTCAACCACCATGATACAAAACTGGTATCTCCACACCAAATGGGCTCACCAGCCTATATAATATACAAAAAAATACACAGAGAGACACTCATGGTGCCTCTAGAGCACCACCTCCTAGCCCTCCCTCAGGCGGTGGTGCCCCACCCACTATCGGTCCCTCCGGACTTGGAGGTAACCGCCCAATCATCGCAACACCTGCTACTGATTCTCACCGAACAAAGATCTGCCACATCAGTGGAACTCCCACACAATGCTCTAGGATGCCCTCGTCCTGGATGTGTGACCACATTCCCTCAAGCACTCCATGTAGCACCGCCTCCAAGCGGCGATGAATATCCTCAAAATATCCCCCGGCCTCGGTCGAAGAAGCATGCGATGGCCTTGCACCAGGGTCGTCAAAATGACGTCTCCTAGCCTCTCTCTCATCGCCAGCTAGTATCGCCTCAAAATCCTCACGTCGTCTTCTCTCTCCCGCCCGTTGCTCTCCCGGCGGAGGCCTCATCGGCCCCTGATGAGCCGGTGCTCTAACCAACTCAACCTCACGCCCGTGAGGTCCCACATCTGCACATACAAACAAACAAAGGATAGCATCAACATCCATGTATACATAATACATAGGTCATACTATCTAAATATCAAAATATAAAAAAAAATCACAACATACCTCAGTGGTCGAACACCTCTCTTGGAGGTAACACCATATCTGGATCACCCCGGAAGTCCACCCAACAATACATATACTGCAGTATGATCTGCGACATCTGCCGCCACACCTGTGCAACCTCGACTGTGAAAAAATGGTCTCCTTCACCACCACTGTGGCGAATCAAAATCCTTGACCACTGCATCAGTCGCGACTCTCGTGCACCAGGTGTGCCCAATAACACTCTAGGGCGCAACATCGACACCCCCTCCAAAAACAAGGAAACCAAGATGGACCCAAAAGAAAAGTCCCCTGAGTCCACAATCTGACACCTGTCGAGCTGCCCTACCATCTTGGCATGCAACATCAAACCCTAGGCAAAATTCTCTCTTGCAAACGCCCTCCCCATAATCCTCAGCTGACCATCACTGATCCTCTAAGTCGTGAGGGACCCATATACCCTCACAATCATCGCTAATACACAATGATGAACTAAAGCATCCATCGCCCCGATACTCACCATGGAGCCTGACATAAAATCATCTCTTGAACAATACCTCCGGCCTAAGGTAGCCAACTGCCCATCCCCATGTAATACAGGCTCCGTCGGTAAGGGAATTCCTCGAAAAGGGAGCCTAGTCAGAAAATACACATCGTCCATCACAGTGAAGGCTAGCTGCTCACCCCGCACCATAAAAAAATGCAGATCCAGACTCCACATCCAGATCAAGAACTGTAGGAGGTACTCATGGGCCCGTATCAAGGGGCACTCAAAGAACTTCAGCAGCCCACAAGTTGCCAAAGTGGCATGAACCGTCGGCTCCTCAATAGCCACAACCTCGCTAAGCTGTGACTAGTCCCTCTCTCTCTAGTGAACTGGGATTGTCCCAATGATCACCTGCAACCACATAATCCAGTTCTCGATCATCCATCTCGAACATAAACACATTAAAATCTCTAAAAAAGATGAGTTTTGCACCTGTTAGCCTTGCCCCCAAGGCGCGGCTATTTAAACCCACAGGCCCGCACATATGCGCACCTATTCACCCCACAGACACGCACATAGGCGCGCCTGTTCACCCCATAGGCGCGCACACATGTGCGCCTGTTCATCCCACAGGTGCACATGTATGCACACCTGTTCATCCCACAGGTGCACATATATGCGCGCCTGTCGGCCATACAGAGGCGCCTTCATGCGCCCCTGTCACGTACACATACATGTATCACAACGCGCCTATCCACTACACAGCTGCGTATCCATGCACAACTGTTTAGCTAACAGGCACGCATACCATGCGCACCTATTTCCCCCCATAGGGTGCACCCGTGCATGGATATCCAAATAACAGGCACACACCCATGCACACATATTTCCAGATCGCCCGTGCATTGGGGGGCCCACACCCATAAAACTCCCTGTACGGCCCTCTGTACAGGCCCTGCCCACAAATAGAAAACCTAATTCTATGCAGGACGATCAGACCACTAACCTAAATCTCACTGGTCCTGAATCGACTGCCTCATTCTCCCGGAATCTACAAATCTCCTTTGAATATCTCTCGTCCAATCACTCTGATAGAAGGTACAGATGAGGTGGCAATGTGGGCCCTACAACTATATATAGTCCTTTTTTCCAAACTTCTAGACCCCATTCAGGGTGCTCTGGGTGTCTGTTTTTTGATCCGTCTTCAGCCACGGGATCAGTACCCTATCCTCTACATCAAGACAATCCCTGGGCCATTTTTCATCCTTAGCCCCCGGGGAGCCATTTTTCCATACCCCATCTAGGTACGCATGCTCATGTTCAAAATTATCAAATAAATGCTTGTATGTTTGATTCTCTTAAGATATTGTTCACGTCGGGTATCTGGTTTTCATGTGTGCAGGTACTTGGTCATCATACACCAACGCAACCCCTTCAGGTATATAACAACACTGACATGTAATCATTCCCTCTGAATCTCAATTTCATATCCAGTCACACCCTATGAAATTTTCCTTTAGGGTCCCCATATCCAGCTTTGCAATACCTCCACCTCCATTGCATTTTGGGTACTGTCAGCCGATATCACTCTCCCCCACATGAGTTTTCCCATTCATAGACCCCTTGGCACTTTGACACTCATGTTGTTTTCAACCCTTTAGGGATGGAAGTCCTGATAGTCTTACATCATGTCGTGAATCAACCACATACTCCTTCTCCTCATTTTGCTAGCCTTCCCAATGGACTCCGAGGGCACTTCCTCACGGATGATTTTGACTGCACTCCCGCAACATCATTTACCCATCATCAGTCTACCCATCCTCAGATTACCCTCCATACATTTCCCTACTATAGAAACCAGCCTATGGGGCCCCCACCCTCCACTTGTTTTTTCCACCAACTTGCTCCATCCCCAAGCCAAGCCATCCGACACTGGGGCACCCGTTTCTGTATCTGCATTATTATCCCCACATTTTTTTTAATTCTTTTTGTAACTAAGTCATTATTTCCAGCATGTTACATAGCTTTTTGTCATCACCTTTGGAGACCTTCCTGGCAAACACAACCCATGTTTCCCTTGGTTGGGGCACTCCATATCAGATATCTACTCCTATTGACATCGTCCATAAACTCCGAGTATCCGACAGGCCACCTACCTTTGCTCTCTGAGTTTGTTCACTTTGTCCTGCCTCTGGCACAACTTATCCCACGTCTTGTTGTCCCCCTGACACTCGACCTAGTTGAACAGTTGCGGCCACTTATACTTCGCATATATCCCCAACCAAAGGCAATCTTGAGTCTCCACACATCTTGACTTCGTCCATGTACTTCCTTAGTTCCTAACCTCACCTAGTAGATTTCATGAAGCCCTTTGCTTCTTGGAGTCACGTCCCCCTTTTTGTCGACATCAGCACAGTTTCCAGAAGGGCGACAATATATTGACTCTCATTACCTTTCCAATGAGAGGTCTCGGACGACATAGGGAGAACCATAATTTCTCCCTGCTGTCATTGACCCCCATAAAATTCTACTTCAAAACTTTCTCATGTTACGATGGGTCTTACTTTGCGACTATTGCAGTTGTTTCTTGTATTCGCCGAAGACCTCTAAACTTGGCTGGGCTATCCATGCCCACAACATCCGTGATACTTCTTCTAGGTGTCCTTGCCTACTCTTCAGAGTATGTTCCTCATCAGACTTGTCCTCTACCTTTATCGAAACCTCCCCCGAGGGCACTACAGTGGTCTACATCAACACACAGTTTTAGTTACTGTACAACACCCTTTTTTGAGTTACATGACATGAACATGGGGCATGCCCTCCTCGTTTGTACACAAGTTATTTTACACACCTTGCGAAAAGTTGGATCCTATAGGTTCCCTTCTCCCTCCAACGGGTCACTCTTGATATTCTCACTATCGCTATTTCTTACAACGGTACTCTCAGTAGAAGAAACATTGATGAATTTTGGCTATACGTATGCTCCTAACCTCATCCATCAGGGGGCATCTGTTATCACTGAAATTTCATCCGCAAATGGTTACAGGAATCTAGCATCCTCAAACAGCTATGAGTCCACCCATGGACCAAAATTACCAAAAAATCATTTCCAAAAGGTCCAAAACTATACAACCAGTTATAAAATCAAGATGCGTTATGACTACAAAGGGTGCGCACACACGTGCGCCATCCATAAATGCAGAAAAAGTCCACATCCGCACGATGCGTGACGGTGGTCACTAAAAGACACACACACTTGAGAACGTTGCATTTATGAGATTGGTCGGCCTCCCACCCACTTTTGGTTCAGCTTCCAAGTTGATTTGACATCCAAATCTCGGCTTGATCCGACTGGGTGGCTAGTCAAAGACCTAAATGTGCCCTAAACAACCCCTTTTCACACTAAAAGCTGGTTACACAATACCTCAAAGTGGTGCTATAAAACAAGGCCATGGGTGCACTACATTTTCAAGGAATTCATTTGCAAGGTTATGCTACTGCTATTCTCTTGGGGAATCCTCTTTTATCATCAAGAGTATACTAGAATCATTCCATTTGGGCAATCCACCTCACCTTTTGAGTGGATTAGCTTGGGATTCTTTCACCATTTCTTTCAAGTTTCAAAGTTGTAAGAAGAGCTCAATTGTGGGGGTCCAAGATCCCTCCCATGGAGGAAGAAGGGACCCAAAGTCCCCTTTCTTCTCGATGTTTTATTTTTCACTAATACAATCCTTTCCATTGGTGACATGAGTCTTGTTTGTTTCTTGTTCTTATGTCCTTATGCTCTATAGTTTAGTTGTTCTTCCCTTTTCTAGTTTAATTCTTAGCTTAGTCTTTTATGTTTCTTTTTCTAACCCTTTCATTCACTGTTGTCTTTCTTAGCTGACCCAACTAAGCTTGTAAGCATCTCTATTTTTCTCATTCAGGTGAAAAAAGAGGCACAACAATCTCGTTCTTGTATTTTTGACATTTATCCTTGCTTTGCAATAACTCTTTGTCTTTGTTGACCTAGAGTTAACTTGTTGTTTTCTCCTCCTTTATCTGATTAAGTGAAAACATTTGTGAGGAAAGCCAAAGGTCTGTGAACGTTTCATTTGATCTTTGAGGTCAACTTTCCATCATTTCTCTTTTGTTTGAGGTTTTTGGTTCTTGTTTGCAATTTGGTTATCTTCGCCCTTCTTGTCTATTTCACGACGAGAGTGTATTTTTTGTTTTGTGTGAAGTTTTCTTCTGATTGTTTAATCTTGAAGTCTGATTGACATTTAGGAGTCTTGCATCTAATTATCATTCACATATAAGAAAAAGGACATATTTTAGTGATTGGTTTGGATATCAGAAGGAATTTATGAAATTTTTAGCATTGCATTGGATTTGAGTGAGAAACAAATTGATTGAAGACATTGCATATTAGTGTTTGATAGTGAAAACAACTTTCTCTCTTTCTCTTAAATAGCCATTCATTGAAAGAAACGATTGCTTATCATCTTATTATGCATTTTTGGAAATTGAGTCATCATACCATTAGTTTCATTGTCATACACCCTTTGAGTAAATAACAACCATAAAATCAACGCTAATTAAAAATTATCTAGAACATTTTTGTTTTTAGGATCTTCCACCAACATCAGACTAGGATTAGCACTTTGGATTAAGCTGTGAGTACAAATCTCCAAATTTTTCAAAACGAACATTAACATCCTAAGATAGGGAGAGTCAAATCCAATTATCATGTAGGCTTTCTGGGATCCCCCTCTCACACAGGGGTTACACACGAGGTCACATTCTAGTGAGTTACAAAGATTATCCCTCTGTGGTTCAAATGTTTGTAGTGGTCAGATCGTATATTGGGGGTCACTTGAAGGTATACCCACGATTATGTGTGGAAGCCTCTTGAGTTGATTTCAAACTTGTCATTTTGCCCATACGTTCGGATCAGATTGTCGACTGTACCTGCCCAGGGGCTGACTATGCAAGATACCAGATATATAAAATATGCAGAACAGAAATGAAATGCTAGAAATGACAGAATAACAGTAAAATATCCAGCATAATCTTCACAATACACATAAATGATATACGAAATGGCAACAAAAATAGCACTTTGAATCAGATAGCAATGTTCACAGGCCTCTTCGAGGGGGCAACCTCCAGTCGAGCAATTCTCTGTTACAATAATCTCCAAGCTAGGGTTTTCATACCCTCGACTCTTATTTATACTAAATATGTCTATTAAGAGAAGCATCTAGAGGAAGATCCTTCTAGAAGCGAAAGCTTCTATTAGGTCTTCTTACATCCGCCTTATTCTATTTTATTGAAAGGTCTTATTAATATTGACCTTTATTACATTCGAATACATTGATCTACCTATGTGTGGGTTAGGACCTTAACATGTTCGCCCCCTTAAAAATAGCCTTGTCCTCAAGGCTTGAGATGTGGAAACTGCTGCAGAATTGTAGCTGGTTCCCAAGTGACATTTACTGGAGTCATATATTTCCACTGTACTAGCACTTCCTTGATGGTTCTCCGATGCAGGCGACGCTCCCGCTGGTCCAAAACTGCTTCTAGTTGTAGCCAAATGGATCCTTCTTCAGCTAACTCTGGAAGGTTGGTTTGAATTTGGCACCTGGGTCCAATCACCTTCTTCAAGCATGAAACATGAAAAACCGGATGTAGCTTCGATTGACTGGGCAGAGCTAACTGATATGCGAACTGTCCCACACGCTTGAGAACTGTGTAGGGGCCATAAAATTTGGGTGCTACCTTCTGACACTGCTCGGCCTTGAGGGAAGTTTTCTTATATGGTTGCAGTCGCAGAAACACCTGATCCCCTTCTACAAATTGACGTTCCGAGCGACCTTGATCTGCTTGCTGCTTCATTCTATTCTGGGCCATGACCAGGTTCTCTTTAAGGGTGCGAAGGATATCCTCTCGGATTGTAAGTGTTTGGTCAACCGCCTGGACCTTAGAGGTACCCGGTAAGTATGAGAGAACGGACGGTGGCTTCTGTCCATACACTACTTCAAAAGGAGTCATGCAAGTGGCTGTATGGTATGTAGTGTTGTACCACCATTCGGCGAGGGGTAACCATTGAGCCCACTGGTGTATTTTTTCAGAGGCAAAGAACCTCAGATATGTTTCCAAACACTTGTTGACGACTTTCGTTTGACCATCTGTCTAGGGATGATAAGCTGAGCTGAGATGCAATTGTGTGCCTTGTAGCTTAAATAGTTCTTGCCAAAAATTGCTTGTGAAGGTTGGGTCTCGATAAAAAACAATAGAGTTTGGCATGCCATGAATCTTGAAGACCTGATCCATGAAAATTTGGGCCACCGTGGATGCAGTAAATGGGTGGTGAAGAGCACAAAAATGAGCATACTTGGAAAGGCGATCCACCACCACCATTATCACTGATTTATTCCCCGATTTGGGTAATCCTGTAATAAAGTCCATAGAGATATCCTTCCAAATAGTAGGGGGAATCGGAAGTGGTTGGAGGGTGACTGGAGATTTGACTGTTTCTCCCTTGTTGCATTGACAAACCTCACATTCAACCACAAACTTACATATGTCCTGTTTCATACCTTCCCAGAAAAAAGAACGTTTATCTCGGTCATATGTTTTGGTGAACCCTGAGTGCCCCGTTGTCGGTGTGGGATGAAGCTCAGAGAGTACCATGGATTTGAGCTTGGATTGTTTACTTAAATACAAGCGACCTTTGTATCGAATCTCATCCTGAAGCCAGGAGTACCCCGGGGGAGCCTGCGCCTTGTTCTGTAGTTGCTGGATCAGATGAGAACTTTTGGGGTCTTGCAACCATTCCTGGTGCACAGCTTGCAGCCAATGAGGTACAATGAAGGAAAGAGAAAAAAGGGATCCTTCGTCTTCATATTTCCTGGACAGTGCATCCGCCACGACATTGTCTTTTCCCTTCTTGTAGATGATCTCATAATCATATCCAGAGAGCTTAGTGACCCATTTTATTTGCTCCTAGGAGGAAATGCGTTGTTCCAGAAAGTACTTGAGGCTTTGATGGTCTGTCTTAATTTGGAATCGTTTCCCCAAGAGATAAGGACTCCATAGTTCAACGACATGCAGAATCGCCAACATTTCTTTTTCATAAATGGGTTTGCCCAGATTCTTTTCAGACAGTTGTTTTCTAGTGAAGGCCAAAGGTCGACCCTCTTGCATAAGGACAGTGCCA
>ML784075.1:231451-247074 GCA_009831015.1 Picea engelmannii | reverse complement strand
TCGAGCAACGCTCTGTTACAATAATCTCCAAGCTAGGGTTTTCATACCCTCGACTCTTATTTATACTAAATATGTCTATTAAGAGAAGCATCTAGAGGAAGATCCTTCTAGAAGAAGAAGCTTCTATTAGGTCTTCTTACATCTGCCTTATTCTATTTTACTGAAAGGTCTTATTAATATTGACCTTTATTACATCCGAATACATTGATCTACCTATGTGCAGGCTAGGACCTTAACAGACTGCAAGTTGGTGTCCTTAGTTGCCATAATCCTTAGGTACTTACACGAGGTAACGATAAAGGGAAGTCTAACCATACCTGGAACAAACATTGGTCAAACTCACTCGGGCTCCTTGGAGGGTAAATCCACAATTACTGTGTGGAATCTTGCACCAAGGTGAACGTCTGTTAAGTAGGTCGCCATTGTAACTGTTCCGCAATATCCTAGCCCCTTATTGACTTGGTCACACAACTTAGGATTTTTTCACTATTTCCTTGGCCTCCAAGTTTTGCAAACCAATGAAGGAATTTTTCTTTCCCAGTCTAAGTATGCTTGTGACCTTCTTCGTCACTTTCACATGGATGATTGTAAACCAACCCCTTCTCCCTTCCAGTTTGGAGTTAAGCTTATTGCCACTTGTACTTCTCCTGAAGTTGATGCCACCTTGTACCGTTAGTTAGTTGGTAGCCTCTTATACTTGACTCATACCCATCCTGATATTTCCTTTTTGGTTGGTATTGTTGCCCGGTATATGCAAACACCCCATGAAATCCATTGGAAAGTGGCTAAAAGGATACTTCTCTATGTCCATGGTACAGTTCAGTTTGGGATACATTACAGTTCAGGGGGGACTCATTTATTGGTTGGTTTCACCGATTCAGATTGGGCCAGTGACCCTGATGATCAGAAGTGTACTGTAGGTTATGTTTTCAGACTTAGTTCAAGACCTATCACTTGGGCCTATAAGAAACAACATGCTATTACACTTTCTTCAGCAGAAGCAGAGTACCGATCAGTGGTAAATGCAAGTCAGGAAGCCTTGTGGCTTCGACATATCATTTCAATGTTTGGATTCGAGCAGCAGCATCCGACCAGCCTTTTGTGCGGAAACCAAAGTGCCATCAATCTCACCAAAGACCCAGTTCAACATCATCACAACAAGCACATCGAGCTACACATGCACTTCATCAGAAAACTCATTCATGATCAAGTTATTGAAGTGCTCTTTTTCCCTACAGAAGATCAAGTTGCGGACATTTTCACAAATTCTCCTATAGAAGCGAAGTTCCCCAAACTTCGATCTATGTTAGGAGTTCAGGAAGTTGTCATTAAGGAGGGATAGTCTCTAATGCCTCCTTCCTTCTCCTATTGTGTCACTATTGTAAATAATTCAATCCTATCACAAGTAGTTCTTAAGGGGAGATGTTAGGATATTTAGACACTTAGGAGTTAGTTAAGATCTACTTGGTCTAATGTGTCGTTAGGTAAAAGTGTGTTTCTTAGTGTGTTTCTTTAGTATGCATTAGTATGCATTTGTAGTTAGGAAATCTGACGGTCACGATATGTTCCCGACATAGAGTGATCCGACGGTTCCTAGTCTCCTCGATCTTAACGACCATTGATCTATGGCTTAGCACCCGATTGGTCCATGATCTCTATTTAAAGATCATGGAGGGTCATTTTTCATATGATTGATTGTGAGAAACTCTCTTTTAAAATCTCTCTGTAATCTTTTTCCTTTCATTAATAAACTTCTCCAAGTGGCCACGTTGGCTAGGGCCGTGGATGTTTCCCTGTAGGGGTTTTACCACGTGAAAACATCGGTGTGATGGTATTTGATCTAGTTATGTAAGTGGTTACTGAAGGTGTTCGTCCTCTATTGGAATACATGTGTTGTCGAACAAGTATCAACTAATGTGTTCTTCTGCCAATGAACGAACCCATTTACAATTATATCCAACCCTATATATAGCTGGGTTGTGTCTTCCTTCTCAGCTTGCACGCTCTCTTGTTCTGTTGCAACTGTTTTCTTCTTATCTAGCGTTGCGCTGGCTTTCACAACTTCTTTCTATTACTCTTTCTCCCAGCCTCTGATGAAGTTTGCGCAACTCATGCTTAGCCAAAACTTGTTCAATTATTTCCCAAAAACGAAGGGCCCAATAGGCTCCGACCATAATCCTTGACTCGTCCTCGAGTCAAGCACTTGGTTCTTTCACATCCCCCAAGAGCATCTGTTGTTTTCCCTTGTCCAGATTTTCCTCTTCTTTGAGCTCTTCTGTTTGTGCATTTTCTTCCTTTACCTCCTCAAACAAAGGGCCCAATTCTGGTACCAACTCTAAGGCTCAATGCTTTACTCCTTGAAAGCCTTCAACTTTGTCCTACCATTTACAGGAGAGGAGTGACACCTCTGCAAGAAACTGTTGGGTCATCTCTTTATTGTACTCCTTTGGCTTGGCCGTAACCAATGAGTTCCATTCAGAGTCGACTGTTGCATCGACCTGGTGCATTTGCATATAGGAAGATTGAATTACCGGTCGAAAATCGCGCAACTCTTTATTGGCTATGGATTGTGCTTCATAGAGTGTATTCAAATCATTGTCGTCTTGTTGATTTTGGTCAAACTTCTGTTGTTTCTCCATAGGGTCCATTGTTGACTCAACTTCTTCGTTCAACACTTGGATTTTATGTGCATTTCCTCCAAAACTTGATTCCGATGAGCGATGATGCCCATCTAGTCACTGACTTCTCTGAAAATTTTGGTGGAGTCTGCTGTGTTCTTGTGCAGTGTTGCACTGGCATTGTTGCCTTGTAATATTATCTTCTACATTTGTGCCTGGAGAAACTAAGGTTGTTGTTCTGCTTCCTGTTGGACCTATTGTAGCTTCAATTGGAGCTGGTTAGTGCAGTTGGTGAGTTGCATCCATACTTCCTGTAACAACTCGATCTATTTCTCTAGCTCACTTACATCACTGGCCTCGGGTAGTTCAAGCGCAACCTTCTGAATCTCCAGCCAAGCATAAACAAGTTTTCCCCACACTTTTTGCAGTTTTCCCTGGAATGGGATTTTATCATGTTCATCCTACTTTCTGTATGTGTGCATCATAAATTGCTCTTTCCTTGTGATCTCAGCTGATCTCTCTTCTTCCTAGATTCTCTTCTCCAACTAGTCTGTGGATGCCTTGATTAAACCAAATAGTTGGGGTGCTGGCTAGTGTATCATGTTGGTAGATGAAGGGGGTACTTCAACAGGTTCTCACGTTTGTAGCGAAAGTCCACTAGCCGCTGAATGGTCTGAGCGAGTGTCTACCTCTTCCTCTGTCAGTGACATTGGTGCGATTCTCATCCTTAGATCTGCTAGCAGAAGAGTCAGAACCTCTGTTCTGGCTATGCAAAGTTGCATAAATTCCACACATCGTTGGGGGTTCTAGAGAAATTGTTCCATTTGTGATTGCATGGCTATCGGATACTTCTCAGTGGTCGCTTCTGGTTCATTTTTGTGCATTTGGTTTCTGTGGCTTGTACGGTCCTTCTTCTTGGTGTACCATGATTTCTTGGGCACCCTCACCCTTGGCTAGTGAGGTGACTTGCTGGTTGATATCAGGTTCCTGCTCCTCTCTGCTTCGGGCGTATTATTCCTCTGCTGAAGACTCAAGTTGTTGTTCCTGGGTGTTCATATTCAGAGCATCTAGTACCATTCTTGGCTCGGGGGCTTTGGTGTCAGGACCAAGAATTTCTGGTTCTGGCTTAGTTAATTCTATGGTTATTTGTGGGGGTCTTCGCTCCACTATTTCTGGCGAATCAATCTGCATCGACTCTAAGGTTATGGTTTGGTGTGGAGTGGTTGTGAGGAGGTTTGGTAATTGGAGTGGTGCAGGGTTCCTATGAGTCTGCTTGTGTCAGAGAATCTGGCTTCTTCTGCTTGGGGCCTAAACTCAATCCCTCTCCTACTTCCTTTTCTTTTTTCTTGAGTAGCTACGTAGGAAAAATGTAATGCATCCCTGATTTACATGGGCCGTGTTTAACTCTTGGCCATGACATGACTTCCTTATCAAAATCTTCCTCATTCAAATAGAACGGTAGCATCTGTGTGTGGAAATGTTCCTAGATGGCATGTCTCGACCAAACGAATGTGTTGTGTCGGTTCATGCTGAAGGTGATATTCCTCATGTTGCAATTGAGGATCTCCTACGGGATTGCACATCCTCTGGATTGTGTCTATCATAGCATTATACCATTTGGAAAAGGCTGCATTGTTGAGTGTTTTGTTCTCCGAGTCTGGTCTGGACTGCCATGGCTCGAACATCTTCGCCATGCACCCCTTATTGGTATTTTTGGTTGTCTGCCCATGGGTGGCTTCCATTTGAGCATTGTGAATTCCACAAGTAGGTATCCATAGGTGAAGGTTTATCCCTTCTCTTGTGCTTCCTCGCAAGCTACTAATAGTTCCTCCAATAGGAAACTACACCAATTGAACATTGCTCCTTGTGTGCAAAAGTCGACAACTGATAGTGCATCTAGAGTGCATTCTCCCCTATAGTACAACCTCATAACCTTGTTGGCTATGATGTAGCAGCCAATCTAGACCATTTCGAGCAGTATTGGTTCAATGAATGTTGTGCATCCTCCTCTCTTTGTGTTAAACTTCTCATATAGACTAGGCTCGCCTTTCTTTTTCCCGTGCTTTCCAAGTCCCTGAAATCCCTTCGACATGTCCTCTCCTTGGGAGGATAGTCCAGTAAGCTGCTATATATCTTGTGCATGGATTGGATACCACTTCTCCAACCATAGACTTCTGTCATGCACTCTACTTATTAGAAATTTTGTGCAGCGCGCCATCTCACCTGTCGTACCAAAGACTGGTAAGTCTCTTAGGTTCATGATGGTTGAGTTAAATAAGTTGATGAACCCTTATTTTGGTACAAATTGTATGTCCCTGGCTCTATCCAGAGCCATCTCCCAAAATACGTCTATGTGCATCGATGGGAACAAGGATGAATCTGTGAGATCAAGGTTGAGGAGCTTGAATTTCTCTATCTTCCCTTTGAGATCACCCACTATTTCCACCCAGGGGTCACAGGGCTCATCTGGTACCGCTTCTTTAGACATGGCACCTCAACTTGTTGTGGCTCTCGGCATTCTCACTTCTGTAATAGGTAATAGCTAGGTTTACGTCTGCAGATTTTACAATGGGCCCAACTGGTTTGCACTGCTGAGTTCAGAAATGGCTATGCTCATTTTAGAAACAATACATTCTCAGCTAAGTTTAGAGAGCCTTATACTTAGCTTAATGGGTAAGTTTTATCAGTAAATACTAATCATCATGACCGTATGGACACAATCCGGGTGTGATTTGTCTGATGGGACGGTTTAATCAAGGTAAATCCTATTGGGAGATCTTGGTATTTACTTATTTGAGTGGACTAGGGATGTGGCCGAATTGAGAAATTTTTGTTTGACAGGTGGGTGTCCCAGTGAAAACTTCGATGGCATCTTGGCATAATGCAGCATTATGTCTTAACGACATCAGACAGGGTACCGGAGTGGAAATAAAGGTTGTGACTAGACTGGGTTTGCGTGGCATATAACTCAGATTGGATTTGGATTCATGGTGCCTCCGACCACAAAGGTTGTCTCCGTCATCCTTAATGATTTTCATTAATGGGATTTCTCATGCTTCAGGTCATGTATAGCAGAGTCGTTAGTTTTGTATCGACCAACGCTTTAAAAAAACAAATGAAATATGTGTTATGGCATGACACTGCACACCTGGACATTATTAATTGAATTTACAAAATTTTAGAAAGAAAATGAAACTCAAATCTAACTAGTGTACAAGCTCTGTCAGATTGGAGTGACTATCCTTATTTATCCGTTTTGAGGTAGGTAGGGATTCAGGCAAGCGCCATTCACCCATTCCGGTCATAGCACACCATCCAGTTGTGCAATTTAGACTGTTCCTGAGGGTCATATCTACGCAACTATGAAGGGTCCCAACCAATGCATATTCAACTTGCCAAGATGCTTCTGGTATCTTCTGTCATAGAGTGACACCTTGTACCCTTGTGTAAATACCTTGGTCTTAATGTGTTGTTCATGCCAAGATTTTTGTCTTGCCTTTTCCAAAGACTGATGGAAGTCTTCTAGAAATCTGGTTTCCTCAAGTTCTTGTAGCTCTGCAAGTCTTTGTGCCACTTGTTGAAACAAAGCTTAAATTTTTCGTCCCTAAGGTCTAGATTTTATTTTTAAAAGTTTCAGCTTTCCTCAAAGAAAAAATAAAATCATTTCTGAAATTCGCGATACCATTTATTGTTTTTGAATAAAGAACGGATAAATGTTTACAAACATATAAATTTTCCAACACTTTTCAAAAAATTATTTAAAAGGAATATAATTTTAAATTTGTGAGTTTTTCAGTCAAATGTTAAAGAAATCGGGATTCGGGGTTTGACGTAAACAAATTTTTAATGCAAATCAAATTGCGAAACCCCGATCCTCGATTTCCCGATACTTTAAGACTTAATTAAAACATAAATTACTTAATTCTCAATTAAAAGGGTTTAAAAGTTAAGTTAATCACATCGCGATATCGGGATTCGCGATTCAATAAGATCATATAATCTTGTCATTGCGTTTCCCGATTTCCCGATTTGCGAAACCTTGATACCCGATTTCGCGATACATTTGATCCTTAAGTAAAGATGCGAATTAATCTAATCTCTTCTAAGAATGATTAAGAGTTAAACAATTACATCATGATTTTGGGATTCACGATTCTATGAGAAGCGTGTTTCTTGTCATCATATTTCCCGAAATCCCGATCACCAAAATCCCAATCATAATTCACATTTAAAATAAACTATATCTGTTTTGGCCTTAATCTTGATTACTGAGTTGATTAAGATAAGTTAAATCATGTTTTAAAGAAACGGGCCATCGCGATTTCAGGATTCACGATTCCATGAGAGCACGACTCATGTCATCAGATTTCTCGAAATCCCGACTTCCAATTTTCTGATTAATGAAATTCCGAAAATATTGAATCTCAATTAATCAACATATTAAAAACATTTTAATTTTAATTAATACATCACGATTTTGGCAATCAGGTTTCTTCGATGACATATTTTTTGACATCAAGACTTACGAAACCCCGAAAATCATGTTTTAAAATCATGTTTTCAAATTTAACTCAAAATTAACACTAATAAATCCACTTTCTAAATAGTTGTAAAGTTAATTTTTCTTTGAATGTTCATTAATGCACCGTGGTTCGATTAAGTATGTTTCTCTTTATATTTGAAAATGACGAGAAAACTTAAGTACGAACATTGAATGCATATCTCTGAAAATCTTTTCTGCATTACGAGCTTTTATTTTGTGACAGATGTACGATTCTCACTATGTGTAAAATATATTCAAACTAAATGATCGAACGTCTGTATTTTCATTTCAAAGCTAATTTTTTCATCCACTCTCTGTGACAGGTTTTCAAGTTAAACGCAGAGATATGGCACCCAAAAAATCACCGAAGAAAAACGAAGACCAACCAGAAGGTGATATTATCTCCGATACTACACCACTCGGCGTACACTCCGTCAAATTGTGGACTGGAATTTCTGAATTGCTAGAGGATGAGCTTAAACATGCAGACCCTGATTCGGAAAATCATATCTGAGACATTGCTGAGTCTGAACTTCATAAGGTTGTTGCGCGTCCGAGGTTGGTGACATATACCGATATGATCGGCTGGGCTCTGGATAGGGTAGATATCCCAACAAGAATCATTTTGAACGAGCAAGGAGCTGTCGTTATCTCATTCAGACCTGAGCACATTCAAGTAATGTATAAACTCTCGTCGAATTATAGACACAGTTTTAATGCTGAATTTGTAGCCAAGTTTCAAAGAAAGGAATGTGTTGAAGGAGGCCAGACTTATGCTGACATGATTAGAGGATGGGCGAGGTCCGAAGAAAAGTTTAGGGCTGATGCTCATGGAATTTATGCTTCGCCCTCCTTAAATGAATATATGGTTTACATAGCCATGATGTTATGCAGACTTTTCGGGAGAAAAGATCCCTGTCATTTTCATGCAGATTGGACACCCTTCCTAGAGGAAGTTTCAGAAGGACGTAGTTTTAACTGGCATAAAATTTTGTCAGATAACCTAACAAAAGAGGTTGTAAATTATAAAGCAGCCAAGTCAAAAGGACAAGCAGTTTCTTTTTATATGTCTGCATATATTATGGATTCCATTTGTTTTATAACTCCTTTTCCATTAATGGATTGGAGTTGGAATGTTTCTTGCCTAGAGCCTATTCATAAATACCACTCAGCTCTCTGGGAAGAAAATGCTAAAGATTGTTTTTATGATGTTTGTCATTTTGTCATCATTCCTCTGCACAAAATATTTTTTGGATGCGAACCCCCTCGCATTTCTGATGCAGTCATAGAAAGCCTCAAATTGGTTGCTAACTGGTTTATTGAAGAAAAGTTTTCCTATGTTAGGGTTTATGGCTATTCCATTCCGCCTCACACACTCCCGAAATTCTTACCAGACAGATTATTATTTAGAGAAGTAGCTCATCAATTAGCCAAGGGTGGTATTGGGTTAGAATTAAAAGACCTTCAGAAAAAAGCTTGGCCATCTTTCCCTGTTCATGTCGGGAAATTGACTTTATTAAACTTAGGCCATTCTAAGGCGGAGGCCGAGTCATTGGAGGAAGTGAAGTTAGTGGACATCGAGCACATAAAACATGACCCTTACCAAATAATTAGTCGGCATTACATACATTGTAATTTAAAAGCATATGAACATGAAGTTTCAGTTTATGATGATATTTTCAAAGATGTTAAATCTTATGAGGAAGTGCATAATAGGGTACAAGCCTTGTCACTTGAGTCACAGGCTGGGTTTACATCTTTTCAAAGACATAGGCGAAGCTGCCTGCCGAAGATTTTACAAGGTAAAATATCGACTTCATTGCCAGAACAGAAAGAAACCCCTCTAGGGTTTGAAATTGATACTCAGGATAAATCAAATGACAAAGATAAGTTGAAGGATTCTAAAATACCTCCTCAAAACACAGAGGGTTCTCACATAAAAGAACCACGGACAGAGAAAGAAAAAGGACTGGAAACACGTCCAATAATTCTTGATGATATTCCAGAAAAGATTGGAGGAACTGCTTCAAAAGAACTTGGTAGCCCCATTACATCTTTAACTCCACTACAATCTACTTTCGAAACCCCTCATGAAGGAGTTCTATATGTCATTGACCTAGAGACGATTTCAAGAGATGAAATCCCCCCATCAGATTACTTTTTCAGCAAAAAACGAAGAGCAGTCTTGAAACAAGAAATCCATCCAAGAGGAGAAGGAACGATTAAAAGGCATAAAGTTATCATTGATGGAAATAAACTCAAGGATGGAGAGTTCACTACAGAATTAACAGGAACAATGGGTGCTATAGCATCAGCTAATATATATTCTGTGGGAAATCTAACAACTATGCTTGAGCAGAAGGATCAAGAAATAATTCAGTTGCAAGACAAATTAAAGGAAAATGAAAGAAATATTGGTTGGGGAATACAGAAGGGTCTAGAACAAGCTAGACTCAAAGATATGCAAGAAATCCAAAAGTTGAATAAAAACTTGGATGAGGCAAAACACATGATACAGGTCACTCAAGAACAGGTTCAAAAGCTAGGAGAAGAAAATAAACTTTTTCAAGACAAGATTATTTCTATTGTTAACCAGGTAATTGAAATTGAACATTTCAGGACGCGGGCATCAGAAATATATGCAAAAATAGAAGAGGAAAAACATAAAGTATTCTGTAATCTGGAAATAATCCAGAATTATTTTTAGGAATCAAATAAGTCCATAGAAAATGTGTTCTAGAAAGAAAGAGAAACCAAAGAAACAAGGAATACTTTTCAAAAAGCAGTGGCTTCCTCACTAAAAGAAGAAATTGGAAAAAATAAGAAATTATCTATTTCTGAACATGTAAAAGGGGATATAATGATAAAAGTATGTGAATCAAAATTGGCTGAATATAAAAGAATCACAAAAGAAGTTAACGAAGATTGCCAAGGAATCTTTGATCTCATTGAAAAAGATTCATTGAATATCGAAACAGATGGTTGTTCTGGGTTGTTAGGTGAAGTAAATATAGCCAAGCATCAACTAAGATTTAGAGAAGAGCTCGAGGAAAACAAAGCGGAAATTTTGAACATCAAATTGATCAACATCACAGAGAATAACAAGTGGATGGTGAATTCGAGTTTAAAGTTGAAAACAGTGAAGTTCACAGAAAGTATGATAGAAAGTAGATTGTTAGAATTATAGAGGAGATTTTTCTCTTTTGAAGCAAATGAGATACCCGAGGGATTTTTCTCTTAGTAAAATTTTTGGGAAAATGTATTCAATGCGTTGAAGCAGAGAAAGAAAGTTCGTCAACGCAAATTTAAAATTTTTTAAATGTCTTTATTTATTAGAATTTTGAAAGAAATTGTAAACGGTTGACATTATTTTATGTAACCGTAATAGTAGGGAGTTGGTTAGTTACCAACGTGAAACTTTGATGAAAATGTATAAATATGATTTCAAAAGGATGAGAAAGGGCTTCAGAAATTTTGGGAGAGAGCCATTTTTGTAACATCGGTTTTGAATTTCATCGAAATATAAATCGCAAACGAGATTCTGGATCCTGCAACTTCGTAACTATGTGTCTTCCCCTGTTTGTCATGCTTTGTTAAATTTTCCTTTTAAATGTTTTCTAACGAGTAATTAATTTGAAGTTATATGCATCTTGTTTATTATTTCAGATTGGTTTGTATGTTGAATGTTTTACAGTCTTTCCTTTGAAATTGCTTTAGTAATTTTAAGACCTGTAAAACCTTTTGTTCCTTAATACTTAACTCTGTTATAAATCTTGTTTTTCTTTCATCATCGCTAATTGAAATATAAGATGCTTTCTTGATAAAATCCTTATATTTCCCTGTAGTGTGTTTTATTGTCTATAATTTCAAAATTGTTATGAAACCAGGAAACGACCTTGAATGTGTTTTACATTACTATTTTAGATTTTAAAAGTTGTTTTCATTAATCTCGTCTCTGGATATCTGAAGTAACCAATTAATTAAAAACCCATTTATAAACCTTTTAAACCTTATCATCCATGACTGTCCCTAGTAGTAGACAACCTAACATAGAACCGGGCCTTCAGGATCAAACCAACATTGCCCTAAGTTTATTTAACACTATTTTACAAACAACGACCAATAGGGATGAGTTAGAACGATCATGGGTTGCTATTGAGCGAGACATTAGCATCCAAGAGCAACAGGAAGTAAGACAGAGATAGTTGAGAAACTGAATCTGTTCTGATCTTTCTTTGATTCTTTATTTCAAAATCTTTTTATTAAAATTATTTAAGGATGCCTTGACGGTATGTTTTATAGCCTTAAAACATAAACTCAGGAACAACACCACTGATTCTTTTTATGCCATACATGTGGCTCGTGCAATGTACAGAGTTGGAGTGATGAACTCTGCATCCACCACTACCTCTCTCCTGTAAACTAGTTGGAACGATGTGTATTTGTGGAGTTTCTTTGTGGTTGTCCTATAGGTCCATAGTACCGCTGGAACTCTGTCATCCCAGTCCTTTTGGTTTGTGCAATAGACCTTTGTTAGTCCCGTATCTAGGATTTTGTTGAAGGCTTCAATTGTTTCGTTGGCTTGTGGGTGGTATGGACTTCTCTTGTGATGTTAAATCATAAATCTTGTTGTAAGTGTTGCTATAGTGTTGCTAATGAAGTGAGCTCCTTGATCGCTGGTTAGGATCCTAGGACATCTAAACATAGTAATGATGTTTTCAAAAATGAACTTGGCAACAATATTTGTCGAAAAGTCCTGTACCATTCCTGCTTCTTCCCAACAGGTAAGGTGGTCAGTTGTGGTAATGATGTATCTAGCCTTTGAATGTTTGGCTATGGGGTTGATTGGTCCGATGAACTCAACTGCCCATTTCTCAAATGCCTATAGAGCTCTAACTGGTTGTATTGGTAGTTCATCTTGGCGTGATGGCTTGTCTACCCGTTGAAAAACATCACACGATATAGCATATGCTTTTGCATCCTTGAAAAGTGTTTCCCACCAAACTCCTGCCTATAGAACTTTTTGTGTCGTGGCCTTTCCTCTGATGTGGCTTCCTGCAATTCCACTATGGCATTACCAGAGTATATTCTGCCTTTCATGATCCAAGACACATCGTCTGAGAATGCTGTCTAGTCCTAGTTTGTACAACTGTCCAGTGATTAGCTGGTAATATGTTTCTCTAATGACCATATGGCATTTTTGGGTTGCGGAATATGTTTCAAGACAGATGCCTATACTGAGAAATATTTCTATGTCCTCCAGATATTCTGGTATGGCCTCGATCCTGAAAAAATCTGCATCTGGGAGCTGGTCATCCACCACTCCACCACATTCTCTTGACTCTAGTCTGTATAGATGGTCAGGTCCAACATTGCATCATCCTGGCTTGACAATGACTTCAAAGAAAAATTCCTAAAATAACAGCAACCATCTACAAATTCTCCCTTCTAACATGGGTTTGTTAACTAGGTATTTTAATGTGGAATGATCAGTAAAGAATTTGAAATGAGATCCTAATAGATAGTGTCTGAATTTTTGTAAAGCATAGATCATTGCTAAGCCTTCTTGTTTTGTTGTTGTATAGTTGCGCTCCACTTGTGACAGCTTCCAACTCACAAAGTAGATGGGATGATCCATAGCTCCATCTCCGAGTTGCGCTAGGATAGCTCCTAAGGCAATTCCTAAAGCATCTACATGTACGTGAAATTCCTTCACCCAGTTTGGGAATATCAGAATTGGTGTTGTAATGAGTTTCTCCTTAAGTGTCTCAAATGATTTGTCACATTCAGGAGTCCTTTGGAATGTTTCAGCCTTTTTCAGGAGGTTTTTCAGAGGTGCAGTAATGTTGGCATATCTTCGAATGAACCTACAGTAGTAACTTGTGTGTCCTAGTGTGGAGCGCAACTATTTAGCACTTGTAGGCAGTGTCATATTCACAATGACCGCAATTTTGGATGGGTCTACCAATACTCCTTCTTGACATACTATGTGGCCCAATAGATTTCCATGTGGCACGCAGAAGATACACTTTATGAGATTTAATGAGAATTGCAATTCTCTGCATCTGTCAAACATCAGCCTTAGCAGTGCTACATGTTCCTTAAGTAGGCTATATATTATCCAATCATCCATATAGACTTCTATAAATTTGTGAATGAACTCTCTAAAGGATGCTATCACAATCCTAGAGAAAATTGTAGGGGCGTTTTTTAACCCAAATGGAATTACATTGTATGCAAAATATCCCCATTCTGTAATGAAAGTAGTTTTTCTTTTGTCTTCTTCCACAATCCTGACTTGATGGTATCCTAAAAAACCATTTGTAAATGAGTATGCTTCCTTCCCCGCAACCTGTTCTAGCACCTCGTCAATAAAGGGTGTTGGGAAAGGCTCGTGCACATAGGTATAGGTTACGCTTTTGTAGTCTACATAGACTCTAATATCCTCAGTGTCTTTCTTGCTCTTATTGACTATCGGGCTGACCCATTCTGCCTCTTCTACTGCAAAAAATGAGACCTGCTTCTAACATCTTATCAATTTCCTTCTTAACCTTCTCTTTTACTCTTGGGTTAAGATAGTATGGTCTATGTCTGACAGGATTTCATCCTGGTTTTAACTCAATCTTCATTTCTCCCATGACTCCTTTGATTCTTTTCAATTATGAAAAATTCTTTGGGAATTGATCCTCATATTCCCCTAGTAAACTCTATATTTCCTGACTAGTTTTCTCATCCCAGTAGTCTCCTACCATAGCTATCTTGGGTTGCTCTACAATCCCTATATTGAGTCTGCACAGTTTAAATGGGTGGTTGTAGGAACTATCGGTCTGGTTGGGTATGGTGTTTTGGATTTCTCGATTCCCCTCTATCTCTTTGATGGATAGGTTTCTCAGTCCTTCTAATTCATCTAGGATTTCTGAATCTTTGCTAATTTGATAACATTCTATAGGATTTTCAATCAAGGGTAAGTGGAGTTTAGTCTGAAGTTCTTGGATATGCTTGGGACACACTACAAAATTTGGTCTTCTATCACTATTGGTTGTAAACAAAAGTTCTTTAATCTTTTGTAGGGATAGCTCAAGCTCAATGTACTTACTTGAGAATGATAAGTCTTTGAAAAATTTAGCTACTAGTGTCTGCCAGTCGCTGGTCTGTCTTCTGGTTTCTTCATGTATGAACAAAGATTTTGGGATTGGGCCTAGAGACTGGGGAAATACCTAAACCCAGAAGTGAGAGGGTATCTCCATAGCCTGCCACTGTGTCATGCATTGTTCAATGTGTATTCTAGGATCAGATTATCCGCTGAATAGTTGCGCAACTTGGAAATCCATTTGCATTTCTAATTCCAGCTGCTCCTTATTCTCGAACTTGTATTTGAGAGCTTGCGTCATTTCGTCCCAAGTTCCGAGTATGGATTTATGAGTGGCCCACCATCTGGAGGGGTTGTTCCAAAAATCTATATCTAGTACCGAGATTCTTTGATATTCTCTCACCTTCTCTTCCATGTTCTACAAAAAGTTTTCTAGGTTTGAGGTGCCATCATATACTGGGTGTTCTCTAACTTCGGTCCCAACCCATCTGGTCATTTTGACAGTCGCGCATATTCTTGAGAATGTTTCATGCAAGCCTTGTTGCCAACTATCAAAATTCAGTAATAAATCCTCGTCTGCTAAATGTATGCTTCTCTAGCTTACTGATCCATCCACAATAGGGTTTATATAGTCGTTTCTTGTCCCAGCTATTACGGTGTACAACTGGTCTAGGTATTCTACTTCCATATTATTATCTGTTGGTTCTGTGTATCTGAGTCCTACATATGGATCCCTCAGCTTCAAAATTCATGATGTCTTTCTGTAGGTTGATCACTGCATAGTTTTTGTAGGCCCAATCGATGCCAAGTAGCATAGGGTATGGGTCCTTGTCTCCCATGATCTCAATGAATTCAAAGTCTGCGACTGTTTTTACTCCTGCTACATTGATTTCCACGTTCTCCAATCTTCCTATGGGAAAGATATAGTATTGGTTTTCCATTCTCAATTGAATTGGGGAATAGGTTAGTCTCGGTTTTCCTAAGGATTCCCAATTTTTCTTGGGAAGAATGTTCACATCTGATCCTAGGTCCAACATGACAGTCTTAATTTCGAAGTCATCTAACTGGGATACCAATCGGAATTATTTTCCCATTCATACTTTTCTTCACTGCACTCTCTGAGTACTCTTCTCGGGAATATTAGCCCTTATCCTTGCTTCTGATATTTCTTCATTCCCTAGGACTAGATATAGCGCATTGCACAAATTTTATGTGAGTTGATCATTCCCCAAAATGTCAGAGAATAACTGAAACCAGAGGTCAACTACATTTTGAGGTTTCTCAGCCTGTCTTGGTATGGCTACAAAGTTTCTGGGTGCAGGGGGTTAGGTAGGGACTTACTCCCTCTTAGGGTAAACATTCGACCTTTGGT
>ML784075.1:204736-231442 GCA_009831015.1 Picea engelmannii | reverse complement strand
GTTCTCTTGCATTTCATGACTAAGAATGTTATGGAATACTTCTATGGAATCTTTAAAGAACAAGTTTTTCTTTAGGGGGTCATACCTATCTCCCTTAGGTGATGCTTTCTAGATCTGAGGTAGAGTATCAACATCAGATCCTATCTTTTCTCCTCCTCGAGTAACGATATTAAGGCTCGGAAATTGTCCCTTAGATATCCTTTTGATCTAAGAAATGATAATGTTATTTCCTCTTTGTCGTACTCTGTCTTCCCATTTTTCAATTAACTCTGGACAGTCTTCAATTGCATGTCCGTTGGTTCTATAATGAGAGCACCATGGGTGTCTTGGGTGAGGACAATCTCTAGCTAAGTGACCTTGTTCGTCACAATTATAACATCTACTTGGTCCTTGTCCCCCAGTTCTTCCTCCTTTGAAATATCCTCCACCTCCTCCTCCTCGACCTCGTCATGTCCCCTGAGGGTTTTAGTTCACCCTGAATGTTGTTCGGTCTAATCTTTCATCAAGTGCATCCAACGCTCGACATTAATTGGTAGTATGTGTAGTGGAGGCACAAAACTCACAGTGTACTGTGTTCATCACTATCAAATACTTCTGCATGATGGGGCACTGTCTTGGTACATACCCGTGGATTCTGCAGATCTCACAATATTCCATTGTTGGTGCTACTTGGCCTCCTAGGAAAGCATGATATGGGGTGGGGTGATGGAATGACGAATTCATCGATACTTGCGCAACTCCTCCCATGGGTCCTGGTGGGGTTACCATCAGAGTCTGAGGATGTCCTAGTCCCCTCATTCCGGGACATTCATTCACCAAGTGACCTTCCATATAGCATCTTGTGCATCAAACCTATGGCTGTCCTAGTATAGGTATCGTCAACTCGTGAATATTTTCTGTTAGTGTTGATATCTGCCCTTGTAGTTGCGCCAGATTCGCATCTACCGGGAGTCGGGTTACTCTTAAACTCTCAGGGTATCCCACCATGGATTCAATCTTCATCGATTGTTCTAAGGTGTCTGTTAACGTGGTTATCCACTATTGCGTTAGTGGAATTCGATTCAAAGGAAACAACCCCTAAATGTACCACTCCCTTTGATGTTCTTCATGTATTGGATGTGCCAACCTTCCTATGGATCTTTAAACTTTTGGTTGTACTCTTAGGCTGATTCGCCTTCTCTCTATTGGATGTCCCACAACTCGGACAGAGCCTGTTGTTCTGACTGAGGTAGTTTGAATTCTTCTATGAACCTCATTCATACCTGATTGAGTGTAAATGCTTGACCTTGCATCCCTGGCACCCCTGGTTCAATGATATTCATGTACCACTTGAGAGTGTTACCTCTCAAGGTAGTTTGGAACTCAAACAACTTATTCGCATCCGAAGTCCCTCTGGATCTCCATATGGCTTCACACAAGAACCGGTGCTACTCAACGTCTTCATCTCCCTTACCCCAAAATTCTGGGTATCAGGCAATCAAACCTCCTACATCACTGGCCATTGTCAATCTTGTTGTTCGCAACAATATGAACCCTAACGGTCCTGGTTGCAATCTACTAGGGGATTCCAATATCCTCCATGTACTCATGCTTCTTGGTTGTGACTGATTAACTAATTGTATTGGAATAGAACTAGCATGAGAAGGTAGTATCGAACTTACCATTTGTATAGAAGGCACTTGGGGTATGGGTGATTCGGAGCTGGTTCCATTGCCTTCAGGTTGGTTTTATTTGATCTAGGGGGTCTCGTTAACTTCCACTGGGACGATCTCTTCGGTTGGATTCCTGATCTCTCCTATTATCGGGTCAAAATTTTCTCTTTCTCCTCCAAGATTCACGTCGGCTTCCTCCTCTCTTTACTCTGTGCTTTCTCCTTCTTGTCTTGGTTCCTGGGGGATTCTTTCTCTCCCCACTTCTCTCTCATTCAATATTTGATTGGCCAATCATTCTTGTCTTCTCATCTTCTACAGTTCTTCCATCTGTCTTTCCTCTACTTCTCCCTCTCTGACTTCTTTCCTCAACTTTTCAGACTGTCTTACAGATTTCTTGATCTTGTTGCGTCACCACTTCTCAACTATGGTGGCTCTCTTCAAGGCTCGCTCATCTCCTGAGTCCCTTTCTTGTTGTTTCCCCACCATTTTTCAAAGAACCCTTCCCCTCTCTCACACCATGAATTTCACCCCGTCTCACCCTACCCCAAGTGAGGGTGTTTACGCTGCCATCTTGGTTGGGCACATAATCAACATTTCTTCCTCCATCAAGAAAACCTTAATCCAAAGGGGGATTTCTCTCAACAGTCTTCCCCTTGCGCCTTTCTTGAAAATTTCCTCTGCCCGTGAGAAGGACTGGTGATTCTCAGCTGCAAATTCAATTATGTATCCCTCTAGCGTGGTGCTAACCCAGAAATCCACAGCTTGTGTAATTGGGCAATCCAACCTCTGGAGTGCTGCTAACTTTTCAGTATCCCATGCACAAATCTTGTTGGTTCGTCCCTGGAACTCTGGATATTCTTGGAGCCTCTTTATCCAGTGAAAAAATTCTTCTGGGAATTTAACCCATAAAATCTCATATTAGTCGCTCGATCTTTCTGAGTAAAAGATTGCTTCACGTGTGTTTTCCACTAACTTTCCCCTTTGTTCCACTTCTTTCCATATCAAGGCATCACAACTCCTTTCCCACCAATGATTAATGCCAGATCTATGGATCGACGACAACATTCTCCCTACAGGTTCCCTTTTTACATAGGTCCTGGCAACATAACCATTTTGTTGGTGCGAATTTGATCAAACCAGGGTCCTTCTCAGGTTACCAACAAAAGGTACCATGTAGTCTAGAGTGCTAGCATTTTCATCTCCTCTAAAGAGAAGAAGTCTCACCCGAAGTGCTGCTGAGATAGATAGATAGGGAAGGGTAGGGAGAAGACTAAAGGGGATCCATAGATCAATCATAACTCATTCTTGTTCTTGCGCAAAATACATTATCGGACCTGAAACATCTAAATGCAAGAGGTGAACCTACTTACGATGCAAGAAACCATCTAAACGTTGAACCATTAAGTAGAACTCATAATTCATAAAGAAACACTGCAATGCATAAGTAACATACAAAAACACATCATGTTTTGAAATTTGGTCATGCGTCCTATTATCTCCAGAATCTTTCCTTCATTATAGACTCAGAGTTACAACAAAGTCTCATTATAGACTCTCGGCTCTGAACTCATATCTCAGAGCTTCAACTCTCCAACTAACAGTTCTAATTCATTACAAACTCATCCTTTTCTTCTCTCGACCTACAACAAGAACCAACACTAATCCAAAAACTTGGGGGACTCTAATCAACATGACTTAAATTAACCCTAATCAACCAACAATGAATGAGGTATCAACTAATGAGTGCTTATGCCAATGAATGAACCCATTTATAATTATATTCAACCCTATATATAGTTGGGTTATGTCTAACTTTTCAGCTTGCATTCTCTCTTGTTCTGTTGCAACTATTTGTTGCTTAGCTGGCATTGCATTGACTTTCACAACTGCTTTCTGTTACTCTTTCTCCTAGGCTTTGATGAAGTTTGCACAACTTGTGCTTAGCCAAAAATTGCACAATTCTTTCCCAAAAATGAAGGGCCCAACAAGCATGGTGAAAAACATGAATGTAGAAGATGCTTATCAAAATTCTTTGAGGGAATAAGAAAAATTGGCCCGAAAACAAGGTCAAAGAGGCAGAGGTAGAAGTTAGGGCAGAGGCAAAGTAGTTTCCCAAGATAGAGTACAGAAGCCCAAGGATGAAGAAAATAAAAGTCATACTCACTCTGAAAGAGGAGGAAGCTCACAGGGAATACAATATGTCGACAGAAACATGTTTCTGTGAGAAAGAGGAAGAGGAAGAGGCAGAGGAGGTGAAATGTCCTAACAGAAAAAGATATGGAGGAGGAAAATCTCACATTTCATAAGCGCAAAGGAGAAATGTTGAGGCATAAGATGCAGAAGGTGGAAGATCCTTAATGATGAGGAAAATTCTCTTGAAGCCGGAGAAAGAGGCAGAGAATCCAGTCCAAAGAAACAGTTTGTTTAGAACTTCTTGCAAGACTAAATATAGGGTATGCAAGGTAATAGTGGAAAGTAGAAGCACAGATAACCTAGTATCCATAGAAATGGTGGAGAAGCTGGAATTGGAGACAGTTTCATATCTGAGCCCATATAAAGTCTCATGATTGCAAAAAGGACATCAGGTAACAGTCACTAAACAATGTTTAGTTGAATTTAAAATAGGGGGTTACATGGATGAAATCTTGTGTGATGTTCTTTCCATGGATGTCTGTCATCTTTTGTTGGGTAGACCATGGCAATGTGACATAAATGTTGTTCACGATGGGAGAAATAACACATACACCTTACAGAAGAATGGTAGAACGCATATGTTGCTACCAATTGAAGATAAGAAGGTGAAGAAAGAAACAAGAAATACTATACTTCTCATGAGTGGGAAGGAGTTTCTTGATGACGTTAAGAAAGATGAAGATATGCAGTTTGTTGTAGTAAGAAAACCTAGAGTCATTTTGACCAGTACTTTGATAGATGTTCTATCAGAGGAAATTGAGGAACTGCTAGAGAATTTCACTTATATAGTGGTAGACGAATTACCTTGTTCATTTCCGCCCATCAGGAGTATAAGACATCACATTGACCTTATACCAGGAGTGAGTTTACCAAACAAAGCAATGTACAGGTTGACGCCGCAGGAGAATGAAGAGGTCAAGAAGAAAGTCTAGGATTTGATGGACAAAGGATTGCTTAGGGAAATCTTGAGTCCATGCGCTGTACCAACAGTGTTAAGTCCAAAGAAAGATGGTGGATGGAGGATGTGTATAGACTCAAGGGTGATAAAAAAATTCACCATCAGGTACAGATTCTCTTTATTGAGGATGGATGACTTGATGGATTGCTTAAGTGGAGAAAAGTTTTTTTCAAAGATTGATTTGAAAAGTGGATATCATTATATTCGAATGAGATAAGGTGATGAATGGAAGACAACATTCAAGACAAATGAAGGCCTATATGAATGGCTTGCCATGCCATTTAGTTTGATGAATGTGCCAAGTACTTTTATGAGATTGATGAATGAAGTCTTGAAGGATTTCATTGGAAAGTTTGTAATCATGTATCTTGATGATATATTGATCTTCAGTAAGACTGGGGAAGAACACGTGAGACACTTAACTCTAGTGATGAGGACGTTGCAGGAAGAGAATTTGTTGATAAACCTGAAGAAGTCATCTTTAATGAAGAAGTCATCTAACATGAAGAAGGAGCTCATTTATTTGGGGTTCGTAATCTCTTTGAATGAGTTGAAGATGGATCCCGAGAAAGTAAAAGCGATCAAAGAATGGTCATCACCAAAGAATATCTTTGAAGTCAGAATATTCCATGGATTAGCTATTTTTTACAGGAAGTTCATTAGAAATTTTAGTGGACTTTCTGCCCCAATGATGGACATCGTCAAGAAAAGACATAAATCTTTTCACTGAACAAAGGAAGGAGAGAAAAGTTTCAAGTTGTTGAAAGAGAAGATTACTGAACAACCAGTTCTGGTTCTGTTAGATTTCAGTAAAACATTTCAAGTGAGATGTGATGCAAGTGGACTTGTGATTGGAGCAGTCTTAAGTCAAGACAACAAGCCGATTGCATACTCCAGTGAGAAGTTGAACGATGCAAAGAAGAATTATTGTACGTATGATAAAGAATTTTATGCAATCATACAAGCACTGAAGAAATGGATACATTATTTGGTTATGAAGGAGTTTGTCTTGTATAGCGATAATCATGCTTTGCAATTCATAACTCGACAGGAGAAATTGAACCAAAAACATGCAAAATGGGAGTTTCGTGTGAAGACCTTAGGTTTTGATAGCCTGAAGGATATGTATAGAGATGATCCAGATTTTAAAGATGCTTATGAAGAATGCGAGAATCTTGTTCTAAGAGAGATAAGCCAATTGATTGAATATATGGTTCATGATGGACTGTTATTCAAGGGAAATCAATTGTGTATTCCGAAGAGTTATATGAGAGAGAATATTCTGAAGAAAAATCATAGTGGAGGATTGGTTGGACATTTCAGCCATGAAAAAACGTCCGCGCAATTGAACAGTTTATATTATTGGCCAGGGATGAGGACAGATGTCAAATTTTTTTTCAACAAATGTAGGATTTGCCAGCACACAAAGGGAAAAAGACAAAATACAGGATTGTATCAACCATTGCCAGTACCAGAGAGACCGTGGGATGCAGTAAGCATGGATTTTGTGTTAGGAATGCCAAGGACACAGAGGGGTTGTGACTCCATATTTGTGGTAGTCGATCGATTTTAAAAAATGGCACATTTTATTCCATGTCAGAAAACCAGTGATGCAACTCACATTACAAATTTGTTTTTCAAAGAAGTTGTTCGACTTCATGGCTTACCTAAGAGTATTGTTTCAGACTGGGATACCAAATTTGTTGGTCATTTCTAGAGGACACTATGGAAGAAGCTAGGGACAAATTTATCTTTTAGCTCAACATATCACCCTAAGACGGATGGACAGACTGAGGTAGTAAACCAAAGCTTAGGGGAATTATTGAGGAGTTTAGTAGCTAAACATCACAATCAGTGGGATCAGATTCTACCGCAAGCGGAATTTTCATATAAAAATTCACCGAATAGAAGCACAGGACAAAGCCCATTTCAGATAATGTATGGAATTAAGCCGAGAGGAGTATCTAAGTTGAAAGACTTAGAGTAGAGTGAATTCAGAAGTGCTGGAGTAGAATATTTTGCAGCAGAGATGAAAGAGCTCCATAGTAAAATTAAAGAGCGATTAAAGAATTCTAACCAGGAATACAAGCGTAGAGAAAATCAACACAGAAGAGAACTGTAGTTTGAAGTGGGAGATTTAGTCTTAGCTCACCTGAGGAAGGAAATATTCCCAAGGGGAACGTATAAAAAGCTGAAAATGAAAAAGATAGGGCCATGTAAAATCTTGAGGAAATTTGAGGCCAATGCTTATGAGATAGAATTGCCAGATGGAGTTGTAATATCATCCATATTCAACATAGCAGATTTGTACCCTTATAGAGAAAATGAAATAGATGGATCATAGGATTGGAAGGAAGTTCAGTGGGTCAAACAACTGTCTGTAGTTGAAAATCAACATATGGAAAGGATAATTGATCAGAGGGTTAGCAAGGAGACCCGAAGGAAGAAATATTTTGAGTATTTGATAAAATGGAAGGGACACCCGATTGAGGATGGCAGTTGGGAAAGAGAAGCAACCATCCAAAAAAATGGACATACAGTATGGGAGATCATGAACAGGAGTTCATGATTTTTTCAGCCAAGGGAGTATGATGCAAGAGCATCATGAGCAAGCCAGCAAAGCAAGCGCAAGAGCGAAGGACAGATGGAAATGCACCAATGCATATTTTGATAATGTTTTGAATTTGAATGATAAAACATTTAATGTAATATCTAGGAGGATGTATTTGCATTTATGTTTGAAAGATTGTAAACAGATCTTGAGAATTGATCTCATCTGTCAGATGTAGAGGCATTTAATTGTAATGAATGTAAAGTAGATAACTTTTAATTCTGATTAGATAGCTTGTAAGGTAGGAGGGAAAACTCTAAGAAAGCTCCCTCACATGTATTGAGAAGAGAGAGATTGTATTTATAAGCTATAGAGAAAGAGGATAGAAGAGTAGAGGAACAAAGATTGTAAAAGGTTGTTATATAAGCAAATAGTTGTTTCTATTGAATCCATGTATAGGAGCACTGGAATTAATACAAGAATACATTGATTCCATTTTATGGTGTTGTCATGGTTACTGTTTGCATCTAGTGAATGGTATGTTTACAGTTTTATTATATTCTCTGTTATGCATTTGTTTCAATGTTATACGTGTGTGTATGCTCATGATTTCATGGTGAATGTATGAAGTCTGTGAAAGGAGAAGTATAAGTTTCAATTGTTTTTGTTGTAACAAATATTGAAATTTTGGCTTTTGGTCACTTAGGAGAATGAATGGAAGCTTTGGCAGTGGAACGACTGCATACACTGAGCATTAAGCCACATGGAGAAAAAAATCATGAGTCCGGGTTTTTTTATTCCGTCGGGGATTTGGACGACGTAGATATCTTAATAACTACAACCCCGATCCCCGAATTCACTAAAGTATTAAAGGATAAGCCCGATCAAATAAAGATTAAGAAAGATTAATGTTAATAAATCTCATCGCAATTTCGTGATTCAGGATTTCTCGCGTCAAGTATTATCGAAGACATGACACTTAAATCCATGAAAGGTTAAAGATTAATTGCTAATCATGATTAATTAAGAGATTAAAACAAATGATTATCATCGAATTAATCCCATCGTGATTTCACGATTTGAGATTCCTTCCATGTCATAACTTTTGAGGACATGATACCCAAAACCCGAAGGCCCGAAAGAGTGCAATGTAAAAGCCAAAATATATTTCAGGGATACGGACATCAGGGATTTGGCTGACATGAATATTTTAATAACCACTGCTTCGTTTCCCCGAATCTCGAAAACCTGAAATCGAGACTCCAGTCATATGCAAAACTGCTTTAGAAAAACACAATTTTCTCAGCCCTGGAGAGGTCGTTTTTCATGTTCAAATAGTCGATTGAAATATACAAATCCTAAGATGTCCAGTGGTGTCTTCAGAATTTCATTTTGAGTTTGGTAAGGCAGTCAAAAGGCCCCCGTAATATGAGGTTCGTTTTCAGAAATTTGGCGTTTTTACTGTGCTGAGTCAACATTTTCAAATGAGGATTCTGAGCAACTGGAGTATCATTTTCAGAAACGGATAGAGGATTTTGTGCCTAACACATCAGAGATAATTATAATCTTTTAGTTTTCCTACAGGTGTCATATATTGGGAGAATCGAATCCATCTCCGAGCCCTAATTTTTGGATTTCATATTTTCCTGTTTTGACACATGTTTGTTAAATGCAGATTTGGGAAAATGAAAAGGGGTCTCAGGGAACTGAGAGAGGTTATTGCTTGAAATAAATAGATGCACAAAATCATTTTTCAGTTTATACACAATTGTCTCTATTCGAGGGATACATATCCATAACCACAACCCTAGTTTTCGACAGTTTGGCCCATTTTCTATGGCAGAAAGTTTCAAGAATTGGTTGTAACTGTTCTGATCTTTTAGATTAGAGAGGATTTCGACCTCAATACATATATGAGGCATATTTGTAAAAGGAGGGGGAGAGAGGAGTAGTACTCCTGGGATGTAGCACTTGTTTACATGTTTAATAAAAGAGTGCAGAGCATTTTCGATCTATATAAGAGATTCTTGTGATTTTGTTTGCAAAGAATGTCTTATTGCTTCATTTTGACATCATTTCACTTGGTTTTATTTCCATTTGCTTCCCGATTTGTAACTGTGTTTGTAATGGAATTCATCCGTTTGTTAGATGCTCTGTTTCTAGACAGGTTATAGGTTGTTTCTTGTAGAGATATGAAGGTTCAAAATTCATCCTTGCTAGATTCTCTGTCCCAACTATCTCTTTTCACTGATTTATGCTTCGAATTCACTCATTTCTAAGTGCTCCTTGCATTTTGATATGTTTTCTCTTTATTCTACTGCCATACCTTTTATAAATCCTTCCCTCTATAATCATCTTCTATCTCTCCTCTTCTCCATGGATTTCCGTTGCCGAAACACTCTTATTACTTTCTTGATCATTTGACTCCATGCCCAATGGACTACTTTCCGGTCCAACCCATCAACCCTAAAAACCCAAAAGTTTCTGTTACCCACATATCTGTACAATGTTAAGCTTATTGAATATCCTATTATGACATACTTTCGAGAGATCCCTCTTGGGTTGGAAGGGGCAGTTTCCAATCAAAAGTGGTTCAAGGTTATCTTGGAATTTACTTGCATGCAACCCAAGTCAAGTCCGAGTGACAAAATTTATTTCATTTAAAATGTGCTAAGGATTTGCTCTATTACAGCCTAGAACCAACTCTTGAGAAAACATTTTCTGGCGTTGTTGCTAGGGATGGAGCAAATAAGTTATCTTCCCTGGAATACGACAAAAATTTCAGATCTATTTCTTGATGGTGAACAAGGGATAGACATTCAATTGGTTGTGACCATTCACCTAGCAACTCCTTGGTTCGAAGACTCTACATGATTCACTGGCGACTCCACCGGTCTCAAAATGTTAGATTTGTTCGCCACTCAGATTGCTGTAAGGTTTGATCCTCGAGACTTTGCAAATGTTGATGGTTTTCCAAACACTGTTCCAGACATTAAAGTTTGGGAATATGTCCTTCCTAAATTTGGAGAATATGTGGATGACAATCCCACCCAACACTTGTTTGAATTCCACAAGCTCATGGATGAATTAAATATACATCATGAATATGTCCCGATGAAACTGTTTATGTTTTCGTTGGAAAGAGATGCTAGACTCTGGTATAAATATTTACCTCATTCCAGTGTTCTTTCATTGAAATATTTTCACATACTTTTTCATCAACATTGTAAAATAATCTATTTAGTTGAAATACTTTTTGAAGATTGTTGTAATATAAAATTCATAAGACAAACATATCAAACACATCTTCTTGAAGAGGAGGAAGGAATATCAGAAATTTCTAAAGTCGATGAAGATAATCAGTATGAAGAAGAGTTGGCTGATAAAAAAGTAGAATATGATAGCTCTTGTGATCACATTCAAGAAGAAGATATTCAACATCATGGTCAACATGCAGAAGAGAAAGAAAACAATAGTTGCTTGATCCAGAAATTGCATAGACCACCTCCTCCTTTAATAGAAGAAGAGATAGATCTGCTCCTGAACAATCATGTTGTAAACCCTGCTTACATAGATCTGCAACATTCACATAGTCCTGAACATGTGAGTGAAACTTCTTATATTACTGAAAATGAAAATCTAAGTTTAAATCATGACAGCCATGGAACTTTAGAGGAAGTTAGTAAACCAATTTATGATGATGATTTCCGGCCAGAGGATCATCTTGTAGACACTATTTTGTTTCATGATGAAGATAGGGTTGTCATGTTTAATAACCTTGAAGAATGTTTGTTGTTCAAAGACACTTCAGACTATGATTTGGAGGAGTGTGTATCTGAGATAGATAACTTCACAGTTGATATTCCTATCATTTGTCTGACTGATGACACTCCTGAGTTATCTGATGAACCTGTTTATGATGAATATCCAGAAGAACAAGAAGAGAGTATTTATTTTTCATCACACATGAAAATCTACAACAGGCCTCCTTTGTTTGATGAATGTGATGAAAGTATTTCTGAAGATGATGAGCAGTAAGAAACTTTGGTTCAACGGGAAAGCAATCAACAACATCATGAAAAAGATCAGCCTATGTATGAAAAATACCAATAATATATTTGGACAACAGGTCAAGGACATAAGGAGGGGTTACTGAAACAATTGATCTCTCCTCCCTGTTTAGCAACCATTGAGAAACAAACCAGTAAGTTTCAATGTGACATTTTTGCACCCGTGGAAGAAAAAATCAGCAGTGGACAAAGTGTGCAAAAACATTTCAGACAACTTGCCCAACAGGAGGAAGTATGGATTAATTATGAAAGTGGTATATCTCTTCCCTTCTATGATCTAGTAGCAGTTTATATGGAGTCAAAATGGTGGACTGGATTTTTTATTTCCAACTTCTTTAAGTCTGAATTTCAAAACTGTAAGTACCTACTCCGAGGGCATGTTTTGAAATTTGCAACTGCTCTTGTCATCCTTTTGCTCAAATATGGAAGTATAATTAAGTTTGTTAGTCAGATACTCACTTGATTGATTTGGAAGTTTTCCTATACTTGAACAAAGTAGTGATATCGGTTAGAGTAGGTGATGTATATAAATAAGCTTGACTTTGAGCACCAGAGCACAACAATGTCTTTCAGTATGTTTCTAGTTTAGTTTCGAATCCAGTATGGTTTTGTTTAAAGCATTACGACTCCATAGCCTAATGAATGCATAAGCAATTTTTTGTTTTGGAAAGGTGCAAGTAAAGCGACAGAGTTCGGAGTTTGATAAGGATGATTTCAGGTCGCTGAATGGATGAAGGCATGTGGTCTACTATTCTTGGTGCTTTGCAGGAAAGAACCATTGATAGATGGAGCCTCTATTGTAACAAATATTGAAATTTTGGCTTTCGGTCACTTAGGAGAATGAATAGAAGCATTGGCAGTGGAATGACTGCATACACCGAGCATTAAGCCACATCGAGAAAAAACTCACGAGTCCGGCTTTTTTTTTTTTCTGTCGAGGATTTGGGCGACGTAGATATCTTAATAACTACAACCCCGATCCTCGAATTCACTAAAGTATTAAAGTATAAGCAGGGTCAAATAAAGATTAAGAAAGATTAACGTTAATAAATCTCATCGCAATTTCGTGATTCAGGATTTCTCGCGTCAAGTATTATCGAAGTCCCGACACTTAAATCCAAAAAAGGTTAAATATTAATTGCTAATCATGATTAATTAAGAGATTAAAACAAATGATTATCGTCTAATTAATCCCATTGCGATTTCATGATTTGGGATTCCTTGCATGTCATAACTCTTGAGGACATGATACCCGAAACCCGAAGGCCCGAAAGAGTGCAATGTAAAAGCCGAAATCTATTTTGGGGATTTTTCCATTGGGGATTTGGCTGACATGAATATTTTAATAACCACTGCTTCATTTCCCTGAATCCCGAAAACTCGAAATCGGGACTCCAGTTATATGCAAAACTGCTTTAGAAAAATGCAATTTTCTCAGCCGTGGAGAGGTTGTTTTTCGCGTTCGAATAGTTGATCGACATATAAAAATGCTAAGCTATCCATTGGTGTCTTCAGAATTTCATTTTGATCTTGGTAAGGCAGTCAAAATTCCCCCGCAAGATGAGGTTCGTTTTCAGAAATATGGCATTTTTACTGTGCCGAGTCATCATTTGTAAATGAGGATTTTGAGCAAGTGGAGTATCATTTTGAGAAACGGTTGGAGTATTTTGTGCCTAACACATCAGAGATAATTAACCTCTTTCATTTTTCCTAAAGATGTCATAGATTGGGATAATCAAATCCATCTCCGAGCCCTAATTTTCGGATTTCATATTTTTCTGTTTTGACACATGTTTGTTAAATGCAGATTTGGGAAAAATGAAAAGGGGTCTCAGGGAAATGAGAGAGGTTATTGCTCGGAATAAATAGGTGCACAATTTTTAATTTTATTTTATACAGATCTGTCGCTATTCGAGAGATATAGAGCCATAACCACAACCCTAGTTTTCGGTAGTTTGGCCCATTTTCTATGGCAGAAAGTTTCAAGAATTGGTTGTAACTTCTGTTATCTTTTAGATTAGAGAGGATTTCGAGCTCAATACATATATGAGGCATATTTGTAAAAGGAGGGAGAGAGAGGAGTAGTACTCTTGGGCTGTAGCACTTGTTTACATGTTTAATAAAAGAGTACAGAGCATTTTCATTCTATATCAGAGATTCTTGTGATTTTGTTTGCAGAGAATGTCTTATTGGTTCATTTTCACATCATTTCACTTGGTTTTACTTCCATTTGCTTCCCGATTTGTAATTGTGTTTGTAATGGAATTCATCTGTTTGTTAGATGCTCTATTGTTGGACAATTTATAGGTTGTTTCTTACAGAGATATGAAGGTTCAGAATTCATCCTTGATAGATGCTCTGTCCCAACCATCTCTTTCCACTGATTTATGCTGGGAATTCACTCATTGCTAAGTGCTCCTTGCATTTTGATATGTTTTCTCTTTATTCTTTTGCCATACTTTTTATAAATCCTTCCCTCTGTAATCAACTTCTATCTCGTCTCTGCTTCATGGATTTCCATTGCCAAAACACTCTTATCACATTCTTGATCATTTGACTCCATGCCCAATGGACTACTTTCCGGTCCAACCCATCAACCCTAAAAACCCAAAAGTTTCTATTACCCATAGATCTGCACACTGTTAAGCTTATTGAATATCCTATTGTAACATATTTTCGAGAGATCCCTCTCAGGTTGGAAGGGGCAGTTTCCAATCAAAAGTGGTTCGAGGTTATCTTAGAATTTACTTGCATGCAACCCAAGTCAAGTTCGAGTGAAAAAATTTATTTCATTTAAAATGTGCTAAGGCTTGGCTCTATTACAGCCTAGAATCAACTCTTGCGACAACATTTTGTTGTAACAAATATTGAAATTTTGTCTTTCGGTCACTTAGGAGAATGAATGGAAGCATTGGTAGTGGAACGAATGCATACACCGAGCATTAAGCCACATGGAGAAAAAACTCACGAGTCCAGGTTTTTTTTTCTATTGGGGATTTGGCCGACATAGACATATTAATAACTACAACCCCGATCCCTGAATTCACTAAAGTATTAAAGGATAGGCCAGGTCAAATAAAGATTAAGAAAGATTAACGTTAATAAATCTCATCGCAATTTCGCGATTCAGGATTTCTCGTGTCAAGTATTATCGAAGTCCCGAAACTTAAATCCATAAAAGGTTAAATATTAATAGCTAATCGTGATTAATTAAGATATTAAAACAAATGATTATTGTCTAATTAATCCCATCGTGATTTCGTGATTCAGGATTCCTTGCATGTCATAACTCTTGAGGACATGATACCCGAAACCCGAAGGTCCGAAAGAGTGCAATGTAAAAGCCAAAATCTATTTTGTGTATTTGTCCATTGGGGATTTGGCTGACGTGAAGATTTTAATAACCACTGCTTCGTTTTCCCGAATCCCGAAAACCCGAAATCGGGACTCCATTCATATGCAAAACTGCTTTAGAAAAAACACAATTTTCTCAGCCATGGAGAGGCCGTTTTTCGCGTTCGAATAGTCGATCGACATATAAAAAACCTAAGATGTCTAGTGGTGTATTCATAATTTCATTTTGAGCTTGGTAAGGAAGTCAAAAGTCCCCCACAAGATGAGGTTCATTTTCAGAAATATGGCATTTTTACTGTGCTGAGTCATCATTTTCAAATGAGGATTCTGAGCAACTGGAGTATCATGTTGAGAAATGGTTGGAGTATTTTGTGCCTTACACATCAGAGATAATTAGCCTCTTTCATTTTTCCTACAGGTGTCATTTATTGGGAGAATCGAATCCATCTCCAAGCCCTAATTTTCGGATTTCATATTTTCCTGTTTTGACATATGTTTGTTAAATGCAGATTTGGGAAAAATGAAAAGGGGTCTCATGGAACCAAGAAAGGTTATTGCTCAAAATAAATAGATGCACAAAAACCTTTTTCAGTTTATACAAATTTGTCGCTATTCGAGAGATACAGAGCCATAACCGCAACTCTAGTTTTCGATAGTTTAGCCTATTTTCTATGGCAGAAAGTTTCAAGAATTGGTTGTAAATGTTGTTATCTTTTAGATTAGAGAGGATTTCGAGCTCAATACATATATGAGGCATATTTGTAAAAGGAGAGAGAAGAGTAGTACTCCTGGGCTGTAACACTTGTTTACATGTTTAATAAAAGAGTGGAGAGCATTTTCGATCTATATCAGAGATTCTTGTGATTTTGTTTGCAAAGAATGTCTTATTGCTTCGTTTTCACATCATTTAACTTGGTTTTATTTCCATTTGCTTCCTGATTTGTAACTGTGTTTGTAATTGAATTCATTCGTTTGTTAGATGCTTTGTTGCTAGACAGGTTATAGGTTGTTTCTTGTAGAGATATGAAGGTTCATAATTCATCCTTGCTAGATGCTCTGTCCCAACTATCTCTTTCCACTAATTTATGCTTGGAATTCACTCATTGCGAAGTGCTCCTTGAATTTTGATATGTTTTCTCTTTATTCTGCTGCCATATCTTTTATAAATCCTTGCCTCTGTAATCATCTTCTATCTCGCCTCTGCTCCGTGGATTTCCATTACCGAAACACTCTTATTACTTTCTTGATCATTTGAGTCCATGCCCAATGGACTACTTTCCGGTCCAACCCATCAACCCTAAAAACCCAAAAGTTTATGTTACCCACAGATTTGCACACTGTTCAGCTTATTGAATATCCTATTGTGACATATTTTCGAGAGATCCCTCTTGGGTTGGAAGGGGAAGTTTCCAATCAAAAGTGGTTCGAGGTTATCTCGGAATTTACTTGCATGCAACCCAAGTCAAGTCTGAGTGACAAAATTTATTTTATTTAAAATGTGCTAAGGATATGCTCTATTACAGCCTAGAACCAACTCTTACGACAACAATTTCTCTTCCTGAAAAATCCTACAAGGAATGCAGTGAGAGTCCGCAAGGAGTGCGTTGACAAGGTTCTGAGTTTTACCTCAGAGAAGCTCATGAGAGATACCATTGTTCTTATACCCACAAAAGTGCAGTTACAGTACAAGAGCCATGGAAGGTGTGCGCAGGCCAGTGGAAGTCTTAGACTTTTCCAACCAGGGAGAAATGTTGAAGAACTATTGTTGCAAGGAATACACAGAGCTGGAGGTGGCAAGTAATGAGAGGTCATTATGAATGCTGCAAGGAGTGCATGAAAGAATCCCTTTGAAGCCTTGAGTCCGTAGCAGAGGTCAAGCTCAAGAAGGATAGATACTTTGAAGAATTCAAAGGAAGAACAAGGTCTGAAGTCACCTCGCAGAAGTTAATCTCAGAAGGAGAAGATGTTAAGTATTTGAGGATTCTTTGAGAAGACTGAACAGACGGTTGAAATTCTCAAAGGGAGAATCGCCGAAGTTCCATGGACCGTTGGATCTTGTAGACCAGTGGGAAGAATAAGGCTGAGTGTCTTTCAACGCTCATAAGCTCATGAGGAGTAGTGGCCATTGGATTTAGATCAACGAGAACCATTGATCTCGAGCTTGAATTTGGTCATTTCGGAATTTGGGGCGTGAAGAATGTTGTGAATCGGAGTCGAGAGTTGTGAAATCCCGATTCATGAAGTCCTGATAGAATCAGAACCTCCAGATCATAGGAATCTCAAAGCTATTGATTCGTGGCAGCAGTTAACACGATTTCAAATATCGAGCGAAGGGGGTTGTTGCATTTCCATTCGCCGATACATGAAATCCCGAGCTGATGAAACATTGGGCCCCAGTTCTCAATTGAATGTCACATAAAGCAGAGTAAAGGGAGGAGTCAAACACCCGTTAACCTTTTCAGGGTTTCGGGGATTGAAGGAGTCAGAGGAACTCACAATAGGGATCGCAAAGTCACGAAACCCGAAAAACCTTTTTGGGAAAGGACTGTGGTCACATTAATTGGTCACATGGAGTGGGGGTTAACGCCTTGTGCTCATTCTTGTAGGCGTAACTTCTGGAAAGGACCTGTGGAAACACTTGTGTGTTGGAGATTCTTGCGGGGAATCAAAGAGTCAATTAGACTCAAAGGGAGATAGAGAATGATCCTTAGACCAGGAGGTCGAGTAGAACCTGCTGAGGTAGGGGTGTTGCATCAGGAAGCATATCTCTGAGCTACAGTAGATTTCGTTAATTGAATTTCAAGCTCAGATCCTATTGTGTTATTCTCAGGGTTAGAATCATCCTTCTTGGCTTTGTTGTTTTCAAATTTGGATCTGTTGAATCCCTTTCTGGACGCCATTATTTCTTCTTTAAATTTTACTCAATGAAGTCATCAGGTGAAAGATGGCAGTTTGTCTATGTCTGATCTTTGTTCACCATCAAAGGTCAGAGCCGATCAATGTGGTTCTCCCATGGAAATATATTTCTTTACTTCATTCCTCGACAACAGTGCCATAAGATGTTGGTCCTAAGGTTTGCACCTGATTGGTAAAGGGAAAAGATAGGCCACCTATCAATTTATAATGATTGTTTCTTTAAATTTTTATTGGTTGTTCATAGGGTTATTCTATCAAGACAAAGGCAAGGTTGGTTTTGTAGAACGATATGGATGAGGGCCCTCCTTGGCTGATGGCACACTAATGACAGACTAGTGAATTAATAGAAAACAAAGAGAAACAACAAACTACTCAATGAATAATCTGTTGCAAGAATTTCAATACTTAAAATATAATTTCAAGACATCAAACATGTATAAAAACACAGTAACTCCCATAGGTTGTAGAAGAAAAATCTTTACCAAAGCATTAGTTGTTTGACAGGTTGCACATCAGTAAAAATGAGTCATACAATAGATGAAAGGAAATGAAATGTATGTTGCAAAAACCAAAAACAATATTCAAGATAAGAATGAAAACACATGAAGAGTTGAACGAAACACTATCATCAAGAGTATGTTCATCAGGTAGAGAGCTTTAATCCATGCATAAAATGGGTCTAGCCAGTCTGTTGTATTGCTATTCTTTCCTAAAAAATTCTGACCTTTTCAATATCCAAAAAATAACTATTTAAAAGAGTTGCAGAGGGTCTCATCTTTAGGCGACTAAGACCTTGATCTAGGGAACTGTTCGTTAAACAAAATATTAACTTCACTAAGATACCAGAATTAAACAACAGGAGTGGTTCTTCTCACACACAAAAGACCATTCTTGCATCTAATCTAGGAAAATGATGGAGTTAATCAAATAAAACTACTACTATCTCTGCGACAGAACTAATGCATGTGTTGAAGGAACTAAGTTGGCTGAAGATAGGCCACGGGGTGAAAAAATAGAGCTCTGCATTGAGCGTTGGCATGTGTGCAAGATTTTGGAGATCACTGGAGATAACCAACTGTATGAGCAGAGTTCGCTAGAGTATTTCTAAAACCAATATGCATGGACCTGTCACTGAGACTTAACTTTCTATCTACGCCTGAGATTTCGGAAGCCAAGCGCACCTTGCGTTAATCCTACCAGATGTCATCGTACCTGCAAAATAGCTTCTCTGGAATGGTTGTCGGCCCATCGGACATGAGGGGAGACATGGAGGTGAGCATCCAATCAGGAGACAGAATGAATCGACATGAGTGTAGATGACGTGTAGTGAGGGATACAGGTGGTGCATAGGGAGAGAAGTAGTAGATAGATTGGGGAGTGAGTGGAAAATAGGTGGTGAAAGGCGAGAGGGGGTGGTATTGAAAAACAAAATGAGAGGAACTTGGAGGGGAGTGTAGGCGGTAAGAGGATTAGAGAGGGGGAGGTCTGAATTCTTGAGGACTGTCGATCTGGAGAGGTGGGCCACCACCAATGGAGATCAGCGTGGGGTTTAATCGGAGGATGAGTGTCGGGTGGTGAGAGGAGCGAGAGTAGTGAGTGGGATGAGGGGAGATGACGTGTGAGGTGACGCGGTGAGCTAGCGTCATTCAAGCACGTGATTGTGGGAGTTGTTGAGGGTGATTTGGATTCAGACTACCTTTGGGCCCGCAATTCACCAGAAGCTGCCACGTACCCTTCCAACAAAACCATGGTTTAAATTGTGGGGCCGCTCTAGAAAATTAACATCCGGGTAGTTCGCGTCTCTACAATGAGCTATAGTCATCGATCTGATTACGATCCAAGATCTGGGTGACCTTTACCTGTGACAAGGATTAATGGCTCAGGTTTATTTGGGATCAACGGTCCATGCATACTTTGGGAGTCCGGGGTTTGAACATTTTGAATGTGAACCATGAAAATCTCGCAGAGGAAAATATCCAAATGGAATGATCCGTTGATGCGTGTCGTGATGGATGAACGATCAAGATTATCTTCGAGGATCCAGGCTTCGGGTGTTTTGAATGTGAAACATGAAAATCTCTTGGAGAAAAATCTTCGAAGTGACGTGGTGGCCTGATGTTGCATGATGTCACGACTGCTGAGGTGTCTTGGAAAAAAAGGTGACACGTGTCACATGGAAATGGGTGAATGACCCAACTAAATGACCTGATATGAATGCTATGTGTCCTACCTCCTGAGCATGCATTGTGTCTCAACTGTTGGTTTCCACGTGCTTTGACACTTCGAGCTTCGGGAGTTTCAGTTGTTAGTGCTTCGAAACTTCCTAGAGGAGAATCACCGAAGTAATTGATCTGTCGCCACGTGTATCCATTGATGTATGGTCTAGATTTACTTCGGGACTTCCGGTCCTTGGCTCTTCGGGAGTTTCAAATGTCAAGCGTGAAGATCTCCCGGAGGAAAATCGCCGAAGTGTCTGATCTGTTGCCACGTATATCCGTTGATGTATGGTCCTGATTCACTTCGGGACTTCGGGTCCTTGGCTCTTTGGGAGTTTCAAATGTTTGCGCTTGGAAAATTCCTGAAGTGACAATCGCCGAAGTAGATGATCTGTCGCCATGTTTCATGACAGATGAACGACCTATATTCTCTTTGGGTCTTCGACAATGCGGGCTTTGGGTCTTCTGACGATTCTTGGTGTTAAACTCCGCACAATTCTATGTTCCTGAATGGATGACAGTTGTTGATATTATTTACTTGGTGAATCCTTATTGTTTAAACTTTACCTGTCTATTCCCACAGTCTGAGCCCAAAATTTGTTGCTCTGGATTGTTGCGTCGTGTACATGGGCATTCCCTGTTCATACAAAAATGCTTGGGCAACCTGTAGTGAGCTGAATCCACGAAAAACATGATGACAAGTAATTCGAACCAAACACGACGTATATTTCATCTTTCAAGAAAGAGAGAAAAATAAATGTGCAAAGACTCAAATAGGCAAGAAGCAAATAAGAACCAAGAAAAAGGGAAAAGTTGATGAAGCCATATGGAAAAGAGAGGACAGGCAGGGGATGTAGACCTAGGTTACAATAGGCCCTTTGCTAAGAGTAAGTATCCCACCAGTCCTTAACATGGGGGATGGCCTTGAGGAGTGCAAAAGTAATCTTTTCCCTATCAGGAAAATGTGGACTGAAAAATACCCTTCGAGCAGATTCAACCATTTATCTACAGCATCTGCATCTATCATTCCTTCAAATAATGGAATATAAAAAATTTCTTGTACCTTGAAGGGGGTTGCATGGCCACTTGATGAAGATGCTTCTCTTGTGGGCAGTCGTCGAAGGATCTGCGCAAAGTTGTCCATCATTTCGTTCATTTTTCATGCGAGGGCTTCCTTGAGCAACATTTTAAAAGAATCACCTGCTTCACCATATTTCTTTTTATCCCCCATGGATTGTTGTCGGGTTTGACGCGACTGATCTTGCAACGACTCGATTGGTTCGAGTCCCAACTTCTTGTACCCATATCTTGTCGGGGACATGCACGAAGAAACATTAATGAAGAAAAAACCACTCTGATACCACTGATCCAGATTTAATAGCAGAACAAACTGATTAACAGATTGAATACAATAAACACAGAGATATGAAGAACAACCCAGATATCCAACGAACAATATCTTCTATTGAATAAATGAAATAGGTTGAAATTGTAAAAATGCAGAACTGAAACACTTGTTCGAATGGTGGTAGTTATCTCTGAGAAGAGATATGGTTGCTACATGCATCCGTCTGAGAAGAATGATTACAATGAGGCCTTAGAGGCCTTTTTGATATTACTCACGAATGCCAAAACCCTAGACATCCAAAAACCTAAACCTAGGAGATGAAACACGAAAAGTTATGTGGGCCCCTATGGGTAAGTTGGTACCTCAACTTCCCGAGGTCATAATTTTTTCATGCGACCTTTGTTTTAGGTGCGTGATAGCCCATTGGAAAGGTCTTTTAGAAAACTACACATTACGTCATCAAACTTTGAATCCGTTTACATTTTGATTGTGGCAAGCCAAAAAAATAATGTTTTGGGCTCTAAAATGGCCCTAGAAGTACAACAAGATGTGCTAGCATGAAAACATACAAAATAATCCAGTTGGATTAGGTGGGAGGCCACCAGTATCCACCTGGAAGATGTGTAGGGATTTAGACAACCCAGAAAGTGTAGAATAGAAGAACAGAAGAACGTGTTGAACTAAAAACTATTAAGGGGAGCCAGTTGGAATAGGTGGGTGGCCACCAATATTCACCCGAATCAAAAGGGAATCCAGACTTCACATCCATAGCAGATCCATAACCAATAGGTAGAAATCGAAGGATGAATTTCAGGGAAACTGTCGTGCTAAGGAAAAACGAGGGTTTTGTAGGTTTACAGAGGTGTACGCGGGTCATAGAAGGGACAATCACATACATACATCGATGTCTTTGAGCACAATCACATGTATGTGGGCTATAGTAATCACACGCATGTACATACACAGGTTCTAGTGGTGGCAGTCGCGTACAAGTATGTACAGGTCAGTACAAGGGAACTTTTGAGCAGCAGGTTATTTCTAGGGCAGGTTATCAGGTCTTAGGGATGACAACAACACCGTTAAGAGTTGAATGCAGATTGGATGGAGCATCCAATTTCCTCTCTTGGAAAGCAAGAGTCAATTTGGTGTTTAAGGAGTATGACCTTTGGGAGTTAGTGGACAAAGTAGTTGTTGCACTAATAGATCCAACAACTTTGGAAGCTCACAATAAGAAGGAGATCAAATCACAGAGGGTCATATTGGATTCAATGACGGATCATCTAATTCCTCACGTATTCGAGAAGAAGATGGCCAAAGAGATGTTTGATGCCTTGGTAAGGTTATTCTAGAGCAAAAACATGAATATGAAGATGGTCTTAATGAATAAACTCATATCAGTGTAGATATGTAGATATGACAATGTTACTAGTTATTTCATTAGGATCACACAGGTGTGTGGTAATCTTGTAACCATAGGGGAGAAAATAGAGGACGCAGAGCTCGTGAATGTGGCATCGAATGGTCTTCCCAAGTCACGGGAACCATTTGTCAAGGGAGTTTGCACTCGGGAACATCTCTCAGATTGGTATATACTTTGGGATGATTGCATCCAGGAAGAGACTCAAGAGGAGTCTAAGGGAAAGAAGTAGAGAAGTAGTGAAGATAATTTTTCTCTTGTTAGTAAGACAAGGTAGGGAAAAGGAAAGAGTTCTAGCAAGAAGGGTAACAATGATGGAGGTTCATCATAGCTAGGGAAGAAGAAGGACTTGAGTAAAATCAAGTGCTTATCATGTCATAAGAATGGACATTATGCTTCACCATTGTAAATCCTTCAATCCTATCCCAAGTTGGTCTTAAGGGAGGATCTTAGGATGTTTACACACTTAGGAGTTAGTTAAGATCAACTTGGTCTAATGTGTCTTTAGATAAAGTTTGCTTATTTAGTATGCATTTGTAGTTATGTAATTCGATTGTCATGATATGATCTTGACATAAAGTGATCTAATAGTTCATAATGTGAGCGATAGAAACAACTATATTAATCGATAGATTAACATCCATTTTATCCATGAACAAAACTAGAGAAATGTTTACACCTTAATTGATTTGATTTGTTTTAAAACCTTGATAAAACCCAAATTAACATAGATCTAAGTCCATTAATAATTAAATCTTTCATTACTACAAAGACCCAAATTATAAGATTCTTTCATTATATTGATAATGAAATGTAAATACCCCACATACACACACACACACATATATATATATATATATATATATATATATATATATATATATATATATATATATATATAACTTATTAACTCTTTTGATTTTTAATATTCCAGTGTAACTAATATTTTTTTAAGTTGAAACCTTCCCATAATTTTTCCCTTTTCAACTATTCTTAACTTTTCCTTCATAATATATAAGAAGAGATTTTAACTTTCAACCTTCATAATATATTAATGACATCATGTTATCGTCAACCTAAACACAAAAATTTCAAAAGTACAAAACAGAATAATTATAATTTTGTATTAAATATTAATGATATGATCTGCTGTGACACTCACGTGATACGCTGGAAACTATGAACCCTTGTCTAGCCTCTGAAGGCATTTCCAGATGAGTTATAAAGGCATTTCCTGGAGTCTGCCATAGCAGTACCACATGAGCCCATACTTCACTGTCTATGAATTGTATTTTTGGCTGCCCATATGTTATAAAGCCTGTGGGCTCTGTCTGCAATAATACATTTCAAGATGGCAGTATTAAGAGAGCACAATCAATTGAACAGTGATCATGACGTCTTTGACCTTTTGTGTTCCATAATATTACAATCATTATGGGTAGTGTGTTGGGTGGATATCAATCAATATGGTTAGTGTGTTGGTAAGTCTTTCATCTTTTTCAACCATCTTAAGAAAGCACAATGAATAATTGGCAGTGTGTTAGATCGATATCATTGGTCATAAAGTATTAAACTTTTAGTATGATAAAGTATAGGTAGTGTGTTGATTTGATATCATTCATCATAAAGTATTGATTATAAAGTTTTCCATCTGATAAAGTATAGGTAGTGTGTTGGTTGGATATCATTCATCATAAAATATTGATTAAGAAATTTTTGATTTTTATTGACCATTTTAAGAGAGTTTAATGAATGATTGATAATGTGTTAGATAAATAATAAATAATGTGTTATATATATATCATTAATCACTTTGATTTGATATGAGTACTTTCATAAAACCCAACTTCAATCTTTAAGTTCAAATCAAAATTTGTGGAAGATTTACGTTCAAAAATGCAATTTGAACATTGTCTGATTAACTTATTTCAGCGAAAATCACATAAAAAAATGAGGAGTTGAATAACCCATGCCAAGCTCTTGAATCCATATCCATCTGGTTTCTCGTTTTAGTTGAGAGTAAGACGTTTCAGCTGCACGAATCCATATCCATCGTCCATGGGCTGCACGAAGACGTTTCTCGTTTTAGTTGAATATCACTATGCGCCTGTCGGTGCACGACTCTGTAGAATCTCTTTACTGTGTATTGAATGTCGTGCACTGAAATAAATTTAACACGTTGAAAAACTCCATGCAAATTCAACCATTCAAATGTGTAAAGTTAAGGAAATAAATTAATAATTTAAGATTTAAAAATATTTATAAATGTGTTAAGTTAAGGAAATAAATTAATAATTTAAGATTTTAAAATATTTATTAAAAAAAAAATTAATAGTTAAAAATTCAAAAATATTTATTCAAAGTAAAAATTGATTCTTTTACCTATCACTTATCACTGGCATATATGTAGAGAGTAGTCAACTTTAATTATCTTTTTTTTCCAAAGAAAAATTTCTCTAGTATTGATACAGTTTAGAGCTATTACAATAAAGATATGTATTGTTCCATCCATATATAACTGTTCCCATAAACATAGGTCCATCCATAAGTAATTGTACCCATAATCATAGGTAAAAGGATGTTCCTGTCTATATTCATATCGTATCTGATCTAGCTAATAGACAGTCGGTCAAAAATTTCATATAGAAAAAAGAGCAAAAAAGCATAAAGTCCAATGCTAAAAGATCAAGACTAAAAACGTGTGACATAGTGAGGGGGACCCACATGTCAATCTATCCAATGTTGATAAAGTCAATATACCAGTCAGCCTTGTTAGAGCTTTTTTGGACAACGAATCTGCCTCCACATTTGTTTCCCTGTAAATATGTGAGAAGTTGATTTGAGTGAAGGCCTGTATGAGATCGGTAAACATATCTTTCCAACATTCAAGTGCAATGACTTGAAGCTGACCCTTTTTGTTTAGCCAATCAATGATGATCCAATATATTATGTCTAGTATCCAACATAAGGGTAGACCACACACCAAGGAGTTCATCTTTGGTATTGGAACCATCTCCATAGTTAAATGTCCAAGTAATCTTGGGATGGTCTGTCCTTTTTATCAGTCTGCCAACACCACAGTGAAGACCTTCATTTTGAGATGCGCCATCAAACCAGGCATTCTTCCCTCCTAGTAGTATAGAAGGTTGGATGAATCGAGGAATATGAGTCCTCCTATCCCTATTAATATCCAGATTGCCCAGTATCCTGAAGAAAATAGATTTTGTGGAGATAATTGTGTTTTCAAAGATCGCCTTGTTGCGACCCAACCAAATATACCAGCAGACTAGTGTTGGGAGTTGAGATAAAGTGGATTCCTCCATTGACCAGTTCTCCAAGCAAGCATGTAAAGTAGAGCCCGTCCACATCATCGAGAGTTTTAGGGTGAGAGTAAGCCTATGCCAAATAGTTTTAGTAAATTTACATTCCAAAAATAGATGGTAGATAGATTCAGAGTTGTTATGACATAGAGAACACATATTGGGTCCCTCCCAGTGTCGACAAAAAAGAATGTCCCAAGTCATAATCTTTTCATTTGCAGCTAGCCAAATAAATAATTTAATTTTTAAGGGTAGAGGCCAATGCCATAAATATCGTCTCCAACTTGTACACCTCTGGTTCCAAAATGTAGATAATATAGCATTATATACATTCTTCACAGTTAAAATGTCAGATCGGCCACCTCCATTCCAGTGTAAGGAGTCTTCCTGTACGCTAAGATGAATCCCCGCTCCAAGAAGTGCATAGCAGTAGTACTGCCATTCCAGAGACATATCGTCTGATAGACCCAATTCAATGCTATTTTTCCAAGTTGTGCAAATAACCCCATGTTCAGTAGTGTCCCTGGCTTGGAAAAGATAGAAAACTTGTTTTTCCCGTAAATAATTCAGTAGTCCAGGAGTAAAATAAGCATTGGACCCAAGACCACAACTAGTGTTGAATTATAATAAAAGTTATCACCTTAAAAAAAAAATATAAATCATTTTAAAAATAAATTAAACTTTTTAATAATAAAATTATAAATTAAATTA
>ML784075.1:183197-204686 GCA_009831015.1 Picea engelmannii | reverse complement strand
GCCCATATGTTATAAAGCCTGTGGGCTCTGTCTGCAATAATACATTTCAAGATGGCAGTATTAAGAGAGCACAATCAATTGAACAGTGATCATGACGTCTTTGACCTTTTGTGTTCCATAATATTACAATCATTATGGGTAGTGTGTTGGGTGGATATCAATCAATATGGTTAGTGTGTTGGTAAGTCTTTCATCTTTTTCAACCATCTTAAGAAAGCACAATGAATAATTGGCAGTGTGTTAGATCGATATCATTGGTCATAAAGTATTAAACTTTTAGTATGATAAAGTATAGGTAGTGTGTTGATTTGATATCATTCATCATAAAGTATTGATTATAAAGTTTTCCATCTGATAAAGTATAGGTAGTGTGTTGGTTGGATATCATTCATCATAAAATATTGATTAAGAAATTTTTGATTTTTATTGACCATTTTAAGAGAGTTTAATGAATGATTGATAATGTGTTAGATAAATAATAAATAATGTGTTATATATATATCATTAATCACTTTGATTTGATATGAGTACTTTCATAAAACCCAACTTCAATCTTTAAGTTCAAATCAAAATTTGTGGAAGATTTACGTTCAAAAATGCAATTTGAACATTGTCTGATTAACTTATTTCAGCGAAAATCACATAAAAAAATGAGGAGTTGAATAACCCATGCCAAGCTCTTGAATCCATATCCATCTGGTTTCTCGTTTTAGTTGAGAGTAAGACGTTTCAGCTGCACGAATCCATATCCATCGTCCATGGGCTGCACGAAGACGTTTCTCGTTTTAGTTGAATATCACTATGCGCCTGTCGGTGCACGACTCTGTAGAATCTCTTTACTGTGTATTGAATGTCGTGCACTGAAATAAATTTAACACGTTGAAAAACTCCATGCAAATTCAACCATTCAAATGTGTAAAGTTAAGGAAATAAATTAATAATTTAAGATTTAAAAATATTTATAAATGTGTTAAGTTAAGGAAATAAATTAATAATTTAAGATTTTAAAATATTTATTAAAAAAAAAATTAATAGTTAAAAATTCAAAAATATTTATTCAAAGTAAAAATTGATTCTTTTACCTATCACTTATCACTGGCATATATGTAGAGAGTAGTCAACTTTAATTATCTTTTTTTTCCAAAGAAAAATTTCTCTAGTATTGATACAGTTTAGAGCTATTACAATAAAGATATGTATTGTTCCATCCATATATAACTGTTCCCATAAACATAGGTCCATCCATAAGTAATTGTACCCATAATCATAGGTAAAAGGATGTTCCTGTCTATATTCATATCGTATCTGATCTAGCTAATAGACAGTCGGTCAAAAATTTCATATAGAAAAAAGAGCAAAAAAGCATAAAGTCCAATGCTAAAAGATCAAGACTAAAAACGTGTGACATAGTGAGGGGGACCCACATGTCAATCTATCCAATGTTGATAAAGTCAATATACCAGTCAGCCTTGTTAGAGCTTTTTTGGACAACGAATCTGCCTCCACATTTGTTTCCCTGTAAATATGTGAGAAGTTGATTTGAGTGAAGGCCTGTATGAGATCGGTAAACATATCTTTCCAACATTCAAGTGCAATGACTTGAAGCTGACCCTTTTTGTTTAGCCAATCAATGATGATCCAATATATTATGTCTAGTATCCAACATAAGGGTAGACCACACACCAAGGAGTTCATCTTTGGTATTGGAACCATCTCCATAGTTAAATGTCCAAGTAATCTTGGGATGGTCTGTCCTTTTTATCAGTCTGCCAACACCACAGTGAAGACCTTCATTTTGAGATGCGCCATCAAACCAGGCATTCTTCCCTCCTAGTAGTATAGAAGGTTGGATGAATCGAGGAATATGAGTCCTCCTATCCCTATTAATATCCAGATTGCCCAGTATCCTGAAGAAAATAGATTTTGTGGAGATAATTGTGTTTTCAAAGATCGCCTTGTTGCGACCCAACCAAATATACCAGCAGACTAGTGTTGGGAGTTGAGATAAAGTGGATTCCTCCATTGACCAGTTCTCCAAGCAAGCATGTAAAGTAGAGCCCGTCCACATCATCGAGAGTTTTAGGGTGAGAGTAAGCCTATGCCAAATAGTTTTAGTAAATTTACATTCCAAAAATAGATGGTAGATAGATTCAGAGTTGTTATGACATAGAGAACACATATTGGGTCCCTCCCAGTGTCGACAAAAAAGAATGTCCCAAGTCATAATCTTTTCATTTGCAGCTAGCCAAATAAATAATTTAATTTTTAAGGGTAGAGGCCAATGCCATAAATATCGTCTCCAACTTGTACACCTCTGGTTCCAAAATGTAGATAATATAGCATTATATACATTCTTCACAGTTAAAATGTCAGATCGGCCACCTCCATTCCAGTGTAAGGAGTCTTCCTGTACGCTAAGATGAATCCCCGCTCCAAGAAGTGCATAGCAGTAGTACTGCCATTCCAGAGACATATCGTCTGATAGACCCAATTCAATGCTATTTTTCCAAGTTGTGCAAATAACCCCATGTTCAGTAGTGTCCCTGGCTTGGAAAAGATAGAAAACTTGTTTTTCCCGTAAATAATTCAGTAGTCCAGGAGTAAAATAAGCATTGGACCCAAGACCACAACTAGTGTTGAATTATAATAAAAGTTATCACCTTAAAAAAAAAATATAAATCATTTTAAAAATAAATTAAACTTTTTAATAATAAAATTATAAATTAAATTATAAATTAAATTAAATTTTTTTACCATTAAATTGTTTTATTTATTTAATTTAATTCTTTTTATATGTGATACTTATGAATGATATTAATAAAATAAAATAAAAACGAAAAAATCATTTTGTAATAAATATAATCATCATTTTTCAATTAGGATATTTTTAATCTTGTGAATCCTCAATATCTTTGGATGGTTTTTATTTTTCTAAATTCATATTTATTTTTTTGCTAACATGTATGTTACTTGTGGGACTAGCCTGTGGTCTAAGAAACTAGCCTGGGCTACTATCCAAACCTTTAACATTGGTCTAAGAATATGGGACCCAACACCAAGCCTTAACATTGATGTAAGAAATCGGGACCTAAGGGCATCTAATCCATCAAAATCACCACTAACCCTTAACATTGGTGTAATAAACCATGACCCTAGGGCATCTAAGCCATCGATATCACCAAGGTATCACACCTCTCCTGAGCCACACCAACCCTTAACATGGTTGTATTTTTTTGGGTGTCTCCTCTCGAATATTACGTGTTTCGAACCATGATCTCCTTATAAAACGAAACCCTCCAAATCCAACCAGGTTGATGGATTTGACTCCTAAATTTATATTTTAAATAAAATAATATCATCTTTTCTCTGAAAAATACTAGTTATAAAGTAAAATATTTTTATAAATAAAATGTATAAAAGTAATTAATTAATGAAACATGGTGGACTAGTTCAAGTGGTTAAGTGTTTTGAAGTTTATATAAAAGGTCTTATTACCTACCTCACTTTACATAAATCAACATTAAAATAAACACCATTCAATAGAAGGGTGATTATAAAGTGTATGTGTAGTTTTTATAAAATTCACTCATGTTTAAAGAAGTTTTATAACTAACAAATTGGCATCGACATGATGACAATCTTTGACACTAGAAAATGCTATATTACACACATTTTACTCTAACAAAAAACCATCGGTGGTGTTTTTGTCCATGTTATTCTTTTATCAATAAATTTAGAGCGTTGTTTTCTAGGTGTTTTTTCTTTTGCATTGACGAGAGGGAGTTAGGGGGATCAACAATTGGAGTCCTATATATTTTGAAGAGTTTTAAATTTAGTGATTTGAGTCCAAAATATAGCATCTTTATATTTAAAATGACACCATTAATGTAACTACATAGGTAAATGAAATAGAAAATTAAGAATAAGAGAAATACATATCAAAGCACAGAAAAGAAGGGGGTTGATTCAAGCTAATGGTTCCCTCAAGGTTCACTATTTTATATTTAATTTATCACAGTTCACTATAATGATTGTTGGGGGCTTAGTGATAAATTTTCAGGTTTCCTTCGTCTGTATAGCATTATAGTCCAACACATGAATGGGGTTAAACATATATTTCTTAAGAAAAGATACATGAAATGCATCATGAATTGTCATTTGTGATTGTTAGTCTGTAACAGTTAACTCGTTATTTAATTGTAGACAAAATATTTCTGAATTGATAATTGATTGATAAATTGAATAAAAGATGATGTTACAATCACCCTTGTGATGGTGTACTTATATCATTGACTAGTCACAAGGTGAAGAGTTACATGCTTCTTGATGAAGAGGTATGTTCCTCTTGACTTACATTAATAAACTATATTATTATTATTATTATGTTATTATGTTCATAGTTATGTTTGTTACATTGCCACCCTCTTCATGAATGCTTTGTCCTCAAAGCATAGTAAAACATGATTCTCTCTATTAGATCTACATTTGTTTGTAGTGAAATGAAGTTTTTTCCTTTGGTGGTAATTGATTCTTCTTAAGAGTGGACCCTTTGACACCATATAGTTTATAATGTTGACCTTGCTAATTAAATTCCATGAATTGTTCTTCAAGGTTTGTGGCATAACTCCCCAACTATATCATCTATTCTATACCTAGAACCATATCCATTCCCTCTAGCGGTAGAGTGTAGAATCCTATTTGTAGTTCTAGTTATTGTATTTTAACTAAGACTTTATGACATTTTCCAAGCTCCTTGACCTTTTTTCCATTAGAAACCTTAACGGTGAGGTCCTTGGTGGGGTAGATGAAAAGGTTTGGTTTTTTTGCGACATCAATGTCTACAGTTATGAGTACTGCCAGAATCTACTAGTATTGTTAAATTTATATCTTTTATGAATCCCTTAAGTTTTAGGGTTCTAGGTTGTAGTTTTCCTATGATAGCTACCAACGAAACTATAGGTTTTCATTCTTCTTTTCTTGGAGGTCAGATCTTATCCTTTCTGAGATGTGGTGGAATATATTTTGGAGTAATTATCTCTCTTTGAAGTTTGTTTTCTTCATTTTGATTTTTTTGGACACATGAGATTGAAGCTAGTGATGTTTTTTGCAGTATGTCATGATGGTCATAATCTGCGGTGCATGCTATAGTGATTTCATCCTCTGTTTTTGGGACTTCTACTTGCTTCCCATCTACTATTCTAAAGTAGTGTAATGACTTGTCCTCATATTTGTGCCCTGGTGTCCAATTTTCCCCACAATTACGACAATTACTTTTCTTAATGTTCTCTCTCTCTGATTGACTACTAGATGGGTCTGATTCCTTCTTTGCTTTGCAAGTATATAATTTTCTATTATCTCATTTGTGCCATGGAACCTAATTGTCCCCACAATATGATCCATATGGATCTCGATGGCCATCCACCTTTTCCATTGAAGCACCATTTTGAGCTTGTGGTTTTGATAAACCATGATATTCACCCTTTTGATGGGGAATGGAATGTAATGTCATCTTCATTTGTTAATTATAGACATCATGTAATGATTTCCAAGTGGTCTTATGTACATGCCTACAACATAGCATTAATGCACCGGATCCCATTAGAACACCACAGTTAAGAGCACTTGGGCTAAAATAGTACTGGGATGGGTGACCGCTCAGGAAGTCCTAGTGTTTTACATGCCTATGGAATTTTATAAACTTGGTCCAATTTATCCCACATGCATCATGGGAATTGTTCTCCTCTCTCTCTCTCATATATAATTGAGGTGAAGGAGGCCCTTTAAGCATGCAATGGAGTGTGATGTAAATCTTGCTGCTAATGAAGCATAGCCAACATCTCTTTCTTTTCAGAGATAGGCTGCTCCATTCCGCCAGTTTGTGTTCTACACTATTTTTCTCTCTTGTTCATTAATAGAAGTTGGTTGTCACTATATTTAGGTTTTATCCACATTATCTCTATGTATTTCCTTGTTATATATCGATTATATTCTTGTCTTCATGTCATTCTTAAAATAATCTGGATCAGTGGTATCAGAGTAGTCTGCTCCTTATCATTTCTCAGAGCAAGTCCCTGACAAGGTCAGGGTATAGATATTTGGGTCTCGAGCTAGTTTCGCTTGAGGAAAACCACTCTCGCTAGCCCAAGCGACCTCCCATGGTGGAAGAAAAGAGAGATGACAAAGAAGGAGATCCTTTCAAGACGTTGCTCGAGGAATCCCTTATGTGACAAAGGAACAAGATGATGGACAACTTTGCTCAGATCCTTCAAAGACTACCGATGGAAACAGTTGAGGCATCTTTGACAAGCAACCATTTCGCAAGTTCAACACCCTTCAAGGTACAAGTCAATTTTGATATCCCCTTATTTGAAGGCCAGATAGATGTAGATACTCTAGAAAAATGGTTGAATTTGCTAGAAGGTTATTACTCTGTCCAAAAAATTTCCTATAGTGAAAAGATTGCCTTCTCTCTCCTTAAATCTCTTCCACATGTCATAGCTTGGTGGGAAGGTTACTGGGAGAGGTACACCGAGGATGAATCTACACTATTTTGGAGAGAACCCACTTGGGCGGCCTTTGTAGATGCCCTAAAGGAAGAGTTCTACCCTGTCAGAAAATATGATGATCAATACATGAGATGGACAACTCTACATCAAAAAAGAGACCAGACAGTGCCATAGTACACCAACATCTTTCATACCTTGTGCTCAAAGCTAGGTATCAAATACTCTGAGCGACACCTCATTTTGAAGTATCGCAATGGTCTACTTATGTACATCCAAACAAAGATGGATTTCTTGGACATCTCCTCACTGGGAGATGCTTATCGATATGCAAGAAAAATTGAGTAGAAATTCAAGCAACAAAGTAAGTGGGAGAAGCATGGGAAAACTAAAGAAAATTCAACCTCAAGAGAGCCAGTTCCATATGTAGGCAAAGAAAGTTAACGAGAAGTCTAAGAAATACACTGGAAAGTGGTGTGAGTTCCACAATAGCCCTTGGCACAACACTGATGAATGTCGCTCAATACAGTCATTGGTGGCCAAGCTCAAAGACAAAGATCCAAACCCTGACTTGGACACTAATTTAGAAAATAATAAAAGGAGATAGATCATTGGTGCAGAACCCACTGCTACTATCACAACTGCAACAATCCAACCAAAAGAGGATCATGAGGAGGGGGAGTGAATATTCCATTCACAGATGTGGGTGAAGGGGACCCCACTGCATTTTATTGTTGATAGTGGAAGCCAAAAGAACATAATCTCAGCAGAGGTTGTCAAGTAGTTGGATTTTCCAACAACACCACACTCGCAACCATACAACATCGGGTGGCTTTTCCAAGGTCAAGATCTTTGTGTCAGCCAACAGTGTCATCTATCCTATGACATCAAGCCCTTCAAGGATGAGGTATTGAGTGATGTTGCCCCACTGGAAGTCTATGATTTTCTATTAGGCCAGCCATATATGTGGAGGCGTCATGTTATTTATGAGTCTCAACCCCGTAGTGTGATTGTTACTTTGGGGGGTCAGCTATATAGGATACAAGAGGCAGTTCTAACTATTGTCCCACCAAAACAATGCCACAAAGTAATCTATCATGCTGCAAAGTTTATCCTCTTCACAATCTGATTAGAAGGTGAACATAAGGACACTGTAACCATTGTAGTCTTAGCCCAAGACCTTTCTATCTAGCAGAAGCAAATCAACAAGATTGTAGAAGAGTCCCAATATGTTCTTGCTACACCTACGGAGGTGCCTCCACACTGCCCAATCAAGAAAGGTTATACTAGAACCCTTCATACTCTTCATGTTACATATTCAACAACGGAGTCCTCCCACACTCAGGTAGATCATGTAGCTATATTGGTTGAATAGATCCAACCCCTCCAACAACAGGTTCATGATAGCCTTCAACAAGCTAAGAAAGACAACTTCTTCAACAAGGAAAGCAACACACCAAGCTTCAAATTTAGCAGAAGTCTCCCCATATCCCATGGGAACTTGACGCAATGGGGACCATTGCTTCCTAAAGGGGGAGGAATGATCTAGATGGATCTTGGTGGCCATCCACCTTTTCCACTGAATCACCATTTGAGCTTGTGGTTTTGATAAACCATGATATTCACCCTTTTGATGGGGAATGGAATGTAATGTCATCTTCATTTGTTAATTATAGAAATCATGTAATGATTTCCTAGTGGTATTATGTACATGCGTACAACATAGATTTAATGCATCGGATCCCATTAGAACTCCGCAGTTAAGCACTCTTATGCTAGAGTAGTACTGGGATGGTTGACTGCCCAAGAAGTCCTAGTGTTTTACATGCCTATGGCATTTTATAAACTTGGTCCAATTTATCCCACATGCATCATGAGAATTGTTTTCCTCTCACTCTCTCATATATAATTGAGGTGAAGGAGGTTAGGCATGCAATGGAGTGTGATGTAAATCTTGCTGCGAATGAAACGTAGCCAACATCTCTTTCTTTTCAGAGATAGGCTGCTCCATTATGCCAGTTTGTGTTCTACAGTGTTTTTATCTCTTGTTCATTAATAGAAGTTGGTTTTCACTATATTTCTATTTTTTTCACATTATCTCTGTGTATTTCCTTGTTATATATCGATTATATTCTTGTCTTCGTGTCGATCTTAAAATAATCTGGATTGTAATATCTACATTTGTTCACCCATTTCTTATATGAGTTATACTTGTCTGTAGAATACTTTTTTTTTTCATTTGAATATTTGTTTGACGCTTCTGAACCTACGAATGATGGATTATTGAACTTGTCTTTTTGTTCAATTAGCCTTGATGTGTGTCTAACATCTTCAATAGTTTTAGGATTCCATAGTTTAATTTTGCTACAGATGTAATCCTTTAATCCCCATATATACATTTTTAGTAATTGTTCATCAGTGAATCTGCACTGCCTTGTTGCCAAAAGCTCCCATTCATGTGTATAATCGTTTGCGCTCCCTTAATGTTTAATATGCAGGAACTTGTTATATAGGTCATTGTCCTCTTTGTCATGGAACCTTTTTAGTAGGGCAGCTATGAAGTTTTTCTAATGGAAGGAATGCGCGTCACATTTCCTGGACCACCATAGGTACCATTCATAATCTTCTCCTTCTAAACTATTGGATGTTGTCATTATTTTTTCTCGTTCACCCAATAGAGGGTTTGATTCAAAAATATCGTCCATTTTGTTGATTCAGACAACAACTCCTCTATGGTCCTTGCCGTCATATTTCTGTAACTCCTTTTTAAACTTATGGTAATCGCTATCTTGAAATTTGTGTGTATTTCTTGAAAAAATGATCTCTGGTATTTCCTGGTGTCCCTGATCCTCTAAATTTTACGGTCCAAAACTTTGTGATGGTCTTTGAAGGTCTAAGGGTTCTGCAAATAATGCATCCATTTGTTCCGTTAATTTATCAGTTTGCACGATGTGTTCATTAAGCATCCTTGTACTCCCATCCTTGTCGTTTGATCCAGATTATTTTCAGCATGAAATAAGAGAGGAGATATAATAAGTTTCATTGGTTGCAGTGGTTGCAGTGTCCTTTTGTTCAACAATTGAACAAATTTTGAATAAGTTGAATTTTGTAGTATGAGATACTACCTTGCGACACTGTTTAGGTGGGAGAATAGTCAGAACTACCTTTGGTATCTTGTAGAGATGACCCTCTGGAGTAACAATGACGCTACAAGGTTGAGACACATAGATAGCATGGTGCTTCCACATATATGGTTATCCCAAGAGAAAATCACAAACATCTAGTGGGGAAACATCACATAATACCTCATCCTTGAAGAGTTGGATGTCATATGACTATCGTCATTGTTGGCTGACACAAATATCTCATCCCTGGTGAAGCCACCAAATGTTGTATGGCTGTGGGTGTGGTGTTGTTGACAATCTCAACTATTTGATGACCTCTCCTGAGATGAGGTTCTTATGGCTTCTTTTGTAAACAATGAAATGCAATGGGGTCCCCTTCACCCACATCTGTGAATGGAAGAGGTGCCCCCCCTATGCAATATATATTGGTTCTTCTGGTTGAATTGTTTCAGTCATGATAGTAGCAGTGGGGTCTGCATCGATGATATGTCTTATGCCAAGATTTTATGAATCAAAGTTCGGATCCTTTTCTTTGATCTCAACCAACAATCACTGTTTTTAGCGACGTTCATCAGTGTTGTGACAGGGGATTTTGTGGAAATTACACCACTTCCCAGTTTCCTTCTTCGTCTTCCCGTGACCCTTCTTTTCCTATGTCATGGAATGGTTTTCAGGAGGTTGTTTATTAAGGACATCTTTATTGTATTTTGGTTGTTACGGATTTGCAGACTCAAACTCCCATTTTTTTGGTGCTTAAATGTTTTCTCGATCTTGACAGCATATCAATAAGAATCTCCCAACGAGGAGATGTCCAAACACTCTATTTCAGTTTGGATGTACCTCTGTAGAGCCCACGGTATTTCAAAACCAAATTTCGCTCAAAATCTTCGATACCCAGTTTGGTGTGCAAGGTATGAAAGGTATTGGTGAACTCCAACACTACTTGGCTCCTCTCTTGACGGAGTGTGGTTCATCTCATGTACTGGTCTCCATAGTTTCCAACAGGGTAATATTGTTCCTTGACCGCGTCCACAAAAAACTCCCAAGTGGGCTCGACCCCATATATTCTAGACTCCTCTGTGGAACTTTTCTCCCAGTAAGTTTCCCACCAATGTTTGACATGGGGGAGAGCCTTAAGGAGTGTGAAGGTGATCTTTTCCTTGTCAAAAAAATTGTGAATATAGAAATAGCCTTCTAGTAGATTCAACTATTTTTCTAGGGCATCCGCATCTATTTGACCTTCAAATATGGGAATATCAAAATTAATTTGTACCTTGAAAGGGGAGGTTCCTCCAAAGTGGTCACTTGATGAATACACACCTACTTCTATCGGTAGGCATTAAAGGATGTGGGAAAAATTCTCCATCATTTCATCCCTCTGTCGCGTGAGAGCTTGCTCAAGCAACGGAAAAATCAAATCTCTTGCTCCGTCGGTTTTCTTTTCTTCCACCATGGAGGGTTTCTTGGGTGTGTGAGAGCGATTTTCCTCAAGAGAGACAAGCTCAAGACCCAACTTTCTATACTCGGACCTTGTCGGGGACATGCACTGAAAAACGATTAAGAGAAACTTGATCTAATACCACTAATCCAGACTATTTTCGGCACAAAATGAGAGCAGAGATATGATAAAAAAATATACTGAGATATTTCAATAGATCCAATAATATAACATATATATCAGATGTATATAACAAGAGGAACAGATGTACAATAATACACAATTACTATTACTGAGTGAAATGTACACACTGTAAAATACAGAGTGAATGAACTCGCTAGAATGGTGGAAGATTATCTCTGAGAAGAGATGTGACGGCTACACTCATTCACAAGAAGATGAGTCTTACAATGAGGATTCAAAGGAAATTTTAACAAAAATAAAGTCCAAAAACCTAACCCCGGAAGATGAAAAGCCAACAGTTTTGTGGACCCCGTTTTGGGTAGTTTGGTGTATCAACATACCGGGGGAGTAAATTTGGCATATGATATTCGTTTGGGGCACACAATAGATCATGGGAAAGGTATCGACAAGGAGATTCATTTTGGGGGCTCATTTAAAGACCTTTGGCAATTATTGAGGTGCTTGATCACGAAAAAACTTCATTTAGGCCCTCAAAATGGCCTCGAACTTTTAGGAACCAACAAACTACTAAAAATAGTAAATTGCCAAAATATTGTTTTGAGCCAGTTGGAATAGGTGGGTGGTCCATGATATCCACCTAGATCATCGTTACCCCTCATTCTTAAATAACTATTCCATTTCTCCTCCGACGTGTTTATTAACGTGTCAATTATGTCTTCTTTTTGTAATAATTTATCGATTTTTTCCAATTCATTTTTTGTATTTCGTTGAACTCCTCCCGAATCTTCTCGAGTTTACCAAGATGATATTTAATGCTATTTATTTATCTTTTATGATGGTCATGTATTCATGTGACTCTTCGTTCTTTTTCCTACTTCCTTCCATATTTTATTTTATTAAATATAATTTCCAAAAAGATAAATTAAGATAAATAAGTGACTTTATAATATTATAAAGTTGTTATAACCCTAAATTGCACCATACATGCTTACCTGGCATCAGGCCAACTCATTTCCCTTCATTGCCAAAACATCTGCTGAGAAACCTCTTTAAAAATCCTCTTGGGTAAAGGTACATGCGCCCTAACTCACTACTGCACGCGGGTGAACGCTGGCAGGCCTACTACAACTCGTGTTTACCTAACAAAGCACAAAAACAGGAAAGTTGCCGATGGGAAAAAAAGCTATGGGTCAGTTAACTGAAACTCCCGGCCATGCATGGCCAAGAGTTCGTCCAAAACCCTAGCTCCTTCTAGCCTATAAAAGAAGGGGTAGGGGTACTATTTGGAGGAGGAAAATTATAGCGAAGAAACTCTGCCCATTTGCCAAATCCATTTGTCCAAACCCTTTAGCCTTTCCTCAAGCCTAAGGAGAATTAACACAAAGCAGTTGGAGGACAAAGAAGAGGAGGAGCCCAGGATCAGGATCAAGGAGCGGTGGTCGGTGTAGACTTTGATTGTAAGTTGATTCATTTTGAAAATAATAAAAAAATACTTTTCCCGTCCCAATGCATGAGTTATCTATGATTTGTGCAATTTATGCTTAATTTCTAACCCTCAAGTAGAAAAATAGCATGCATGTGTAGTGTTTTGTCTTGATTGCAGGTTAACTTTGGAAGGAGCAGTGCAAGGAAGCGGGCAAAGCACAACGGAGGATCTACACCAAACATCAGTAAAAAAGGTTAGAAGTTCCTTTCCATGCATGTGTCTTGAAAGAGGGGTTTAAGTTTTGGATGGTAGGTTAAAAGGTCACTTCTTTAAGGTCAAAATCTACATGCAAATCCGACCCTAGTTTGCTAGTCCGTAGGGTATTATTTCCCAACAACAGAATTGGCGACCATACTGGGGAAGATACTCTTTAGGGTTTCCGGATTTAGTTGAGGTTTTTGGGTAGTTTAAGAGATTAGATTTTCTGTTTCTTTGCCTGTCTTTTTCAGTAAGGCCTGAGCTAGCAGGGAGCCTGGTTCTCTATACCAGTTTTCCCTAACTGTTGCTTGACGGAAATTTTCATGACACACAGAGGTACACGCGTCCTGCAGAAGGCCTGCATGCGTGTGCCCGTGCTCTAACCTTCTATAGCCCGCGTTTGAAAGCCTGTTGTAGAGGTTTCAGTAGCGTGTGGGAGTTCAAAGAGCTTGAGAGGTTGTCCTCCTCTTACCTGTCATAATTATACATTCTCAGGGGGATTTATGGATCCTGTCTGAGTCTTGCTGGTTCATAGTCTTGTCTCAGTTTGCTTTCTTGCATGTTGTTATTTCTTGCAGTTATTTTTCTTTTCTGTCAAGAAGAAGCATCCAAGCCTTCAGGAGACCCTAGTTATCAATACCAAGGGCCTTTTCTTGGTCTATGATGCCTGTTTTATTTTTGTCTTAGAGTTGATACATACACGTGGTCTGTGCAAGTACAGCCCGCGGGTACACATGCGCAGTTTTGGCTCAGCACGCGTTTGCACGCGTGCTGTTTCAGTGACAGTAGCGTGCTTGACAGGTTGCTTTTCAATCAGGGTGGGGCAGTCATCCCCTTCTGTGGTGAGAAGTGTTCCTCTCAGGTGTTTGAGTCTATGGTTGCACAGTCAATATGTTAGGGCCTCTTACCCTTAGCCTATTTTTTCTTAGTCGATATTTGATAGAAAAGATTAAAAGAAAAAAAAAAATGGTTTTATGGTTTTTAGACAAGCGGAAGAATTTGTGCTTTTTGATTGCCATAGAGTGTCTTTGCTTTGATTCTTTGCGATCTGTGCTTTAAGCCAAAATTTTGTTTTGTTTTCTTGGTTTTGTGCTTGTCAGCATTTTCCCTTTGTTGCTTCATTTAGCACTTAAATAAAATATATATATATATATATCTCTTTTTCATTCTCTTCTTTGTTTGAAGATTGTGTTGCTGCATCAATAGCTAGGGAGAAGTATTTTTGTTCATAAGTTTTTGCAGTGCATTTAGAGCATAAGTAGCTCGTAGTCGAGTGAAATTCCTTTATGTTCCCTGCATGAAATCTTAGAAAAATTGAAAAAGAAAAAGAAGTCTTTCTTTGTGAAAAGTTGTTGATTTTTGCATTTAGTAAAAGTTTTTGTTTCTAGCATTTTTTCATTCATTTTTTCTTTGAGTCTTTACACACCATCAGTTTCACTTTCATACCTTGAGACGTAAAAAATCCCATAAAAGCAACGCTAATTTAAAATCTATTAGACCTTTTGTTTGTAGGGTTCATACACTAGCTCAGGACTAGGGCCTTGGAATAGGTTGGAGAGGAAACTCTCCAAGGCCACTCAAAACCAAACATTGGAGTCTGTGATAGGGAGTGTAGAAGTCTAGTTACGTGGAATTTATCCGGGACCCCCCTCTAACACAGGGGATAAACACGAGGTCGCGTGAGGAAAGGTAGCAGAGATAACCCCTCCAAAGCCGGACCAAGCGTAGTGGAGAACACATATCGAGGATTTGTCTTAGGATTTCGTCGTTTGCATTTGCCATGGGGCTTCGTGGATCTCGAATCCGTTCAAGGTCCTCAGTTGTCTTCCAGACCATTTGCTCTCGATACCCTGGATAGGTTTCGGGCTTGATACCCTGCTCATTGTGGTCTACCCGACTATCGACTGTACCCGCCTGGTGACTGTTCGCGTACTGGCAAACTAGTTGCCAATCTTTTTTAGGGACATACACAGGTGACGATGGGGGTATACCACGGTACCTAAGACAGACATCGGGCCACGCTTTGCAGAGTACACCCAGAGGGTGCTTCCTTTTTTGAGTTGCACTTGCACCGGTAAGTTGCTCTAGTGTTGGTTGTTGTAACTGTTCTTCAAAATAGTTAGTGATTGCTTGTCTTAACTCTTAGGGGCTTCTTTTTTAGTGTGTGTTACTGTTTGATCGTGTAGAATACCTTAGCGTGTCTTGGATCTTCTCACACAGTGGAGGATCCCGAGCTCCGCCGGTCACGAAGGCTCCTGGGCCTGTCGCCGGTTATACTGGAGCCACCCCTGCCACCATTGAGGCGGAAGCTAGACCAACAAGGGTCTTTCGAAGCAACCGGGTTACAAACCATTGTGCCCGAAAAACTCCTAGAGGAGTCAATATCCAATCTTGGCTCGATTGAAACCCCAACCACTGATACTTGGCCATCGGTCATTGTACCCATCCTGTTTTACGAACGCCTGTCAGTGCCTCACACAGTTATGGAACCAAACACTGTTACTTCCTCTGGGAATTCTTCCATTCCCACCACCGTTGCTAGCATAGGAGAATCATCTCCTAACTTTCCGTTGTCGGTCCGAGCCACTACGGTCTCGGCCACAACTACGTCGCATAGTGGACCGATTCCATCTATCCCGACGACCACAAATCCCTTCACACCTAGTGTGATAGGCCCTCCGTTCTCATACGGTATGCCTAGTTCAGGTACAAGTCCTGCACTCACTTACTCCACTTTACAGACTTTGGGTCTGGGGGCAGGGAGCTCTAACGCTCCTCTGCAAGGTCAACCTGGGGGCATTCCTGTCCCTTTTAATGCTTTTCCTTACGCTGGAGGTCATATCTCTCTATTGTCCCCGTTGCTTGGTGGTCTGCATCAATAGTCCGCCAGGCCGCCTACACACACGAGTTCGTTTGGAGCCTGGGGTCAAGGAACACCTGCGCAAACTCTGTCGGTAGGTTCGTCACCGTTTGTTTGGAATGGGACATTTGGTAACAACACTTTCGCATCCACTACTTTCCCATCTGGGGGCACTCCCATCTTTGGACAGTCTACTCCAGCGCAGGGTACTATTCCTGCGTCGGGGGCACATATAGCAGGACCTTGGAACTCAGGACAAGGATCCGTTCCCTCCTCGGGAATGTCATTCTGGGGTAATTATTTCCATAGTCAATGGAACCCTGGACGAACTTCTATGCCTCTCCCATCAGGATCGGCGTGGGGTAATCCTTCCCAAATTCCTTCAAACACAATGAACACCCAACATCCTATGTCCTTTATGGGGAATCAACCAATGATGTCTCCAGAGATGCAAAATCCTTACGCTAGTCAGGGCCATGGTTTCTACCAAAATCCGGGCCAGCAGCCGAACTTTTCCTGGCAACCTGGTGCCAGTCAAACTCCAGGACCCTTTTTCCCAGGCTATCAACAACAACCCAAACTACCATTCCTGGCGACGTTACACTTGCCAGAATTGACAAGGTTGTTAAATGATCCTATTTGTCACGATCCATGTTGGCCTCCTATGCCAACGAAGTTGCCTTCGGACATTCCAAAGTTTGAGGCCAAGCCTAGCGAAGATCCAGGTGATCACGTGACTACCTTCCATCTTTGGTGTTCGTCTAACTCATTGAAAGATGACTTCGTCCAGTTGCGATTGTTTCAATGCACTCTTATCGGGAGTGCCGCAAAATGGTACATCGAGCTTGATCGCTCGAGATATTATTCTTTTGGCAAAATGGCGATGGCCTTCCTTAACCATTTCCAGTTACCTGTGAGATACGACTAAGGCATAAAGATACTTGCCAATTTCAAACATATGACAGCGGACCATATCTCTGATCATATTCGAGAGTGGAGATGCTGAAAGAGTCTCATCAAGGTGCTAGTTCCACCAACATTCCTTCTTGAGTGGTTCCTTAAGTCTTTAGTCCCTCAATTATCCAAAGATGTCGCGGCTTCAGGAGTTTTCTCCGAAGAAGATGCCATCATGAGGGCTCAACAGTTTGAGCTCATCTATTCTCAGTCTGGTTTATTATACAACATCCTGCCGGATGCACACCGATAGATACTGGATAAAACTAGACAGAGAGCTGGACCACATGCCGATGGTATCATTGGTTCGGCACAAACCAAGCCCGTTGAGCAATTGTCAAAACAATTGCAACAATTATCTATACAACACTCAGCGGCCAGCCAGACTACTGCTTTGGCTTCTCCTCCTACCCAAACATCGGAAGTACACTCTGTGCAGACGACTAACCCAAAGGCCACCCAACAGCCTGAAGGGAAGAAAAAACAACGCAAAAAGGGTAAGGGGGAGAAAAAACCCACTGATAATGCTGGCGAGGGCACCACGGAAAAATGGAAGGTGAGGTATCCGTGCAACTTGTGTTCGGAAGACCACCCGACCCGTCTATGTCCTCGACTTGCAGAGGCTCAAAAGTTTGTCACAGAGCAACAACAAGCCGTGTTGACTAATCCCTTTCAGCATGGGCAAAATTTAACTCAAGCCTCTACAAGTGTCGAGGGGGGCAGCCAGGAAACCTGTCCTCCTCCAAGAAACTCCTCATCTCCGAATGTATATATGGTTAGCGGTGATGCTTTAATCACGACTAGAGCACATGACTATAGTAAACCAAGCGCCTTTGAGAAGGGTAAAGAAGCTGAGATCCCATCTCTTCCTCTACATATCAAGAAGACGTTGGGTGAAACAATGACACACATTCCAAAGGGTGCATTTAAGAAATATTCTCACAACCCAAACACAAGGGCCACCCATAATTACTGTGTGGTGGAAGATTTATCACAAACCCCTTGTGCGATGTCCGCTTTGGAGGTCCTCCAAAGTTGCCCTGCTCAGAGGAAAGCCTTGTTGACTGCTTTAGGCTCTACTGAGACTTGTAACTTGGGTACCATCATGTTAGATATGACCGACTTGAAACCTCGTCTTCCTTACCACGTCGCGTTTCAGATAGTAGTGGCTCATCCCACGAAAATTTTTACATGGAATATCTTCCGCACGGTGGTCAACGAGGGCACTTCGACTTGCGTTATGTCATTAGCATGTTGGAAATCCATTGGTCAGCCCGCTTTGTCTCCATCACCTACTCTCCTCACTGCATTCGACGATCATTCTTTCCGACCACATGGCATCGTTCCTTCTTTCCCTGTGTAGTTAGGAGAGAAGACCGTGTGCGTTGAAGTAGAGGTAGTCGATGCTCCCCTCGACTATAACCTCTTGTTAGGTCGGAGTTGGACTTATGCTATGCAATATGTGGTTGCTACAGTTTTCCGAGTCTTGTTGTTTCCACACGAGGGTCGGATAGTGACCATTGATCAATTGTCCTTCTCTAGACCTGATCCAGCTTTGGGGGCATCCACGGTTCCCATGATTGATAATCTTCATCCCGGTGTTGTCAACGTAGGAGTTGGTTTGTGCCCATCCTTGATGGGTACCTTTGATTACCCACCTCCTCATAACGATGTCAAGTTTATATCGAATCACCACAAGGCTAATATTTTTCATGTTTCGTCGTTCCGCACGACTTACTTTGAGGATCTGTGGATTCTTCCTTCCCCATCAGCCACGATGGATGAGACAGGGCACTCCGGCATGTCCATTCCCTTTTTGGATGCTGAAGTAGCATACTCTTTAGTCCAACAAGCTTCAGCTAACCCAGATCCGACTCCCGCACAAGAGTTGGATCCACTTCCAGAGCCTATTTGGGCTCAGGGTTCTCTTGCAACCACCGATTCGTTAGACTTAGTCTTGCCTTCTAACGAAGGAGTAATCGAAGAAATGACTAGTCCGGACAAACCTTGGGACGATCTTCATCACAGATCATATTTCCTCCCAGATTTATACCGAATCGAGGCAGGAGAATTTACTATCACCATGACGGGAGATCATTCGTGTCCTATTAACCTCTTAGCTACAGAGGAAATTTATGCTGAGGGGAATATGGCGACTATCGATGAAACTATACCTATTGATATCTCCCGAAACCCTGGCGTCATGGAGAACGTCTTCGTCGGAGCGGATTTCTCCCCCGAAGAAATTCAAATTTACACGGATCTTTTCAAAGAATTCCGCGACGTTTTTGCTTGTTCTTATGAGGAAATGCCAGCTATCGATCTGAAAATAGTGGAACATGAAATCACAATGTATCCTGATGCTAAGACTGTGCGACAAAAACTTCGTCCAGTTAATCCTAAGAAAGCAACAACCATCAAGATTGAGGTTGAGAAATTGATCAAGGCAGGGTTCATTTACCCTATCCATTTGACTCAATGGGTGTCAAACCCCATGCCAGTCGATAAAAAACAAGGCACGATTCGTGTATATACCGATTTCCATGATTTGAACAAGGCATGTCCAAAAGATAATTATCCAACCCCATTCATCGACCATATCATTGATGAATGTGCCGATTGTGAACCCTTTTCGTTCATGGATGGTTTTTCAGGCTATAATCAAATTCAAATCAAACCTGAGGACCAACACAAAACGACATTCATTTTTCCGTGGGGTACATTTGCCTATCGTAAGATACCTTTTGGTCTCAAGAATGCTTGAGCCACTTTCCAGCGGGCCATGTATTTTGCGTTTCACGACCTCAAACATATAGTTGAGGCCTATCTAGATCATTTATCATCACGCTCTCGCAAGTGAAAGGATCATCCTATGCACCTCCGACTAATCTTCGAACGCTGTCGCTACTTCAGGATTCGCTTGAATCCCAACAAGTGTAGCTTTTGCGTCATGTCCAGACGTTTGTTAGGTTTCATCGTATCAGCAACAGGGATCATGGTCGATCCTCTTAAGGTGGAGGCAATAATCCAGTTGCCCGCCCCACGCACAATCCTACAACTTCAAAGTCTTCAAGGCAAGGCGAAATTTTTACGACGCTTCATCGCCAACTATGCCGAAATCACCAAGGGCTTTATGCGTTTACTGAAGAAAGATGTTCCCTTTTTCTGGGACAAAGCCGCTCAATGCTCTTTCGACGCATTAAAACACGCCCTCACAACCGCACCTCTGCTACGACCACCTAATTATAACAAAGATTTCTTATTATATCTGGCTGCCGCAGAGTCAACCATAGTCATGGTTTTAGTTCAAGAAGATGATTCGTTTTCAGAATACGTGATCTATTACCTGAGCCGAGGCCTCGTAGGACCGGAACTTAATTATTCCCATCTAGAAAAACTTGCGTTGGAAGCATTTCATGTTGTTCAATGGTTCCGTCACTATGTTCTGTTTCACAAGACCACCGTCGTTGCTGTCATGAATCCATTCCAGTACATGTTGACACGATGATTTATCAGCGGAAAAATCAGTAGATGGATGGACATCCTCCAAGAATTTGACTTAGACTTCGTTTCAGCAAAGTCCAAGAAGTCATTGGTCTTCACAGAACTTATTTCAGAGCTTCCGGTTGAGTCAGGTGACGTTGTTCTTGAGGAATCGCCTATCCAGGGGGATATGTTTTTTATTGAATCTTCAGACCCCTGGTATGGAGATATACTAATCTATCTCCAGACTTTGAAGTGCCCCACCTCTGCTTCTCGTGACGAGCGTCGACGGATACGCCATCAGGCTAAGAACTATCTCATACTCGATGATACGTTGTATCGAAGAGGTGTAGACTGCATCCTGCGTCGATGTCTCACTCATGAGGAGGTCGTCATAGTGCTCAACGATTGTCATACAGGAGCTTGTGGCGGTCACTTATCTGGGTTGGCAACAACCCAAAAACTTTTACGAGCAGGTTACTTCTGGCCCACACTTATCAAAGATTGTATCGAGTCGGTCAAGAAGTGCCATCCGTGCCAAATCTTCTCTCGGGAGATGAGGGCACATCTAGCTCCTATGTTTCCTGTCATCATAGTTGGTCCCTTCACAAAGTGGGGGATTGATTACACTACATGAACCCCCCTGTCAGCAAGGGGGCACCGCTATGTCATAGTAGCTTTTGACTACTTCACTAAGTGGGTCGAATCTATGCCAACGTTTAAAGATGATGGAGAGACTGCAACTCTCTTCTTATTCAACCAGATTATAGCAAGGTTCGACATCCCGAGAGAGATTGTCACTGACCATGGCAGTCACTTTCATAATCAAATGATGACCGAGTTAACGTCAAATCTTGGGTTACATCAAGAACATTCATCACCTTACTACCCCCAAGCCAATGGGCAGGTGGAAGCTATAAACAAAACTCTTAAGACGATTCTACAGTGAACTATCAACTCAGCCAAGTCAAACTGGAATTTGATGTTATACTCGGCATTATGGGCTTACCAAACATCTGTTAAGACACCAACCGGTTTCTCACCTTTCCAACTCATTTACGAGCTAGAGGCAGTCTTTCCCATTGAATGTCAAACCCCATATCTAAAATTGGCAGTACAGTTATTGCCAGACACTTCTCCACTTTAAACCAAGAAAAGGACCCCCTGGGGGCAGGAAAGTTTAAACCCATGTGGTTCAGACCCTTCATTATTAAAGAGGTATTAAAAAAGGGTGCTTATCGTTTGGTCGATTTTGAAGGGAATGCTTTGGCGGAGCCTAGAAATGGGCTCTACCTCAA
>ML784075.1:157713-182256 GCA_009831015.1 Picea engelmannii | reverse complement strand
GAGTCACCGGGCTTATGCCCTCAAAAAATATATACAATAAGGTGCTCGTGGCACATAAAAAGTCTCAAAGTTTGCTCAGGGACTATGGGCCCTGTTATAATCATCTACAACGCAGGATAAATGCCTAAACAATCGGACCCATGTCCGAGGTGCCCCCACAACATGAGTCTACATGGACGGTGGTAGGTCCTCTATCTCTACCATGGGAACTGTGCGAGTGAGCACAGTGAAGTTCCGCTCAATCTGCCTCAGGACCCTCTCGGCCTCTCCTGCTGGGAGGTTCCCTGCTACTGCTGCTCCTCCAGCGGTGGCAGCTGCGGCTTCTGTCCGTGGATGACACATGTTCTGTGCATAGTCGGCAGGTCACAAGGGTCCCACATCTGCATGCAATAAACGATCACCCATCAAAAACTCTGATATACAAAAACATGATATATATATCAAAAAAGACATAAAAATTACATATGCAAGCAAAACAAATGGTATAGGTGGAGACTTACCCATCTCCCCTCGCTCCTCACCAGAAGGCACTGGTATCTCTGGATCTCTGGAGAAGTCGATCCCCGCATATGGGTAGTCCTCAATAGCCGGGATCTGTTGTGACAACCAAGCAAAAAAGTCGTCGTTGAAGGCCTCCATGGTCCTTCCACCACCCTGTCGCGGCAATGACACTGCCCATCTACATACTGCGGGGAAAGTGGCCATATGTCCTCGTACTGTCAGCCGAGGATTGAAACATGAAACTCTCTCGAAGAAGAATGAACACAGGATGGTCCCAAATTTGATGTTCCTGTGTGTCCGCTGTCAGCAAGCTGTCAACTGACTCTTCATGCATTCCAACAGTGTGGTACTCCAATCAAAAATTTGTGCATTCATGCACTGGATCGCACAGTTCATCTGTGCACGCGAAGCCTGGTGCACGGCTGCTGAGCCGGTAATCCGCCCAATGAGCAATAAAATAGTCTGAAGGGAGAGGCTGGTAATCCTACTAACGGGTACCGAGGAAGTTCTATGATCAGTCCCATCCTCACAATACTCCTCTATCAGCTCCGAGACTTTTCTCGGTCCCGCAGGAAAAGTATGAAAGTTGATTGGTTCCCCTCTCCTTGAGAGGCCAGTCAAAAAGTAAATATCCTCGGTGGTGGGCACAAAGGATTTCCCCTCTAGCATGAATGCCTCTGCATCAGGGTGCCAGTAATCAACCAAGGCATTCAGTAGCCTTGGTTGCACGTGCATAAATGGATATAAAAAGATTTTCACCAACCCACATTGCGTCAGCATGGCAACAACATTCGGATCTGCAGCCACTAACTCATTGGCGGCCTCATGCTCCCTCTCCCTCCACTGAACATACATCTTGCCAACACAACAAAGAAAAAAGGAGGGTCAATACTTTTTTTAATTTTGGCTTTCTCACCACGCGGGGGGGTACCCACGGCCTGTAGAGGCGACAGTCACGGATACCCGCGGGCAGGGTTTTCTCTTCCCGCAGGTACCTGCAGGTTGTCCCTGGACAACCCGCGTTTGCCTAGGGCCGACCTTTTTGAGGTCGAAGCCCACCCCCAAAATCAACTAAAATGCTAAAAATGAAGTATTGAATAGCTAGACAAGGGAGTTTGTACTTACTTGGTCCAAGCAGAAGTCTGTTTCGTCCACCGTATCTCCCGTAATCACGATCTTTGGCAAAGGGGGTCTTTTGGCTCCAGAGTCAATTTCCAAATCAGCAATGGTGATAAGGAGCTGTTAGCTTCTATTTATAGACTTTTTGGCCTCTTTTTGTCACTTTTTTGGGCCCCTTTATCAGTTTCTTTATACAAAAAACCATTTAGAGTGATCCAGGAGTTATATGGGAGGGATTTGATTAGGTATTGGGACAATTTTTATTGAGTTTCGAAAAATAAAAAAACAAATATATTGACGGTCCATAATTTTTTTTTTTTCAAAAATCAACTTGAGCATATAGGCTAGGATTTCATCCCAACTGTTGCATCTTGTTGCCTTTTGTTCTTATGATATAGGATCGATCCCATCCGGTTGTGACACAAAACCGTCATATCTACTCTAGAAGTGTCGCAACTTGGTGGTAGAGCTTACCAAAACATGGATGCCCTAGGTAGGTCTTGGTTTCATTATGGGGTCCATGCCGTTTCTAACAACATTGTAGGCTCGGGAGTCCGTATAGTCTTTCCTGAATATGAGTTTGAGCCTCATTTGCATGAGTCTTTTTCACTCTTTGACTTACCCTCCGGACTCCCAAAGCATAACGGGTCTCCTTTTAAGCCCTTTTCAGACCCTCTAAGCATGAAAAGATTGTCGAGCTATCTTGTGGCCTTTCACACTCGTTAAACTGAAATTTGAAAGTCACGTCTGTCCGGCGATAGTTTACCCCTTTTTCATTCCGGACGGTCAACTGTACGAACAAAGGAACACTCTATTGAATTCCTATTCTTTAGAAGAGTATCCTCAGGTATAATTTTATTCCTTTTTCGGGCCTGAGGGACTAAAGTTACGAAAAAGAAACCCCCCCGGAGTCCATAGTTAAGCTCTTTTCAGACTCCGTAAAATTGAAAAGATCGTCGAGTGACCTTATTCTTTCACACTCGCTAAAATGGTCCAGAAGAACATTCCTGACGGAGTCCATAGTTAAGCTTTTTTCAGACTCCTTAAAAGTGAAAAAATAGCCTAGTGATCTTGTCCTTTTCACACTCGTTAAAATGGTTTTGAATTGACGTCTAATCGGTGCTAGTTTATCCCTTTTTCGAACCGACTAGACTATTGTCAAAAAAGGTACCCCAATGGAGTTTCCTTTTATGTTTTTTCAGACTCTCTAAATATGAGAAAACACCGAGCTTCCCTTCTTTGGGCTCGTTAAACTTACATCGAAGGACGTTACCATTGTGTGTTCTATCAACCACATTGACATACCTTACCTATCAGCCTTGTAACAGTTTGCTTCTGCGTCTTAACACCTTTGGCCACTGGAGGATTTTTCCCGAGTATCATTTCCCTAGAACATTAGTCTTGTCCTTGTGCCTTGAGCTTGTATGTTTTCTATACTCGTTCCTCCATTGTAACGTAATATTCCTTTATTCTTTTTCAAACATTATCAAAAAGAACAAAAAAATCAAATATACCCCAAAAAGAGGATGGGAAAAGTATTTTCTTTATTGGCAACATAATGAGTCGCCCTTGGATGAAGCACATCTGTCCGTTTGATCATCATACTATGGGATGTAGTATGACCTTAGGAAGCTTTGCTCGCTATATAGAGTTGTGTCCTCCACCGTTTGGTTACTCTTCCAAACATATGGAGAGTTTGCGTTGCCTCCTGCTTCATAGACTTATGATTAACAGATATGCTACCTGAGTCTTATCACTTGTCGTGCTATTATCCAAGGGAAGTTTTTCACTGAGCCTGAGTCGACCCCTCTGCAATGTGTCTCTTGTCCGCATACCCAGCCATTCTGAGCGTCCATTCAAGTCTTTGTTCGAGATCACTGAAGCCTTCAGTCCGATCATCAAGTTTATCAAGTCCATAACCAACAAGTTGTCGAAGACCTCTGGGTAGTGCAGTCGTACACTCATATTACACTCCTACCCGAGTTTAGAAGATTTTGAATTTGTTGCTCGAGCTCTGAAGTACAACCATCAGGCCGAATCAACTTCTGAGAGATGGATACTTTATATGTATATCTTTCTGATTTCGAGATTTAGCTCCGCTGTGTATTATTCACGGCTACTCTTTATAGTTATTTGACATGGATCTACAGTGTATTTGATTGGTAGCCATGGTTCTATTTTATTCTGAGCATGGGTATGCCTGCCTCGGTGAGACATTTGTTATTTTGCAGACGACACCTCATGATTCCTTATCCTTGGGCTCACTCATTCAGCATATCAATACAGATTGGTAAAGAATTGGTAATGTATTTCGGCCATCAGATGCTCTTCTGATCTCACACATTAGGGGGCATCTGTTATAACCCTAAATTGCACCATACATGCTTACCTGGCATCAGGCCAACTCATTTCCCTTCATTGCCAAAACATCTGCTGAGAAACCTCTTTAAAAATCCTCTTGGGTAAAGGTACACGCGCCCTAACTCACTACTGTACACGGGTGAATGCTGGCAGGCCTACTACAACCCGCATTTACCTAACAAAGCACAAAAACAGGAAATTTGCCGATGGGACAAAAAGCTATGGGCCAATTAACTAAAACTCTCGGCCATGCATGGCTGAGAGTTCGTCCAAAACCCTAGCTCCTTCTAGCCTATAAAAGAAGGGGTAGGGGTACTATTTGGAGGAGGAAAATTATAGCGAAGAAACTCTGCCCATTTTCCAAATCCATTTGTCCCAACCCTTTATCCTTTCCTCAATCCTAAGGAGAATTAACGCAAAGCAGTTGGAGGACAAAGAAGAGGAGGAGCCTAGGATCAGGATCAAGGAGCGGTGGCCGGTCTCGACTTTGATTGTAAGTTGGTTCATTTTGAAAATAATAAAAGAATACTTTTCCCGTCCCAATTCATGAGTTATCTATGATTTGTGCAATTTATGCTTAATTTCTAACCCTCAAGTAGAAAAATAGCATGCATGCGTAGTGTTTTGTCTTGATTGCAGGTTAACTTTGGAAGGAGCAGCGCAAGGAAGCGGGCAAAGCGCAATGGAGGATCTACACCAAACATCAGTAAAAAGGTTAGTAGTTCCTTTCCATGCATGTGTCTTGAAAGAGGGGTTTAAGTTTTGGGTGGTAGGTTAAAAGGTCATTTCTTTAAGATCAAAATCTGCATGAAAATCCGACCCTAGTTTGCTAGTCCGTAGAGTATTATTTCCCAACAACAAAAGTGACTTAACTATATAATCCAAGGGAAAAGAAAAAAAATTAATAAGGGATAATTATAACTTGAGGATACTACTTTTATGAAAATTCATGGTGGTCAACATAAAAAAAATGGTGGAGTTGAGAACGTGGAGCGGACAGGCTCGATTGCATGGATTTTCTAATGGAAGCAAAGAGTACAGAAAGGGACAAGTAGCAGACAAGGTGCAGTGGCAGAGTTTGTGTATTGAAAGGCAGTGGACAAGTACATGAAAAGGCTATGTACGGTGGCAGCAACAATAGAACAATATGGCAGTGTGTACGGTGAAGAAGGTACAAATAGGTATGGAAGTGTGTTGGATGAGTCAAACGAACTAACAACAACGGATAGGGCGCAATCATACGTACGAGGAATTTTCAGTGGTGGACTATACGAATGTATGAGGAATTTAGAATGATGGATTGTATGACAGATGGTGAACAAGAATGACTCTTATTTTCATGGATGATGGTTTTTTTATTTTTTAACCCCAGAATTGCCAAAAAATGGCTCTGATACTATTGTAACAAATAACCTGGTATTTAATTGAAGACATAATATTTTTGAATTGATAATTGATTGATAAATTGAATAATAAATGATGTTACAATCACCCTCCTGACAATTTTCTTATGGCATTGACTAATGATTTACTTATAGCATTGACTGGTCACGAGGTAAAGAGGTACGTGCCTGTTGATGAAGAGGTATGCGCCTCTTGAATTACATTAATAAACTATATTATTATTATTATTATTATTATTATTATTATTATTATTATGTTATTTTGTTCATAGTTATGTTTGTTACAAAGTCTAATCCGTAAGTAATGATAGCCATATGTGCTAAGATCTCAAAAGGTCCATTGTATCTCAATTCTAGGTTTTTCCATTTCCCTAGGCTCAAAGAAATCCTTTTTTGTTTAACTTTAAGAAACACCTTTTCTTCAAAATTAAAGCTTCATTCTAATCTCCTTTTATCTATGTAGTTATTTTGTTAGTCTCGAGTTGTTTTTAGATTTAATTAATCTTTTTTTACTATATTTTCCATTTCTTCTAGGTTGTCCTTCTCTTGAGTTAGTCATACTTCTAGATTGTCTCAACTAATAGAGGATTTTTACTTCCTTCTCTACAAGGATTAAAACAAACTTTTCTTGATGTAATGATGGTATCCATTATTATTATTATCAAATTCTACTAAGGTTAGTTAGTTCTCCTAGTTTCTTCGTTAATTCACCACATAAATGTTGAGCATGTCTTTGAGACTTCTATTGAATATTTTCATTTGAACATCTTACTTTCGATGGTAAGTTGTATTGAAACTCAACCTCGAGTGTATCTCATGAAACAAACTCTACTAGAACTTGGAAGTAAACTTTGGGTCACTATTTGTCACAATTACGTTTGGCACACCATGCAGACTTATTACTTGGATAAAAATGTGGGCTATATCATGTGTCCAATGAGCATTTATTGGAATGAAGTACGATATCTTCATGAATCGCTATTATTTTTATTTATTAATTTAATTTATATTCAATATTTTTGTATTTAATAATTAAGAATGATAGTTGTAAGTGGTTGTAGCTCAATTGGTTGGGGTGGGGAGTTTTCTCTTCCGCACCTAGGTTCAAGTCTCATCTATGCGACATAATTACAATGAAATAAGATGTTTATGCTTATTTTTAATGTAGGTCATAATTTATGACATAAGAGGTCAAAAGTGCGATCAACATAAGAAAATGGAGTGAACATTTCTTTCCTTTATTGTAGATTATGGAGAATAACTATTTTGTGAACTCTCCTTTTCATGGAAAATAACTATTTTGATTGTGAAATTGTGTAATTTTTTACATCGTAATAAATAGAAGACTCATTCAACATCATATTGTAATTTTAATTATTAAAACTTATAATTACACCTATCTGAAAGCATGTGATAATTATAAAAAAAAACAGACAACAATAAAATATTTTTTTTTTAAACTTTAATCTATGTTAGGAGTTCAGAAAGTTTTCATTAAGGGAGGATAGGCTCCAATGCCTCCTTCTTTCCTCCTATTATGTCACCATTTTAAATACTTCAATCCTATCCCAAGTTGTTATTAAGGGGGGATGTTAGGATATTTACACACTTAGGAGTTAGTTAAGATCAACTTGGTCTAATGTGTCTTTAGGTAAATTGTATTTCTCTAGTATGAATTTGTAGTTATGTAATTCGATGGTCATGATATGATGTAGACATAAAGTGATCCGATGGTTCTTATTATCCTTGATACAAACAACTATATTGATCCATGGATTAAAATCCAATTGGTCAATGATATCTATTTAAAGAGAAAGGAGGGTCATTATCTAAAGGTCGGTTGTGAGAAACTATTGTGTACAATATTTTTCTTTTACATTAATATAATGCCTCAAGTAGTTGTCTTGGCTGGGGTTGTAGACAATTTCCCTCTTTGAGGGTTTTAGCCACATAATACACTAGTGTATCGATCTTTGATCTAGTTGTGTGAGTGTTTTTCTTAAGGTTTTTGTCATGTGTGGAAATACCTTGTTTTGTTCAACACCTTTATTCCTTCTTCAAATATTATGTTTGTAAGACACTGAATCTTCTTCTTGAGGAATACAAACTTACTCAACTTAACATATAATTGGTGCTTTTGTAACTTCTGCAATACCAGCTAAAGGTGCTCTTGGTGTTCTTCCTCATTCTTAGAATAGACCAAGATGTAATCAATGAATACTAGCACAAACTTGTCAAGTCTTCCAAAATACATCATTCATTAACCTCATGAAAACTACGAAGGAATTTTTCAATCAAAAGGTAAGACCAACAACTCATAATGACCATATCATATTCTAAAGGAAGTATTTGGTATGTCAACTTCATTAACTCTAATTTGGTTATAACTCAATCTCAAATTGAACTTGGAGAATACCTTTTCTCCCTTGAGTTGATCAAATAGATCATCAATATTGGGTAAAGGATGCTTGTTTTTTTATGGTTACCTTATTCAATATTCTATGGTCAATGCACATTTAGGATGTTCCATATTTCTTCTTGACAAACAACTATGGATCTCACGAAGGTGAGGATTTTTTTACCTATCACTTGCATATATATGTAGATACTAATCAATCTTAACTCAATTATGATAAATTTGACCACTTTCAAAAAAAAACTTATAACCACAACAATACTCCAAGAAAGAAAAAAACAATGTTACAACAAAATATCAAGCATTATCATTTTTTATCATTATCATAGTTGTTTGAATTTCTTAATTTAATTTTTTTTCTACATTTTTTTTTTTCATTTTAAAAACAAGTGAAGTGTGTATTTAAAAATTCCAACAAAATAATATTTAAGAAATGTTTTTAAATATCTTTTTGAAAATGTACAATTTAAAACAATTTTGATCTAAAACATATATATAGATTTTTTTTTTTAAGTTTTCAATTTTTCTAAATTCATATTTATTTATTTGCTAATGACGACCCAGGGGCATCTAAGCCATCAAAATCACTTGGGGATCGCACACAGCCTGGGTCACACCAACCCTTTACATTGGTATAATAATTGAGGACACGGGGGATCACACTCATCCTAAGCCACACCAATCCTTAACATTGGTCTAAGAAACTAGGACTTAGGGGCATCTAATCTATCAAAATCACTTGGCAATCGCACCTGGCCTAGGCCACACCAACCCTTAACATTGCTCTAAGAAATAGCGACCGAGGGGAATCTAAGCCTTCAAAAGCACACGGGTATCAAACCTCTCATGTTCCACGCCAACCCTTAATATTGTTGTATTATTTTGGGTGTATCCTCTCGAATATTGTGTGTTTCGAACCTTGGTCACCCTACAAAATGAAATACTCAAAATCCAATAAAAGAATATGATATTTTCTCTATAAAATCTAGGTATAAAGTAAAACAATTTTACGAATGAAATGTATAGAAGTAATTAATTAATGAAGCATGGTGGACTAGTTCAATTGGTTAAGTGTTTTGAACTTTATATAAAAAGTTTCCTATCTCACTTAACATAAATCAACATTAGTGTTTTGATCTTTATATAAAAATTATTATTGCCTACCTCACTTAACATAAATCAAAATTAGTGTTTTAATCTTTATATAAAAATTCTTATTGCGTACCTCACTTAACATAAATCAACATTAAAATGAGTACCATTCAAGAGAAGGGTGATTACAAAGTGTATGTGTAGTTTTTATAAAATGCACTCATGTTTAAAGAAGTTTTATAACTAACAAATTTACATCAACATGATGACAATCTTTGACACTAGAAAATGATATATTACACACATTTTACTCTAACAAAAAACCATCGGTGGTGTTTTTGTCCATGTTATTTGTTTATCAATAAATTTAGAGCGTTGTTTTCTGTGCGTTTTTTCTTTTTCATTGACTAGAGGGAGTTAGGGGATCAACAATTGGAGTCCTATATATTTTGAAGACTTGTAAATTTGCTGATTTGAGTCCAAAATATAGCATGTTTATATTTAAAATGACACCACTAATGTAACTACATAGGTAAATGAAATAGAAAATTAAGAATAAGAGAAATACACATCAAATCATATAAAAGAAAAGGGGTTGATTCAAGCTAATGGTTACCTCAAGGTTCACTATTTTATACTTTATCTATCAAGGTTCACTATAATGATCATCAGGGGCTTAGTGAGAAATTCCCAGGTTTCCTTCATCTCTATAGCATTAAAGTCCAACACATGAATGGGGTCAGACACATATTTCTTAAGAAAAGATACATGAAATGCATCATGAATTTTCATTTGTGGCTGTAAGTCTAATATGTAAGTAATGACACCCATATGTGCTAAGATCTCAAAAGGTCCATTGTATCTCAATTCTAGCTTTTCCCATTCCCTAAGATCAAATAAATCCTTTTTTGTTTAACGTTAAGAAACACCTTTTCTTCAAACTTAAATCTTCATTCTCATCTCCTTTTATCTACATAGTTATTTGGTTAGTCTCGAGCAGTTTTTAGATCTTATTAATTTTTTTTTACTATATTTTTCATTTCTTCTAGGTTGTCCTTCTCTTGAGTTAGTCACACTTCTATATTTTCTCAACTAATAGAGGATTTGCACTTCCATCTAGAAAAGGATCAAAACAAAATTTTCTTGATGTAATGATGGTATCCATGTTGATGTGCAGTGAGAAGACTGGAGGTTAATCATTCATAAACCAACAAAACCATTAGACATCAGCCCTTTCGGTATCACCTGCAACCAAGTGAAGTCTCACCTGAGGCATGTAGTGGGGTTGTAGGAACCAAGTTTTTGCAGTGATGGAGGGAAATGGGGATTCAACATGACCATACTATGCATTGTCCATCCATCTACTATATGCATAGTTTCCATTACTTAACCTAGGCGCGACATTACTCCACTTAACATTCATTCATTCATAATTAGCTTAAGTGCGTAGGATCATAACAACATATATGAATACTAAAAATTCACCATCATTGCACAATAACCACAAACAATAAACACATCTATACTAACCATCCATCACATGTGCCATAAACATAACACACATAAGCAACAAATTAAGACACGAGGTTCTAACATGGTTCACCCCAAACTGGGCTACGTCCACAATGACTAGATTTGTATTCATCAATTCATAATATCCATTACAGTCATGCACATTGTACTCATACATAGATATTCAATTGCAACACAAACCTGCCCTAGTTGTTCTATGTTGCAGTGCACACATGCTTGTTGATGTTTTGGTAGCAACCAAAGGTATTCGCTTCTAGACAACTTTTCTTAGAGAAGAAGAAGACTCCAAGAAGTCAAAAGAAGACCATTGAACAGTTGAAGAACACCCCAGAAGAGAAGTTGATCCATAGGAAAATAATAAAGTGGAATTAGAGTCTCCGGGAAGATAAGTCAGCCCATAGGAAAAAAATAAAGTAATATTGAAGACCCCAGAAGAGAAGTCGTCCCCACTCGAAAAATAATACAGAAAAATAGAATTTCCAAGAAGAGAAGTCAGCCCCAGTAAATTGACTGAACTAGTATAAATAAAGGTGACTCCTTTTCTCATTTACACACACTACACTCATTATCTCAACAAGGAAAAGGAGGCACAAGTTTGAGGAAACCCTAAGAGATGCTGCAGCTGGGGTTCTTGGTGGTTTCTCTTGTGCACTACCTCTAGAAGAGTTGCACAAGGGTTGTGAGGTGACTGAGTTGTCTACCCTTGCAAGGGTTTGACAAGAAGAAGAGATAATACTTGTTATCAAGGTTTCTTCATTGTTGTTTCTTCTCTTGTGAATAGAGCTTTTTCATGGTTGTATTGTATTATAAAAAATATTCTCTCTAAGAAATGTTGGTTGGGTTTTTCCCTGAGTTTGGAGTTTTCCTAGGATAAATCTTTGTGTCTTATTGTGCTTGTCTATCTACTTCTATATCTTGCTTATATTTTCAATATATGGATAATGAATGTTAAATGAAGATCAAAATACTTTGGTAAATCTATTTCTACTGAAAATGTAAGAAAATCTAACATGGTATCAGAGTAGGTTACCTTCAGAACAATCTAATCACTAGAAGGAATATCATACGTTGTTTTGATTTGTAATTACACCAGATGGATGTCAAGACTGCTTTCTTGAATGTTGTAATTGAATAAGAAGTGTACATAGAGAAACCATAAGGTTTTTTTATCTATGGGAAGGAGTCCCATGTTTGTAAATTGAAGAAATATTTGTACAGGCATAAGCATGCATCCAGGGCTTGGTATGCCATAATATACAACTATTTTATGAGATTGGGGTTTACCAAGAGTGATGTAGATCCCAAACTTTACTCCAAGGTTGAATATGGTTTCCCTTTGATATTCGTACTATATGTGGATGGCATGTTTCTTTCAGGGGATGAGAAGCTCATAGATGGGTGTAAGAGGGAGATCATTTCAGAGTTCGAAATGAAGGATTTGGGTTTGATGCACTATCTATTGGGATTATAAGTGTGGCAGAGACCATATGAGATCTTCCTTAGCCAAGGAAAGTATACAGTTGATATCCTGTAGAGATTCAAGATGATAGACAACAAGTCCATGGCCACACCTATGGTTAAAAATCTAAAGCTCTTGAGTGATTATTTTTCATATTTGGTTGATCCCACAATATACAGATAGTTGATCGGATCCTTGATGTACCTATTTAACACCAGGCCAGATACATGCTTTGCAATGAACACATTGATTCAATACATGGTTGAGCCTAGACATATACATTTGGTAGAAAAAAAACATGTATTGAGGTAGTTGCATGGTATGATTGGATATGGAATCAGATATATCTCAAACAGTAAAGTAAAGCTGCAAGTTTATACAGACTTTGACAGGGTAGGGAGTGTAGTGGATAGGAAAATCACATCAGGATGTTGCTTTAGTTTGGGATCAGGTATGATCTCATGGTTGAGTAGAAAACAATCATCAGTAGCACTGATTATAACAAAGGAAGAATATATAACAACCAGTGTTGCAAGTCGTGAAACAATGTGGCTTCGAAAGTTGCTTACAGGGTTATTTGATCTAGAGTTGGAGCCAAATTTGATATACTGTGATAATCAAATTTGTGTGAAGATTTCATAGATTCCAGTCTTTCATGACAAGTCAAAGCATATAGATATCAAATACCATTTCATCTAAGACATGGTGCAGAAACGAGTAGTGGAGCTCTGGTACATATCCACAAATGAGCAGATAGCAAACATTCTCACCAGGTCTCTGTCTAGAGTGAAGTATGAGTACTTCATAGACAAGGTTGGCGTGATAAAAACTATCCACCCTCGTTGAGAGGGAGTTGTGATGTTTCTCCTATAGAGGGAAGATACTCTCCCTTTATCCAAGGGTTTCCTAGATCAGTCATGTGAAGTGACTTAGGGAATAATGAGTATCCTGGCACAAGTATTTCCTACACCATGTGGAGTGGATATGTGTGATTGGGACTTGTAGCGTGGTCTTTCCTATGCCATGTGAAGTGTCTAGGTGTGATTGGGAACATGGAATAACCTTACCTAAGCCATGTGAAGTGGCTAGGTGTGAATGGGGTTATGGTGGTAGTCTTTCCCATACCATGTGAAGTGTATGGGTGTGATGGAGACTACTAGGAGAGGAGAAACAACAAGATACTTGCATTGTAGTCTTGTGACTATGGTGGTAGTCTTTCCCATACCATGTGAAATGAATGGGTGTGATTGGGACTACTAGAAGAGAACATCGTACAAGAATACTTCCCTAGATAAGAGGGAGTGTTGATGTTTTGGTAGCAGCGGGAGGTATTCCCTCCTAGACAACTTTTCTTAGAGAAGAAGAAGACTCGAAGAATTCAAAGGAAGACCATTGAATAGTTGAAGAACACCCCGAAAGAGAAGTTGGCCCACATGAAAATAATAAGGTGGAAATATAATTTCCAGGAAGAGAAGTTGGCCCATAGGAAAACAATAAATTAATATTGAAGACCCCAGAAGAGAAGTCCACCCCACTGGAAAAATAATAAAGAAAAACATAATTTCTGGGAAGAGAAGTCGGCCCCAGTAAAGTGATTGAACTAGTATAAATAAAGGTGATTTATTTGCTCATTTACACACTACACTCATAATATCGACAAGGAAAATGAGGCGCAAGTCTGAGGCAACCCTAGGAGACGTTGCAGCTAGGGTTCTTGGTGGTTTCGCTTGTGCGCTACCTCTAGAAGAGCTACGCTAGGGTTGTGAGGTGACTTAGTTGTCTACCCTCTCTAGGGTTTGACAAGAAGAATACATAAGTACTTGTTATCATGGTTTCTTCATTGTTAGCTTTTCTCTTGTGAAAAGAGCTTGTTCATGGTTGTAATGTGTTATCATAAATACTTTCTCTAAGAAAATTTGGTTGGGTTTTTCCTTGAGTTTGGAGTTTTCCCTAGATAAATATTTTTGTCTTCTTGTGCTTGTCTATATGCTTCGTGATCCTACTTATATTTTCAGTATATGGTTATTGAATGTTAAATGAAGATCAAAATACTATGGTAAACCTATTGCTATTGAAAATGTAAGAAAATCTAACAATACTTCTCTATTTATCTTCAAATCAACTCATTATTCATTACTCAACATTCATAACTCATCATTCTCCACTCATCACTACTTTATACCCAAAAAACCCATACATATTTATATTATTCTATTAGGGTTAAGCTTGTTACAACATGGTTACAAAGTGGAAAACATGTCCCAAAACTCGTAACTAACTTCTGCCTTTTGCGTGCTAAATCCTCGAAATGTGTTAATTGATTTTCATGTGCACTTCTCCTTTTCCAAAATGCCATGCAATCCACTTCTACTTGATTCCCAAAACTTACCCAAGAAGCTATACTCTAAAATGAACCAGATGAGAGCAGAGAAACAAGCTCTTTCCTAGAAGATGGAGTTATTACAGGAAGATGCATACAAGGTAGAATAAGAGCTCATAGTTGCACAAGGAGTGGTGAAACAAGCCACCTTGGAGACTAGCGAGAAGCTATAGGGCTCAATAACAATAAAACTAGCAGAATAGTTAGCAAAGAAAGAAGAACAGGTGAAGGGGATGGTCGCCACTGCTAAGAAAAAAATTCATAACTTCTTGGAGACCAAGCTCGTGGCAAAGTGAGAGAAGAAGTAGGAATAAGTGGATCATGACGAGCCACAATTTAGTATTGGGGGGCTATTGGAGTAGGCATTTTTGGGTAAGTTTTGGGAATTGCTTAGAATTAGATTGCATGACATTTTGGCAAAGGAGCAGAGCATGGGAAATCAGTTAACACATTTTAAGGAGTTAGCACAAAAAAGGCGAAAGTTAGTTAAGAGTTTTGGGACATGGTTTCCACTTTGTAATCATGTTGTAATGGGCTTATCCCTAATAAAATAATATAAATATGTATGGGTTTTTTGGGTAGAAAGTAGTCATGAGTGAAAAACGAGAGTGAAGAATCATGAGTTATGAATGTCGAGACATGAATATTGAGATGAGTTGAAGATCAATAGAGAAGTATGTGTGTACTACAACATAGAACGGCTAGGGAATTTTTGGGTTGTAACTGAATATTTATGTATGAGCACAATGCGCATGAATGTAATGGAGATTATGAATGAATGAATAAGAAGCTAGTTGTTGTGGATGTGGCCTAGTTTGGGGTGAAACATGTTAAAACCGTGTATCTTGATGTTTTTATTATGTGTGCTATGTTTCTGATGCATGAGATGGATGGTTAGTATAGATCCGTTTACTGTTTGTGGCTATTGTGGAGTGATGGTGAATGTTTAGTATTCAAGAATGTTTTTATGATCTTATGCACTTAAGTTAATGATGAATGAATGAATGTTAAGTGGATTAATGTCATGCACATGGTATATTGAATTATAATTAAAGGTTAAGTAATGGAAATTGCGCACACAATAGATGAATGGATAATGCATACTATGGTCATGTTCAATACCTCACTTCCCCTCATCACTGTAGAAACTTGGTTCCTGCAGTCCCTCTAGATGCCTCAAGTGAGACTTCACTTGCTTGGAAGTGATACCGAAAGGGACGATGTCTAAGGGTTTTGTTGTTTTATTAATGATTAACCCTAGGTGTGCCCACTGTGTGCCAACAATCCATTATTATTATTATTATCAAATTCTACTAAGGTTAGTTAGTCCTCCTAGTTTCTTGGTTAATTCACCACATAAATATTGAGCATGTATTTGTGACTTCTATTGAATCTTTTTATCTCAACATATGTCTTTGTATGGTAAGTTGTATTGAAACTCAGCCTCAAGTGTATCTCATGAAACAAACTCTACTAGAACTTGGAAGTAAAATTTGGGTCACTATTTGTCACAATTACATTTGGTACACCATGCAGTCTCATTACTTGGATGAAAATGTTGGTTATATCACATGCCCAATGAGCATTTACTGGAATGAAGTAGGATATCTTCATCAATCGATAAAATACCACAAATATCGATCCATTATCTCTAGAGGTGCTAGGTAACCCCAAGATTATTTCCCACTTCCAAGATGGTATATTTAAGAGATTCGATCTTTTCATTGGATGTTGACGTTCTGCTTGTATCTGTTATCATTTGAAACACTAGTATACATAAGTGGTAGTATTGGATTTCAAACTAAGATAGAAGTATGATTACTTCAAATTTGGTATGTCCTTTGGTATCCTTGGTGATGAAATACAGAGCATCATGAGCTTCATGAAATACAAGTCTTCTCATCTCCTTGTGGTTTGATACATAAATTAGGTTCCTCCAAAGCAACACCCTCTCTTTATCTAGAAGATAATCATTGTACTTTCTCACTTCTTTCTCTATCCAATATTTCCTCCTTAACATTCCTTGGCATACTTCTTGATACCATTTATCCTCCTTTGATTGTGTCCTAATAACTTCCCTTAAGTTTCACCGAGCTTGTGATATTCCACCTATATGTCATCTTTGACTTAGGGAATAAGCTACTATATTGTCCTTTCCTTTTATATGTAGAAATTCATAGTCATAGTCACTCAGAAATTCCATCCAATTCCATTGTTTGGTATTCAATTGCAATTGAGTTTGCAAGTATTTCAAGATTTCATGATCTGTTCGTAGTTGAATTTTTCTATAAATTAAGTATTTTTTCCATGGCTTGAAGGCATGCACTATTGAAAGGAGTTCTAGATCATGAGTTGAGTACTTCTATTCATGAGCATTGAACTTCCTTGACTTATATCATACCACTCTTCCTTTTTCTCACGAGAACTCTCCTAGTTCCTTACTCACATCATGCATACCAAGAAAACCTTGTCAAAATCAAGAAGTATTAATATGGGTGTAGACATGAGGAGATTCTTAAGTTCTTGAAATATTTCTTCATGAAGGGTTTTCCAAAGGAACTTAATTTCCTTACCTTCGATAGTAGTAGACCAATCCTAGGAAACTTCCTACCTCAATTGCATTCTTTGGTGTTGGACAACTAGATATAAATTTGATCTTCTTGGGGTTTGTTATCGCATAAAGTGTCATTAGGTAAAATCCAACCACAACCAACAAATGTGAGACACAACTGGGAGTAAACACCACTGTCACCTTAGAAATTACTCCCCTAATTTTAGCGATGGATGATTCCACCACAAGGGAATGGAGGTAACAAGACAAGTGTTTAGAAAGGGTCACTCCTTTGGTCACTAGATGAGAGGGATTAGGGTTTGAAAATTTGTGACTTTGGTAAAGGAAAGAGATATGTTGATCAACAACCTGCAAAACCAATGTTAGAAACACTATCCCAAAACCAAAGGTCATGAAAATAAGCCCCCAAACACCAAGGCAAACAAAAGAAACCTTGTTGTCCCAAAATTTGCAGTAGACTATAAATTATACCAGCAAGAAGTAGATGTTAACAACTGCAATAAATTTATGTCAAAATCAACATTAAATGATGGCAAATGAAAGCTTGTAAGCAATAGAGAATATTCCATTGATTAAATCACAATTTTGATGGTTGAAAGGATTGTAAAGTAAGTGTTATAAGAAAGTTTATATCATCCCTATATGTTTGTAGAAAACATTTGCTACAACATCAGGTTTCCACCACATAAATCAGAAATTAAATCCAAATTTTTTACGTTAAAATGTAGATTAATTTGCAATGCCCAAACACAACTTTCTGTGGTGAAAATAGCAAGTAAACAAGAGAAAGAGAGAGGGTTTTCTGCAACCCTAATGGCTGTAGCTAATTAGTTATTACATCAATAAGAAAGACTCTAAGAAATCAAGACGTTTTAGCATGAAAAGATAGCTTAGAGTATGAGCAATTTATCTAAAAATTTAGAGATCACATGAGAGCAATTTTCATGTTTCTCAATGCAAAATTTTACTTTGTCCAATGTAACTAGTGCCTTGTCTATTCGGGAAAATGGAGTCACAACATCAAAAAGAAGTTAAATGGATAAGAATAGAGAACTTGAACCTTGGACTTAAAACCTTATAAGCCAAGTCATCTCTCTAGACCAAGTTGTTTAGCTAACTAGTTGATGGGAAGCTAGTTTTTGAATCCCTAGGGAGATAGACCATCCTAACCCCTAGTCTTAAAAACCCTATATAAGGAAGATATTCGAGGGGATAGACCCTCCTAACCCTTGAATCAATCCTTGAATGACCTCCTTGCATGAAATAGAAAATCTTAAAGGACGGGATAGATAATCCTAACCCTCCTAGGGTTTCTTCAAGCAAAATTATCAAGCAAGTTGCAAAAATTTACCATAAAACACTAACAAACCTACAAGAAAACATTTGAATAAGATATCCTAAGTCAAAAACCAAGCTCCAATGTTTCAAGAATCCATTTCCAAACAAAATACTCTCCAAAAAGACAAGTCGCTAGCCAAGGATGAACAAGAAAAGAGGGATACAATTTTTGTGAGAGAAAATTCTCTCAAATAGCAAGTTAGCAAATGAAAAATGAGTTGCCTCTATTTATAGAGAAACCCAAGTATAATTTTTCCACATTTACAATTTAAAACTTAATTTTAGGTCAAAAAAAGAATTATAATGCTTAATTAGCAAATCGATTTGTTCTTTTTTCCCACATAGGATACAAAATGATGAAAATAACAAAATAGTGGCATGAAAATCCATAAATCTCTTCTTCAAGGTGGAATGTGTGAATGCAATCCTCCAAAGGCTAGGATGTCATGCTACAAAGGTGTCGCGTCATCCCCAAATCAAGCAAGAGTGTGGTGTCATAATCCCACAACACAACTGAGTGTGCAAAATACACCAAACGACTTTCTAAATATGTGACGTCATGCTGCAAATGAGGAACACTTGGGAATAGAAAGGTGAAGTTTTCTCTTTTTCATGTGTCTGGGCCTTTTTCATGGGCCTAAAACACCATCCAAGGTGCAATGTTCATCATCCTAGTCCTCCAATGTGTGGGACACAACATCCATCCAATGGGCTTCACGCCCCTATGAAGGTCGATGTGGTTTAGTTCCTTCATGAATGACTTCCATCGGGTATAGTCCTACAAATATAATAAAATACACCCTCGAAGGGTCCAAAAGTTATATGAATCATGCTAAATAAGACACATTTAATAAAAGAACCACCCAAACAAGTGCATTAAATCCCCCCTTTTCAAATTAAATGAATACTCAATGACCTTATAAACTTTTTCAAATTTAGGTACAGGAGGGGTGTCATGGTGCCCTATTGGGTAGGCCAATACTTGAGTCAAGGAATGTTCCCCAAGAAGACCCTTTCTAGATCATGTAAGGAGTATGAGGTGTATTGGGAAAAGACTCTTGGGAATGGGATTATTATGTCATTTATGGGTGCCTTTGTGGAGTGTGAGCTACATCCTTGAGTTACCGTTCGTTTGCAATGCAGATTTTTTCCAAGCCCCCTTTATTTTCCTTTTTATTCTTTTTATTTCTTTCGCAAGTTCAAACATTGAGTTCTATGTGCAATGGAAATAAAAGAACACTGGAATACTCTCCCTTGAAAATGGTTTTAACTTGAGGTCAAAACACATTGAGTGTTATGTGCAATGGAAAGAAAGGAGCACTGCAAATGCATTCCCCCTCAAGAGAGACACTTCTTTAAAATTCCTTTATTCAGTGAGGCATTTCAATGCACTCAGGACTTTGGGGCGAGCATCTAGAAGGGTAGGGCTCAAGATATGGAATCTTATTGGCCTTTGCATCCCTAGTGTCCCCACCACTACATTTTTTGATATTGGCTTCTTGTTGATGCTAATGGTAGCATAAGACATGTATTTCCACATAGGTCTATGTTCCTAGATATGTGGAAATCATCCAGAGCCTTCTACTCTTGGATTTTCTTTAACTAAAGGAATTATTAAATTAAATTGTTTTTATTATTTATTTATTTATTTGAGTTATTTAAGAAAATGTTAAAAGTAATTAGCATGTAATCTGAATCTCAAACAAAGTGAGAAGTAATCTCAATTGTCAATCACTTTGGATATTAGATATAGATTATAACTCATGATTATAAAAACAATGCTAGGGTAAATGAGGAAGACACTTGATACTTCTGTTGAGAGAGTCAAACAAGTTGCTCTTAAGGGGGGGTGTTGGGATATTTACACACTTAGGAGTTAGTTAAGATCAACTTGGTCTAATGTGTCTTTAGGTAAAGTGTGCTTCTTTAGTATGCACTTGTAGTTATATAATTCGATGGTCATGATATGATCTAGACATAAAGTGATCTGATGGTTCATATTCTCAATGATACAAACAACTATATTGATCTATGGTTTGACATCCAATTTGTCCATGAACAAAACTAGAGGAAGGTTTGCATCCAATTTGTGGATGAACAAAACTAGAGGAAGGTTTACACCTGAATTAATTTGATTTGTTTTAAAACCTTAAAAAAACCCAAATTAACATAGATCTAAGTCCATTAGTAATTAAATCTTTAATTGCTACATGGACCCAAATTATGAGATTCTTTCATTATATTGATAATGAAATGTGAATACCATTAAATTTTTTTTATTAATAACTTATTAAAGCCTTTGATTTTTAGTATTCTACTTTAACTAATATTTTTTTAAGTTGAAACCTTCCCATAACTTTTCCCTTTTCAACTATTCTTAACTTTTCCTTCTTTTCCTTCCTAGTATATAAAAAGAGATTTTGACTTTTAATAAATTTATTTACTTTTAAATTGAATTAAACTTCTATATTGACATAAACATTAAAGTATAATTTTATTATTATTTAAATTTAAATATTAAATTACACATCTCCATCCATCATGTTATAGTCTGAACCTAAACACAAAAATTTAAAAGGTACAGAACACAATTATTATAATTTTGTATTAAATATTAATGATATTATCTGCTGTGACTCTCACGTGATAGGTTGGAAACTATGAACCCTTGGCTAGCCTCTTCCATTCCACTCCTGTAAATGGCAATAACATACAAATTTGAATATGCTAATAAATCTAATCCGAGTAAGATATGCATCGACACATCTTTATCTGAATACAAAGATGAATATCTGCCCCATCAAGAAAATACCATTTTTTACAAAAAGATGAGCTATCATGAGCAACTTTATGATGCATGGCATGAGCAAGAAAATACCATTTTTTACACTCATTCAACTTCATATTGCATTTTTAATTATTAAAACTTATAATTACACCAATCTAAAAGCCTGCGATAATTATAAATAAAACAGACCAGATACCACATGAGCCCACACTTCACTGTCTATGGATTGTATTTTTGGCCGCCCATATGTCATAAAGCCCATACTTCACTGTCTATGGATTGTATTTTTGGCTCTGTCTGCAATAATACATTTCAAGATGGCATTATTAAGAGAGCACAATCAATTGATATCAGTGATCATGAGTCTTTGACCTTTTGTGTTCCATAATATTACAATCAGTATGGGTAGTTTGTTTGATCTGGATTATTTTCGGCATGAAATGCGAGCGGAGATATAATAAAGAAATGAACAGAGATATCGCAGATATTAAATAATATAACATGAATGTATTAGAGATGCAACCATTAACACAGATATACAATAATACACGATTTCTATTAATGAAATAAATGTACAGACACTGTAAAAATACAGAGTGAAAGACTCGCTAGAATGGTGACAACTTATCTCTGATAAAAGATGTGACGGCTCCTCGCATTCGCAAGAAGATGATTACAATGAGGCTCTAAAGGCCTTTTTACAATAAATAGGAATGCCAAAAGTCCTAGACATCCAAAACCTAACCCTAGGAGATGAAGCGCCAAAAGTCATGTGGGCCCCGTTTGGGTAAGTGAGTACATCAACTTCCCGGGGTCGTAACTTTTGCATATGATCTCCGTTTTAGGCGTGTGATAGCTCGTTGGAAAGGTATTGTCGAAGCGATTCATTTTGGGGGATCAATCATTCCTTCGGCTATCATTGAGAACTTATATCTAGTAAAACTTTCATTTGGGCCCTCAAAATGCCTCCGGAAGTTAAAAACTGCTAAAAATAATAAATTGCCAAAATTGTTAGAAAACTATCTTGAGCCAGTTGAAAAAGGTGGGTGGCCACCGATATCCATTTGGATCAGTGTTGGGTGGTTATCGTTCATCATAAAGTATTGCTCCTGACATTAAGTATATCTTGGATCTCTGTATTTGAAAATACATTTTAAGATGATGATTTTAAGAGAGCATAATAAGTGATGGGTAGTGTGTTGGATGGATATCAATCAGTATGGGTATGGGTATGGGTATTGATAGTGTGTTGGGTGGATATCAACTAGTATGGTTAGGGTATCGATAGTGTGTTGGGTGGATATCAATTAGTATGGTTAGTCTGTTGGTAAGTTTTTTATCTCTATCAACAATATTAAGAAAGCACAATGAATAATTGGCAGTGTGTTAGATGTATATCATTGATAAGAGAGCACAATGAGTGATTGATAATGTATTTGATAGATATCATTGATCATAAAGTATTAAACTTTTCACTTTGATTTGATATGATAAAGTATGGATAGTGTGTTGGTTGGATATCATTCCTCATAAAGTATTGATTATGAAGTTTTCGATCTTTATTGGCCATTTTAATTGAGAATATGGAGAGCAGCCATATCAAATAAACACACAAATGATAATTTGTATTGCACACTTACACTCAGATACATTAGGTATATATAGTTGGAGTGAGATCCAACTGATTCTAAACATGGGTGGAGGAGTTGAGAGAATATCTCAACAAACTCCAACAAATCCTCAAACTAATCCCCAAATTGTAGTATACGACATTGATGAAGCATTATCTCTAACACCCCCCTTTAATGCTTACATTACAAAACTTCACAAATTACAAAACAAAAAAGGTTACAAGACTTTAACTTTGTCTCACATGGTCTTCATCAACACTCGTATCCACTCTGAAATCTTTGGGTATACGCTCGTTCTTCTCCATATCTTCGAGCTTCCCTTTCAACTCATTTAAGATAACACCACTTCTGACCATCATTGACGAATTTGTAGAATTGATGCTTCTTGACCTCAAGGAGAATCTCGATACGGAATTATCCTATGGATACACTACCATCTGTGGAATTCCCCCGAAGAGAAAATTTCAACAGTTATATAGGACAATGATCTGATTACTGGATATTTTCAGTAGTCAATCATACAATTGACCTGCTTTAAACAATACACTCACGAAAAACCTATCACTAAAGATCTTGAAGCCCTAAGCACAACAAGATTCACTAGCATATAACAAAGTATGCATAACCAAACCAGTGAAGTGTTCCAATGGCACCAAAGTATGTAAAGAACCACTAATTTAGATTATGATACTATGTTCGTTGATTGGTTCTACAATATAAATTTTTACAAACTAAATTCATACACATCAATTAATATAATTAATTAATTAATATAACTTCCCTTTTATCTTTTGACGCATTCGTACTCCTTGTGGTAAAAGGTAAATAGGAATATGGAATCCTTGATGAAGAAGACCCTGTATTAACGAGCCATTCATTATTGCATTGCCACTTTTGTATGCAGAAAACCTTCTCTTTTCTTCCAAAGCATGACGAGCATGAGCACGAGTATGAGTGAAGTATACCAACGAACGGAAATATGGCGATTTGAATCACACTAGAAAACTGATTAACTAGTAGTTGGACATCAATTGTATATGATAGTGCTCAACAATTGGATTATCACGACTCTATTTGCACAGGATGACAAAAAATGAATAGCACGACTCTGTTGATACCGTGGAACTATTAGCTCTTCTGCATGCAATCTGCATTCACACAAAACACCATGCGATCTCTTTTTATTTACGCGGTCTCCAATTGGGGTGGCCTCTCTCCAATCCTCCAAGTCACCAAGCAACGATTCAAGTCTCCAGTGAATAGAATACATATGAATAACAAAAATTCTGATCAAAACTTCTAGATCAACAATTCCACTGAATCCGACAACGACTTATAGTTTTCTCGACATTGTGCTCCACATTCTTCCCAACAGACTTCTTTACACACAGAAACACACTCAAAAATAAAATCAATCAACTCTCCTACATACTCACATACCTATGCTAACCTATTTACATAGATTTAATCATTGCATTATAAGCATGATAACAACCCCTCTTGTGAGAGAGTCAGAGCTGAAATAGCTCTGATACCAAATTGAAAATATGGAGATTAGCAATATGTCACACACCCACTACCATAATCCAAATTTTTTTGATTTCTGCAGAATCAAAGCCCCCAAAATATCTACGGAGGCCTAGCGTAAGCTAGCTCTTTCTCTCTCTCTTCTCCCATGTGATTGTGGGTCATGATCATAGGTCAAATAATCATTGCGCCTCTTTGTATTTCACGCCTCGGTGCTACAGGGATGTCAAATTGTTCGACTCTGCAACCGCTGAACCCCGACAGGGTTAGTGACTGGCCAATAGGGATGAATCCCTACAGGGTTAGAAATTGGCCATTAAGAATGTCTCTGTCGCGCGGTTGAGTGGAGTACAGGTGGCGAGAGGGTAAACATGACACGGTGGGCGACGTGATAGGAGACGGGTCCCACTTCACATGCCACAC
>ML784075.1:123570-143978 GCA_009831015.1 Picea engelmannii | reverse complement strand
CACATAGTTGACTTCATGTTCGTTCAATTTTCGGGATTCATAGCAGATCACACTTCCTTTCTGCATAAGGACTCCTCCGAGCCCTTCCTTACAGGCATCTGTGCACACAAGGAAGTCAGCTTCTGGGTCAGCGATTTTCAACATGGGTGCATGGGTCAGTAAATGTTTCAGGGTTTGGAATCTTTCTTCACATTTCTGTGTCCACAGGAATTTTGTCCCCTTCTTCTGGAGGGCAGTGATTGGACAACCAATCTTGGAGAATCCATTTATGAATCTCCTATAGTATCCTGCTAATCCCATAAAGGATCTGATGTCTGAAACATCCTTTGGGGTAGGCCATTCCATGATAGACCTGATCTTGTCAGGATCTACTACTACCCCTTCCTTGGACAGAACATGTCCCAAGTAATGTATTTTCTTCTGGAAGAAGTCACATTTGCTGAGTTTAGCATAGAGTTGATGCTCTCTTAGCACTTGCAGCACAAGTCTAAGATGCTCTTCATGCTCTTCTCTATTCTTAGAGTAGATTAATATTTCATCAATAAACACTAGTACAAATTTATCTAAAAATTTACCGAGTACATTGTTCATTAAGCACATGAATGTGGCAAGAGCATTGGTTAACCCAAATGGCACTACCACAAACTCATAGTGACCATACTGTGTCCGGAAAACAATTTTATGGATGTCTTCACCCTTGATTCAGACTTGATGGTATCCTGACCTCAAGTCAATCTTTGAGAAAATAGACGCACCTCCCAACTGATCGAATAGATCATCGATCTTGGGCAAGGGGTACTTGTTCTTTATGGTTAATTTATTGAGTTGTCTATAATATATACACAGTCTAAGGGTGCCATTCTTCTTTTTCACAAACAGGACTGGTGCTCCCCATGGGGACATGCTGGGTCGAGTATAACCCTTATCCATCATTTCTTTCAATTGCAATTTGAGTTCAACTAACTCAGGTGTGCTCATCCGGTAGGGTGTTTTAGACACCGACACCGCTCCTGGTGCAAGCTCTATTGAGAAGTCAATGTCTCTTCTCGGAGGTAGACTCGGTACCTCTTCTAGAAACACATCTCTGTATTCTCTCAGGATAGGGTGATCATCAGGGCTTGGTTTATCACCTTTGATTGTTTTCAACACCTGTATTGCATATAGGGGACATACTTTTCGGCAATACTTTCTCATTTGCAGGGATGATATTTGCCTCACCGAGACAGGTTTTCGGATCCCTTGAAGGGTTATCCTTTTTCCTTCTTTGCTCACACATTCTAAGGTTTTATAGTAATAGTCCATTCTGGCTTTATGGGCGGCCAACCAGTCCATACCAATCAAAAGATCGTATGATCCCAGGGGTAATATGTTAAGGGTTGCTTGGGTGGGGAATTCACCCAACATTAATTGGCAGGCTGGTATGACCTCTGCTACCCTTCTTTTGGTGCTAGTGGCTAACTATACCAACCATGGCTAGGTTTATTTTTGTGGCTGTAGTTTACACTTATCAACAACTCTAGGGGCTACATAACTCAAATTTGAACCAGGGTCAATCAAAACAGACACCAGATGGTTGAAAATCATACCTTCTATTTCCACCACTGAAGCTTGGTGGTCATCTTGGTTATTATCCAAGGCTGCATAAATCTGTGGCACACTCTCTACCACATCATTGACTATGGTAGCTTCCTGAATGTTATAAACTTTCCGCCTGTTCTGTTGTTAGTGTGGACAATCTCTCAGGAGATGCTATTCTCTGCAACCCCAACATTTCAAAGGTTCTCTCTTTGGGTTATCAGTCTTTACTGGTATAGGTCCAGAAGTTTTATTTATGTCCGATGAGGGAAAGTTCTGCTGGAGTACACTCCAGGCTGGAAAATTCATTCTAGGGTTCTTCTTGTAGTTCTTAAATCCTAAGGATTTGATCCCCTTTTTTTGAAATCTTGAACCACTCTTCTGTTTCCAGTCTCCACGAGACTCTGCCCGATGTCCATATTGTTCATGACAATATGTTTCCTTTCGAATAGTGTCTTCTAAGGTCTTTGGCTCATAAATTCAATTCGGTTCCGGTATTCCTTGGGTAGCCCACTGATGAAGCATTGCACCTTTGCCTTCTGTGCTTTGATGTAGGGTACATATCTCAATAAGTCGAGGAATTTGCTGACATATTCCTGTATAGTGAGTTGCCCCAGTTTGAGTTCATAAAACTCTTTAGCCTTCTCGTCGAAATATTTTTCCGACAAATACTTCTTCCGGAAGTATTTCTCAAACTATTTCCAGGATAGGTCCTCCTCGCAGACCCCTTTCATATTCTTAAGATCTTCCCACCAGATGGAAGCTTTTCCATTCAGATTGAAAGTGGCCACTTAGGCCTTCAAATTCTATGAAAAATCATGGACTCTAAAATATTTCTTCAGTCCAAGTAGCCAGGCCTCGGCTTCCTCTCCCTTCTTTATCTCATCGGCAAAGGAGGGTGGTTTGTCCTTTCTGAATTCCTCAAATTTATGACCCTTGGAAGTCTTTTGCTTCTTCTGTTTTCTTTGAGAATAGGAACCGGTCCTACTGTTGGAAGAGCCTTTTGAATCGCCAACTTCCTTCTCAGAAGAATCGTCTGGCACTGGTCCTTTACCTCTGGGGTGGACCTTCCTTGAGGTGCTCCTCTCAGTATGGCCACTGATATGACCATGTTTCTGCATCTTGGGTTCATGTTGCATTTGTCGCTGTAGGTCGGATAAGCTCTGCAGTAAAAATGCATTAATTTTAGTTTGCTTTTCTTGTTCTTTCATCATCCTTTCATTGTCAGCCTCACAACTTTGTAATTCAACCATGAGACTCCTCAAAGTCTTAGCTAGATCTGGAGGGGTTCCTATTTCTCTTCTTTTGTCAGACTCTTCGTCTCTATTGTGGGAGCCTTCTCCCATCTCTTTGTGAGTGACCATTCTCTGCATCTGTAAATTCCCGTGGCTGATCATCCTCTTGGGTGAAAAGACAAACGCTGGTTATTAGTCAAGAGTTAGATACATTTTTATAAACTGTGCATAAATTCATAACTCTTTCACATGCATACACAGTCGAGTTCTCGTTTCCAAGTTTTGAACCTGGGTAAGAGAGTTAAGTTAGGGGGTTACTCCTCTTAGGAGTGCTTCGAACGGAGCTTATGCGCAACTCGTTCATGAGCCCAATCAGGCCGAGTGTTGTCACCATGCTCTGATACCAATTTGTCACACACCCACTACCATAATCAATTTTTCGTTGATTTTTGCAGAATCAGAGCCCCCAAAATATCTACGGAGGCCTAGCGTAAGCTATCTCTTTCTCTCTCTCTGCTCCCATGTGATCGCGGGTCATGATCATAGGTCAAATAATCATGGCACCTCTTTTTATTTTGTGCCTCGGTGCTAGAGGGTTGTCGAATCGTTCGACTCTGCAACCGTCGAACCCCAACAGGGTTAGTGACTGGCCAATAGGGATGAATCCCTACAGGGTTAGCAATTGGCCATTAAGAATGGCCCTGTCGTGCGGTTGAGTGGAGTACAGGTGGCAAGAGGGGAAACATGAAACGGTGGGCAACGTGACAGGAGACAGGTCCCACTTCACGCGCCACACCATTCCAGACCCCTCCCCCCCCATTAAAGGCAGAATGGCAAGGGGGTCCGAAATTCGCCTGAATGTCGTTGATCAAGGTGAATAAATCCTGACCGTTCCAGAGTTGCGCATTCGATTCTGGACCCCCCCCTCACCGCTAAAGGCAAAACAACAAGGGGGCTATGGAATGAATCCTCAGCCGTAGATCTGGGTGGGTGGACTTTGGTCGTCCATATCTACTCACCACTTACCCTAAGGTGCATTCGCACCCCAGCTTCAAGTTGACATCTCTTCCTCACATCTGACGGTCATTATAGACCCTGAGATCCTCTGAAAGAATCTCATCCGTTCATCAGGACTTAAGCACATGCTAACATCCTGATATTTATAAGTCTGGATTTCGGGGTTTGAGAGCATGTGGGAACATGCCCTTCGGTATCCCAAGTGTCGAAACATCGAAGTGCCAAACAAGCCTAAATTGGTGATTAGCCCCTTGGGTTATGCCTTGGTCAATATGACCTCTTCCCACATGACCACACCCTCTCTCCCGTCGGGATTTATCAAGGCGAGAGCCTAACCTCTTGTCAATGGAACTGCTAAATCCCTGATCCCCGATTTCCCAAAACGGGTAATCTCTCGACACGTAGCCTCCCAAAATCGGTCGGTCCACGACTACTTTAGGGTTTCCACCATGGAACATCCCAATCTCTCGTCATCAGAACTCCCGAGTTCCCAACTCCCGATTTCCCGAAATGGGAAATCTCACGACACGTGGCCTTCTTTAATCGGACGACCCAAATCTATTTTGGGGTTTCTACCATGGAATTCCCCGATCTTTCATCACCAGAACTCCTGAGTTCTCGATTCCCGATTTCCTGAAATGGGAGATCTCATGACACGTGGCCTCCTTTAATCAGACGGTCCAGATCTACTTCGGGGCTTTTGCCCTTATTCACTGGGGGTTTAACCCTTGGGTATCTCCTGACAAATCCAACGGCTGTTGGGCTTTCCAGCTGAGATCTGATGACTCAGATATGTTCCTAACTTGTGCATTCTCCCACGACTTCTTGGATGGGGGAAAATCAATGGTCCAAATGTCCTCATGGACCTTGGGGATCTACGATCCCAATCTCTTAGCTACCCACGAAGACACAGAAAGACAAGGTGGTAAGGCATTTAACATCCTACTTTCTCCTACCAAATCTAACGGTCATGAGTGACCACAGATTTCCCGACGGGATCTCGTCTGTTGATCAACACCTATCAAGGTTAAGGTACTTATCTTTCCAACTTCTTCTTCTTATCTGACGGTCATGAGTGCCCACAGATCTCCTGATGGGATCTCGTCCATCGATTCGATACTTAACAGGGATTTCTTAAGGCCTTGTGGCTTCACGTCCTTTTTCCAGGTTCTTGATGGGACTTTCGAGAAGGGTATCTCTATGGGGAGGTTTACCCAGGGTACTATCTAAGGCAGATAAGGGTATCTCTCTCCTGAGAACTAGGTGTGAAGTCTGAATTAGATCAGTATGCATATAAATAATGATTTATGAGAACATAATCCATACGTAGTCTTTCCATATAAACATACAACTACCAGTACTGATCAAGACACCATACAGACATTCTTATAATGAAGTCATTCACAATTTCATAGCTTATGATCATAAATGTCAATATACATATATTTCAAGATGCCAAAGGAAAAACACTTATTAGAAAGTAACACCAGGGGTTATGCAACTACTAAGAGGGGTGCTCGTTTCCACCCAATCGTAGGCTCAACGACTCCCAGCGGATATACCACTAGCCACCCCCGAGTTGAACCATGATGTTGTGATATTGCGTCTCTGTTTTCCAGTGACCAGGAGCGAAGGTTACTCTCCTTCCTCTCTGCTATCACCCACTCTGCATATCACCAAATCTCTCTTTCTCCCCTTGCGTCTGCCCCCAATTGCTTCTCCCCCATGACTTATCCTCTTGCGAGGTTGTGTGTGGCACAATTTCCCTCACGCTGGTCAGGCCTGACGGCTCTACGGATGGGCGGTTCACCTCCCCATCCCTCATTAATTCCTGAGGAGCCATCTACCTGCCAGCCCGCGAGACATTTAATTCAGTTCTAGCGAGCCGCTTTTGGTTCTCTGGGCCAGTGGAGTCCAAATATGGTATTGATTTTCGGTGGAAATTAACGCCACCTTTCCAGGTGCCTTCCACCGCCTTTTTGCAGCCATCGTGGTCTCTTTTTCAACATATCCCCTCTCAGCAATCCTGCAATATAAATTCATAATATTATTCACATTCATCGAGCTTTTCCACAAGGTCCATTCACATCACATATTCACATTTCTGAGTTTGCCACAGTTCTTGGCCAGTCCAGTTATTTTTACAAACTGGGGGAAACAAGGTGCTACACCATATCACATAAACACACAAATGATAATTTGTATTGCACACTTACACTAAGATATATTAGGTATATATAGTTGGAGTGAGATCCAACTAATTCTCAACATGGGTGGAGGAGTTGAGAGAATATCTCAAGAGACTCCAACAAATCCTCAAACTAATCCCCAAATTGTAGTATGCAACATTAATGAAGCATTATCTCTAATAATTTTAAGAGACCAAAATGAATGATTAGTAGTCTGTTAGATGGGTATCATTGAAAAAGTATTGATTATGAAGTCTTAGATGGGTATCATTGATAAGATAACACAATGGATTATTACTAATGTGTTAGATGGATATCATTAATCACTTTGATTTGATATGATGAGTGATTTGATATGAGTACTTTCCTAAAAACCCAACTTCTATCTTTAAGTTCAAAATTTGTGGAAGATTTACATTTAGGCATTTATACAGAGAAGAGAACGAGCATTCAAACAATTTTTCTTGGTAAGTGTTTGTAATGTGAACAACTCAAATCTTCAACGTTACCATAATTATGATCTAATAAGTTTGTGAGTCATCCGAATCAATCTAAAACGTTCCAAAATTCAATGTGAACATTGTCTAATTAACGTATTTCATCAGCTAAACTCACGTCAAAAAATTAATGTATTTCATCAGCCAATCTTGTTGAATCCATATCCATCGCCCATTGGTTGCACGAATATCACTATCTTGTTTACAGTTTATCATATTAGTTGAATATCACTATCCACCTGTCGGTGCACGACTCTGTAGAGTCTCTTCACTGTGCATTGAAATAAATTTAACACGTTGAAAAACTCCATGCAAATTCAACCATTCAAATGTGTTAAGTTAAGGAAAAGGAGCTAGTGTCAATACATTACTATTGCTAATGTTGATATAAGAAAATGGAGGGTGGAGGAACTTGGAGAGAGTGAGGGTGGAGGTGGGGCTTCTATTTTTAGTAAAGGGTTGAACTCTATTTTGAAGGTTTTGATGGCAGACTTTTTTTTTAGGAACTGGTTTCGGGTTAATGGTGGTTTTTTGTAGATAGTTTTGAGTTTTCGTTTTGTTGTCGGAGCTATGGGATGGGGTTACGTTGCTCTAGTTAGCCATGTTTGAGAGTAAAGGAGGTTTGGTTGGCTGGGGTGGTGGGGAGTTGGTTAGTGGAATTGGTGGGAGGTCGGATTATTATACGTGATGGTATCGTGGGATTTGTCCTAGACACCCGACCGATCTTCCACTAGCGAAGTTAGGAACAGGGGGTCTCCCTGGGATCCATTTCTCATTTATTAAGCTTTAAACATTGTTTATTCCATCAATGATCTCGGGGCTAGGCCCACCACACTAACCTGACTTGTTTAACTGTGATGGAATTCAATTGATTCATTGGTAAGTATTCCGGTATGGCACATGAGGTCAATGACCTCATGGGAGTTGTAGATGAGGAGGAGTGGGAGCAAGAGGGTATTTTCAGCACAATTGATGAAGTGTGTAAGACAAAAGGTGGTGGTTGTAACTTAAATGATCCTACCATACCCAAAGTAAAGGCTCTACCAACACCTCACCTTGTTTCATCAAAGGTGTTATCGTCGAGCTATTCTGGAGTTTGCGAGGTATTGTGGCAGAACCATTCCACTCCTGGACTGTGTAATGGGTTGAATGTGTGGGTCCTTGGTAAGGGGATTGACACTATAGTAGATAAGTTTGGGTCAGGCGACCATACAGTGCTTCTTAGAGATTTTACATGCACAAAACCAATGAGCATACAACGTGAGTCATTGCGCGTAAAGGAAACCCGACATAAGAAAGTTGCTTGAACCTGGAAGCCCAAGAAGGTGAGACATCGCCTTGCCATAGGGATGGACATGGGGTTGGAGGAAACCTGCAAACTATCCCTATGCATGTTGGTCGAGAGGTTTTCTTATAAGTCTAGGAGCAATATTACCTTCTTGGTGTGGATGCAACTGACCTGGTTACCAATTATTGGTTACGAACCTGAGTTTTTGACCCTTCCATATGGGTGGTTTAGACTAGTTTTCAAAAACCGAGAAGATGCTGAGATTATTTTGAATCGATTTTGGGATTTCGAGGGTGGCGGCATCATACCGAAGCGATAGGGAACCTGAATTGACCCAGCTATAGAATACTTTAGCCATCGCCATGTGTGGGTCTTTCATCCTGGCTTACCACTCAACCTTTGGAACAAAAATGCCTTGATGGCAATTGGGAACCTGCTCGGTCGTTTTCTAAAGTTTGATGAAAGCAGTCTACTATCTCTTGATAAACGCATGGCACGTGTTTTAGTTGAATTGGATATTAATGCTGGTCTTATGGACTCGCTTGAGATCTAGTGGCGCGGTCAAGTTACAATGAAATGTCTGGATTATCATGGCTTACCTTTCCGATGCACTTCCTATAGACAGACGAGACATCTTCATAAAGATTGCCCCAACTGGAATGGAGCTCGAGTGTTGGAGGATTCATTGGAAACTCATTCCAAAGATCTGTATATGAGTGAAGAGGATTCCGAAGATATGGGTGTTTTTTCTATTGGGCACATCAAATATTCAGCAGGACATTTCTCAAAAAAAATTATTGGTAAGTTAAGGTCTTTTTTTCATTCTTTGTACTTTAAACTTTCATCATGGGAACAAGATTATCTAGACAAATCTTTTCCTTCGACTATTGTGTTGTCAAAAGAGGCAGACAATGATACTAAGGATTCTACTGATCTTGGGGGCTGCACTTTTCATTCTAATAGGAATCCTTTTATCACGTCTCTTGTTGTTCCACCGTATTCCCTACCCGATGAATCCTTGTTACAGTCCTCGTTGGTTAATGTTTCTCCTACTTCTAAGACTATTAGTCTACATGAGACTGCACTAATATTGGATTTCTTTTTAGACACTTTGATTCCCACTGTTAAGGATTCATTCAACCCTACTCCACTACAAACTTATTGGGGTTTGGAAGCCTACCAGGGGAACCTAACCAGTGATATCGATAAGAAATTGACTAGTGTGGGGGATGGCCAGGGGAGGACACTAGCTTGGTCATGGGGTTTAGGTATGGAGGTCTCTCCTATCAAAACTCAGAGTGATCACAAGAAACTAGGGATAGCACCTACAACTATAGAACAAATTTTGGTTTCCACTCATGATTTGGGGGCGCTTAAAGGCATGAAATCCCTCACAAGGGATAAATCATGATCCTCCTCTCGCTGAACATAAGAGGGGTATGACGCTCCCTAAAAATGTTGTCCTTACATATACTTCTTTCCAATACAAATTCGAATATCATATTTTTCCAAGAGACCTTAGTTGCAGAGGAGAAATCTAGGAAGTTCATTGATTCACTTTGTCCAAACTGGATGATTAGTGTATTCAGTTCTGTAGGGAAGTTGGGTGGACTTTTGGTGGCATGGAATCCTATTATTTTTCAGTTGCAACCATTTCTGAGTGTTGGAGGAATATTTTTGACAAGTATCCACATTCCTGATAAAAGAAGGATTTGTTTTTTAAATTCTTATGGGTCGTGTACTAGGCACAGACAGTTCTGGGAACAAGTGGAAGCTAAGGGATTGTTAGCACAAGATGCTCTCATTCTTAAGGGGGATTTGAACTTTTCTACTAGCATAGATGAAGTGTGGGGCAAGGTGGCCTTATCTGATCCATTGGGGGTGTTTTTCAAAGATCTCTTTGCAAATAATCAACTGGTGGATGTGATGGGAGCGAAATTGATGCCAACCTAGAAAAATGGTAGAAGCAGGGTGGATGAGATTCAAAATAGATTAGACTGGGTGTATGTTTCAGAAGCTTTTTTAAATGAAGCTGCTAGGTACAAATAGTGGGTGGAACTCCCTTTCATTTTAGACCATGCTCCTGTGATTTTCCAATTGGATTATGGATTTAAGCATGTAGCTTATCCTTTTAAATTCAATCCAGCATGCTTGAAAGAGGAGTCATTTTGTGATTTAGTCTGGGCAGTGTGGATTACTCAATGGGAAGATAAGGAGGTTGGAGCACAAAGAAGATTGGCTAGGAAGCTAACCAAGCTAAAATCTTGGGTAAAGATATGGTTGGTTGATAGGAAACAAAAGGAACTCTGAACCTATGAAAATATTGAAGCTGAGATTGCCTTCCTTACCAAGCAAAGTTTAGAAAGTGATCATAGTTATGATTCTGGCTCACAGCTGAAATTACTTGAAATTGAAAGGAATAAATTGTTGTCGGTCGAGGAGGAACGTTGGCGCCTAAAGAGCAGGGCAAGGTGGATTTAATGTGGGGACAAAAATACTAAATATTTTCATCACTATGCTATGGAGTTCCTTTTGTTTCCTTTTCATCAATATTTTCATAGACGAAATAAAAAAAAATTGTGGGAGGTTAAAGATGAGTTGGACTAGGTTCATTATGGGCAGGAGGCTATTAAGATTGAAGCACAAAGATTCTTTAGAACCTTCTATCAAGAATCGACACATAACTCGATCAAGGATCAGGTTGCATCTTTGCGATTTTATCCTAGAATGGTCACTGAGGAGGAAGTGCTCCTACTTGAGAAACCAATTTCAAAGGAGAAAGTTTTAGAGGTTCTAAAGGGGTTCACAAAAGACAAAATTCCTGGTCCCGATGGGTGGACTGTTGATTTATTTTTATATTTTTTTCTCTGGTTGCTAAAGACTTGCTGGATGTTTTCGAGGAATAATGTATTTCTGGAGAGGTGAATAGAGCTTTGAATTTGACTTTTATTGCACTTATCCCAAAGGTTAATGGTCTTTCTACTTTTGTGGATTTCTGGTCGATTTCTCTGTGCAATCTATGCTATAAGATCATTTCAAAAATTATTGCCAAGTGAATTAGACTGATATTGTCTCGTACATTATCAGAGGAACAATTCAGTTTCTTACAAGGAAGGCAAATTATTGACGCCATTGGAACTGCACAGGAGTGAGTTCAAAGTATCAAAGAAAAAAAGATTCAAGCTTTAATCCTCAAGATAGAATTAAGGAAATCTTATGATTGTGTAAGATGAGATTTTCTCAGGTTGGTCTTAATACATTGTGGTTTCGGGCTGCCAACAACAAAGTGGATTATGGGATGTATTACTTCATAAACCTATGTGATATTAATTAATGGTGAGCCAATGAGCTTTTTTAATAGTGGTAAAGGGCTTAGACAGGGTTGCCCACTATCGCCTTTGATTTTCATTTTAGCTATGGAAGGATTGAGTCTGACTTTAAAAACAAGCCAAGATGAAGTCTTACTGACGGGCATTAAGGTTTCAAGGTTAATCAAGATTCTCCATCTATTGTTCGTCGATGACATCCTTATTATGATGAAAGCTTCTATTGCAGAATGGCAGGAGATAAAAAGGGTTTTGGAAAAGTTTTGTAGTGCAACTGGTCTATTGATAAATTCTCAGAAAACCTCTTTCCTACAATATGGTGTGTGACAATAAGTCCTGGATATTTTAAAAGCAACCTTTCTTTACAATTTTCTTAATCTTTCTGTTGGATTTAGGTATCTTGGTTACTTTTTAAATATTGACAGGTACAAAAACGAGGACCGGTAATGGATTATAGAAAAGTATGAAAAATAGATAATCCATTGGTGTAATAGATGGATATCTATTGGGGGATGCTTAGTTCTGATCAAGGTCGTTCTCGAAAGTCAGCCAGTCTACTGGTTGGCTCTGGAAAATATTCCATCCATGGTCCTCCAAAGAATTCATCACATAGTCTTTAGTTTCCTTTGGTCTGGAAGCAAAACCAAGAAGAGGTTTCATCTGTGTAACTGGCAACTCATTGCACGCCCAAAACATCATGGGGGTCGGGGCTTGAGAAAACTGTTTAGATTCAATAGAGTTATGGCTGCGAATACACTTTGGAGGGTATTAATGTAGGAAATCTTATGGCACGGAGTTTTAAAAGACAAATATTTCCCTTTTGTATCTGTTGCCCGCTAGCTACGAATGGTAACTGTGGTGGATGTAAAAGGCTCATAGTCATGGAAGCATCTACTAAAATCCTTATGCATTCTCTTGCACTGGTTAGCATGGAGCCCGGGTACGGGATATTCTATAATGTTGGGCAAAGATCATATTTTGGGTATGGGGGATGCGCCATTCCATCTGAAGATTTGATCACAACACTAAATAGGAAAGGTGTGTATTATTTATACCAGGCCCACTGGGAGCCCTGCATGAGGATTATTTTCTCAAATTGGTATTCAAGCAATGATTTGGAATTAGAGGGGCATCTTGTATTTGAATGGAAAACATTTCGTTGCGCTCTCATAAAAATTGGTGTTCAATTGCTAGAAAGGTTAGGCAAACTAAAATGGATGGGTGGTGATTCATCGGGACATATTTCTGTAAAAAATGTTTATGTGGCCACGGAAAAAAAGAAATGGAATTTTATGATTGGAGGATGGAGGAAGTCTATGTGGTCCTAGGAATGTCCATTAAAAATAAAACTCTTTACATGGTTAGTAGCTGAGAATAAAATTCTCACTTGGGAAATTCTTCAACACAGAGGTTTTATAGGCCTGAGTTATTGTATCTTATGCAAGAAGAGTAAATAAACAACATATCATTTGTTTGTAGAGTGTTCATTCACACTTGTAGTCTGAGAAAGGGTAAAAACTTCCATAAAACCTTTGGGAATTTGGGTTGGCAATGCTATTTCAGAGTGCTTTAAAAATTGGAAAGCTCAAAATTTATTATACCTAACCTTGTCCGCTTTCATCTGTTGGTATGTTTGGATGGAAAGGAATTTCGCTATTTTTGAAGATGGCATTCCCTCTTTTTAGAAGGTGGATTTCCAGTCCTTATCTGCCTTGAGGGATTTTAATAGTGGGTGGCATTGTCGGCTAGTTTGATGGGGTTGCTCTTTCATTGGGCCTAAACAATGGAGCTGTAGGGATTATAAGGATTAGTGAGAATCGATGTTATAAGTGGATCTTCAACTGTGGACCTGGCACTAATACTAGAGAGGATCTCTTGGGAGCTTGGGCCCTTCTCACTCTGGCATCTCGACTTTCTATTCAGGAGCTCCATGTTTAGGGGGATTCTAAAATCATCATTGATTGGCTGAGGGGCAAGGGACGACTACAGGTGATCACTCTGGATTGCTAGAAGGATCGACTCATTGAAATTATCAAACTTTTCCAAAAAATCTTCTTTGCACATGTATACAGAGAAGAAAACAAAGAAGCGGATAGGTAATCAAAACATGCGGTCCTTAAGGCTCTCGGGAAGATTGTCTATTTTCTATGTGAAGAGGAACATGAGGGTCCTCACATGTTTTTAGACCTTTTCTAGTATTTCTGCTCCTGTTGCATGAACTATCGGTTCTTTGTTTTTTTTGGGAGATTAGCAGGCCACTAGTGTCATATTGGTATGGGTTTGACTGGTGTTTTTTTTTTTTTCTGAATTATATCCTATGTGGGGATCCTTTATAAGTTTTTTGTAGCGAGATCTTAGCTTTTGATTAGGATATTATAGTCTTTTTTTGTTGTGCAATGAGATAAGTTATCCCTAGAAGTATTTTGGCATTTAATGTTGATTATCATATAAAAGAACAATTTATATTTAATACAAATATAAAGTGTAATTTTATGTGAAAAAAAAGTTAAGAAAATAAATTAATAATTTAAGATTTATAAATATTTATAAATGTGTTAAGTTAAGGAAATAAATTAATAATTTAAAATTTAAAAATATTTATTAAAAAATAAATTAATAGTTAAAAATTCAAAAATATTTATTCAAAGTAAAAAATATTTATTCACTTATCACGTGCATATATGTAGATAGTAGTCAACCTTAACTACCTTTAACAAAATTATAATTAAATTATAATAAAATTTATCACCTTAAAAAAATATATATAAATCATTTTAAAAATAAATTAAAATTTTTAATCCAATCACAAGAAGAAGTAGAATCTATAACAAGAAGGAATAGAATATTTATTCATGATATTAAAATACGATCCTGAATCGATCAATGCTTTCAATTTAAAGATTGGACCTTGAATATTTAGCTTAATCATTAATATAATTATAATTTTTTATCATTATTTTTTTTTAATTTATTAATTTAATATATATATATATATATATATATATATATATATATATATATATATATATATATATATATATATATATATATATATATATAAANTATATATATATATATATATATATATATATATATATATATATATATATATATATATATATATATATATATATATATATATATATATATATAAATGATATTAATAAAATAACATAAAAACCAAAAAAACATTTTGTAATAAATATAATCATCATTTTTCAATCAAGATATTTTTAATCTCATGAATCCTCAATATTTGTGGATGGTTTTTATTTTTCTAAATTTATATTTATTTTTTTTCTAACATGTTTTTTACTTGTGGGGCTACCCTGTGGTTTAAGAAATTAGCCTGGGCTACACCGGCCCTTAACATTGGTGTACGAAATCGGGACCTAAGGGCATCTAAGCCATCAAAATCACCCGGGGATCACACCTGGCCTAGGCCACCTCTCCTGGTCCACACCAACCCTTAACATGGCTATATTTTTTTTGAGTTTCGCCTCTCCAATATTAAGTGTTTCGAACCTTGGTCTCCTTACAAAATGATCTGGATTTAGGAGCGGAATGAACTTATTAACAGACTGAATACAATAAACACATAGATATGAGAATAACACAAATATCCAGTGAACAATATTTTCTATTAAATAATGAAATAGGATGAAATTGTAAAACTGTAGAAATAAAAACTTGCTTGAATGGTAGTAGTTATCTCTGAGAAGAGATGTGGTTTCTACGCACATCCGTCTAAGAAGAATGGATTCCAATGAGTCTCCATAGGCCTATTTGATATTACTCATGAATGACAAAACCCTAGAAATCCAAAAACCTAACCCTAGAAGGTCAAACGCCAAAAGTTATGTGGGCCCTATAGGTAAGTTGGTGTAATTTGGTACCTCAACTTCCCAGGGCCGTAACGTTTACATATGACCTCTGTTTTAGGCGTGTGATAGCCCGTTGGAAAGGTATTTCAGAGAACTACACATTTCGTCACTAAAATTTGATGATGTCTATAGTTTGACTTTGGAGAGACAAAAAATCAACGTTTAGGGCCCCAAAATGGCCCCGAAAGTACAACAATATGTGCTGACATGAAAACATACAAAATAAGCCAGTTGGATTAGGCAAGAGGCCACCCATATCCACCTGGACGATGTGTGGGGCTTCAGACAGCCCTAAAAGTGTAGAACCCACAATTACAAAGCAGTACAAAAGAACATGATGAAAAAAAATGGACACAAGGAGCCAGTTGGAATAGGTGTGTGGCCACCAATATCCACCTAGATCAATCCTCCCCCTTAGGAAGCAATTGCCTCCATTTCATGGAGTTCCCCCATAAGGTGAGGAAACTTCTGTTGGATTGGCCCTGGTTGAGCCACTTTCCTTGGTGTAGGAGTTTCCCTGCCTTGACAACCCGATAAAGATGGATTTGTTGTTGGCAAGTGCCCTTAACCTGTGTGTCCACGATCGGATCAATGGATACTTGTTCCATGCATTTAGGGTTGAGCTCTATTGGTGTCAGTTGTTTTGTGATCTCAGAAGTGTCCAATAATGGTGGAAAATATGGCCGAAGGAGGTCCATATTGAAGACTGGATGTAGACCAAGGAAGGGTGGAGTGTTGAGCTCAAAATCATTGCTACCCATAGCCTTGGTGATAGTGTAAGGCCCATAACGAAGTGGGTGAAGCTTCTGATGGGGCCTGATGAAGTGCTCCTTTTGTAGATGTAACCATAATTTGTCACAGCCTAAAACTGGTGTGGTACCCTGTGTTGATCATAATGTTGCTTGTACTTAGTATTGGATTTCTGAAAAATCTCCTGGACCTGTTGGTGAATGTGATGAATCTACTCAATGAATCTGGTGGCTTTGTCAATCACAGACTGATCAGGGGAAGAGTCTGTATGTGCGGTGGCAAGAGGGAGTGAAAAATCAATGGGTCCCAAGGGTTGGAATCCCAGACCCACCTGAAATGGGCTATGCTCGGTGAAACTATGGACAACCCTGTTGTAACTGTGTTGGACATAGGGGAGACTCCCATCCCATGTATCTGGATGCTTAGAATTGTACATGCTCGGGATGTGCACAATCATCTGATTGACAACCTCTATTTGGCCATCAGTTTGGGGGTGGAAATTAGTGGATTTTGTGAGCTTGGTGTCCAACAAAGACTAGAGACTTGACCAAAAGGTGTTGAGGAACTTGTTGTCTCAGTCGAAGATGATGGTCCGTGGTATCCCAAATTGGACCCACACTCGTTCAAAGAAGAGCTTGGCATTATCTTCCACTGTGACATTCTTATTACAGGTTGTGAGGATGGCCATCTTCGAAAATCGACCAACGACCACAAACATGTAGTCATTTTCGTGCTTGGTGGACGACAAGCCAGACATGAAATCCATTGAGATGGATTCCCAGGGCTTCTCAGAAATAGGAAGAGGGATATATAAGCCTTGATTCTTGATGAATAGCTTGGAAATGGCATAGGCAATGCAAGATCTGATATACTTGCTGACGTCTTGTCAAAGTTTTGGCCAATAAAATGTTTCTGAAGAACGACCATAGTTTTCTCCATGCCAAAATGTCTTGTCACCCGACTGTAGTGGGCTTCCCAAATCATCTTTGCACACTCTCTTGTAGGAACACAGAGATGGACTAGGTGGCATAAGAGTCCATCCTGAATGTGAAAATCAATGGCAGTTGTAGCTATACCCAAGAGCTCTTATGCGGTGGTGAAGTCCATATCTTGCTGATAAAGTTGGGGCCACTTAGAGGCTTCATGTCCATAGGAATGGAGCATAGTGGTGAGTGTAGCCACAGGGGGGTGACTGAGGCAATCAACAACATGATTGGAGATACCTGTCTTATACTAGATGTTGAGATGAAACTATTGCAGGTAGGTGGACCACTTCTGATGGCGGTTGTTCTTAATTTCCCCTGTGTCTGTATTAACTACAGAGGCTTGTAATCAGTGTGTATGATCGTCTCTTTCCACAGAATGTAATGTTTCCATTGACGACATGATTTTACAATGGAATACATTTCCTTGTCATAGGTGGGGTATTTCCGTACAATATCGGAGAGTGTCTCACTATGGTATGAAATCGAATGCGCATGTTGAGTGAGAACTGCACCCACAACATAGTCAGATGCTCTCAATATCGAATGGTTGTTGCAGATCGGGAAAGGAGAGTACCAGAATTGAGCACAAGCGATGGTTGAGATCATTGAATGCTTGTTTCTGCTCCTTCCCCCACACAAACATGGCCCTACCACCACCCTTGGTCACCTGGATGAGGGCCCATGCAATATGGGAGAATCCCAACATGAACCATTGGTAGAAGTTGGGTGTTGGATAGCCCTAGAAAGATCTGAATCTTGGTCAGTGTGGTTGGGGTTGGCCAATCACGGATGGCTTGGATATTAGCTAGATCAACATGTACCCTATTCTCTTCAACAATGTAGCCCAATTATTTGACACTATTCATGCAAAAAGAGCATTTTTCCAAGTTGGCATATAGTTTGTGTTGTCGTAGAGTGCTCAAAACCTATTGAATATGCCGCATGTGCTCTTCCCATGTTCTATTGAAGATGAGGATATCATCCAAATAGAATACCATAAAGGATTTGATGAAGGGTCTCAATACATCATCCATCAACCTCATGAAAGTGGTTGGTGCTTTTGTTAAGCCAAAGGCCATGACTGGCAATTCGTAGAGACCTTCTTTAGACTTGAAGGTTGTCTTCCATACATCAGTTGGTTCTATGGGAACCTGGTGGTAGCCAGAATTTAGGTCAATCTTGCTGAATAAATTTTCCCCCTTGAGTTGTTTAAGAAGGTCATCAATCCTGGGAATGGGGTAGCGGTTCCTGACTGTGATTTTGTTTAAGGCTCTGTAATCAATGCTAAGTCGCCAAGTCCCATCCTTCTTCTGCACCAGTACAATCGGGCCCTAATGTTAAAAGGAAGTGGCATAAATGGTATAAATAAACATCATTATACATTCATTTGATACACGTTGAATTTCAGAGGTAATAAGAAGAAAAGAAGGCCGGATTTCAAGGGAGGATGAAGTCTTTTGGTGATGTGTTCTAAGGTATGTTATTTTCAAGTCATCTTACCATTTTTGCTATAACTTTTTTTCTAGAATGATTCAGATGGTGAAATCGCCACGGTATTGAGAAGAAATATCAAGGTACCTCTGGTAAAATGTTTAGCTCTTTATTTTCTATAATTATGGAGATAGACTCTGTGGAAGATAGGGTTTGTGACCAGTCCTTAAGCTAGTCAATAAACAAGTGTTCCAGGTAAAACATTCATAAATTCATCATACATAATCCAAATGAAGTGGGACCACTTACATTGGAAAGAGTACGGAATTTAGTTGCTTTTGTGCAAGTTTCAAAATCATATGTTAAATATTGAGCGCGGGGCATGCTGTACAAGTTGGGTCTTCTGAACAGACCAGAATTGAATAAAGTCTACCATTCTTTCTATAACCTCTTTTTGGGGAGGATTCAAGGACTAAAAGTTGGAGTATTTTTAGAGAATACATTGAGTAATATTATATATAGGATAAAAGTACTCCAAGAATTGAAGAATTGTAGAAATTGAAGAAGTCTCAGGAAGCATTATCAGGTTCTATGTGATGATTGGTTGATGGTGATGATTTAATGTAAAATTTTATCATCTCTCATATATTCTTGGGTGGAAGGAAGGGGCTAGGATGGAGAGTTCAAATCTCTCTTTATATTGGAGGATTGTATCTTCCTCTTAGAGTTTTATCCTTCCCTTTACATTTGGAAGTTGTAGCTACCTTTCGAAGTCATTACTTCCCCTAAACAATAACTATTGATTATTTCTCATATATTGTGCATGGTGTATTGTGGTGTATTGGTTTAACTCTTATACTATTGTTCATTTCTCATTGGATATAGTTGAATGGTTTAAGTATAAGTTGAAAAAGGTTTTAAATTGTACTTGATACTGATTCACCCCCCTCTCAGTATCAACATCTTTGTCACACCCTGTTGTGAAAACTAGTGTGACAACATCGCACTCTATAGTTCTAACTACCTGCGACGATCTTAGATTGTCGCATTGTGTCCTTCTGCTACTTGTGATGATTCCCAAAGAAATTTTTTGAGTGACAGTCAATTTTTCTCTTTGCCCAGATTTTTTATCATTTCTTGGAATGAATTTTTGGTCCTATTGAATGATTATTCACTACTTGGTTTGCAATTTTTAAACTAAATTTGATCTTTTCTCAAGTGTTGAGAGTATTTTTCATAACCTTCAAAGTTATATATTTTACTTATTACTGCAAGGGTATAATCTCTCGGTTTCATCCTTGAGTGCTTGTTAGATAAGTTGTTAATGATTTTTTGTGAGTTTTGGATTGTTGTTGATTAGAAAATGATTTTTTATTACATCAAACAAATGAGTTTTCTTGCTTTTACATTTTTGGTTGCATTATGAGTTAAGTTTGGGGAATTGTGTTGTGAGTGTATTCATTTTCTTGAACAAATGTTTCTTTTTCCTTGATTCAGATCTCTGTTTTTATTTGAAAAGAAAAAGAATTGAAATTTGTTTTTTCTATTTCGTAGTGTTTTCAAGAAACTTTTTGCATTCAAGTGTTTGTTAAAAAAGAGAAAATTGGAAAATTTGATAGCTTTGATTGTTTGGCATCAAGATTGTTCAAATCTTTGAAGGAATTGTATTTTTTAACTTGTTGTATTCTGGAAAAAGAAAACCTCCTCTCTTATGTAATTAGAGTTCATCGAACAAAAAGATTGCATCTAATCTCTCTTTGCATATTATTGAGTCAAGGTCAAATACTTCATCAGTTTCATCTCCACTTCCTTTTTTGAGTTAAACAACAACCATTAAAATTAAGCATAATTTTAAAACTTATCTAGTAACTTTTATTTTCTCGAACTCTTATGCACCAACATTAGCTAGAGATAACACTTTGGAATAGGTTGTGAGGAATACTCTCCAAATCATCAAAGCAAACAATAGTATCTTGTGATAGGGAGAGTTAAATCCACTTGCTACATTTTTTCCTTAAAAGCCTTTCTAAAACAAGGGTCAATCACTGTAGTGTACCAATTGCTCTGATACCAATTTGTAGTGTACAAATTGCTCTGATACCAATTTGTAGTGTACCCTTCACTACCCAGGTTCACCCAACCTCTCGGTTTACCATTCATTACATGGATTTAAAAACAAATGCATTTAACCAGAATTAAACACACTTAACAACTCAGAGTAAAATATATG
>ML784075.1:87813-115380 GCA_009831015.1 Picea engelmannii | reverse complement strand
ACAGGGAAGACAACACATACACATTCAACAGGAAGAAGCTCTCCCAGGAATCTCCCACGCTCACTGCACACAGACCCTCATTCCCCACATGCCTGTTCCACCCCAGGAGAGTGCACCTTCTCTGTCACCTAGACAGTCCTTCAACTACCAGTCTCCCTTACCTTGGGTTACAGGAACAGGACGGACCGGAATTCTCCGGGCTCTATGGCAGCTACAGGGATTTCTCTCAGGAGTTCTTTTCTCCCTCTGCGCACTCCCTCACCTGGAGGAGTCGCTCACAGGCCAACAAGCCTCACGTAGTCCAGTGTTGCGCAATCACAACAATCCACAGGAACACAGACAAATGCTTCCCACAACAGCTCGACAATTACAGGATGATCTCATGGTGATGATTTCGGGGCGTGCTTCTCACACAGACTAGCTCAGTTCTCCCCGAACAACCAGGGATTCTTCCACTCGAGTTTAACACAGGGAATTTGGGTTCAGGGAATGCGTTCTCGGGATTGTCTGGAACAGACATAGACTCTTCGCTCTGGACAGGTATTCCACGGTTTTTTTTTTTCTCAGGAAAACACAGCTCACGGTTTCAGAGATGAATCAGGATATCCAGCAGAGGTCGTACCGGTTCTACGCACAGAGGTTCGGTTCAGAATGGAGGCGAGAGCCCATTCTCGGCTCAGTTCAGGGTTTTTATTTGCATGCAACAGGGTTGACACTTGTCACCCTGGGAACTGCATGCATTCCATCCGTACACCTTCCTCCCACCACTTGGGAATTCATGGGTCCTTCAAAAAAAGGACTTAGGATAAAATAATGTGCACATGGATTTTTTTTAGGAATATTAATAAAATATTATTCCAGGCCTAAGCCCCCTAGGATTAGCCCCTAGGCTCCTCACTCAACCCCTTTCCCACCTTTCAGCCCCTGATCCCTTGCCCATTCTGTGGACGCTCAGTCCCCCATCACTCTTTCATCGTGGTTGGTCTGCACTGGCGGTATTTATATTTTATTAATTGACCTGCATACATACAAGTACATCAACAGGCTCCTGGCCTTCAACACTTAGGCTCCCTGGCCTAACAAAACTCATAAGCCTACAGCTTATTCAAAACTTGGCTCACTAGCCTATAGAACATATTTACAATTCTTTGCATATAACATGATCTGCAACGGGGCTCGGCCTTGGGGACACTACAATCACAAGGTTGCATTAAGGCCAACAAAGTTACTCACCCTACTTTGTTGGTCCTAGTGTAGTGAATGTGTGTATTATTGGGGGTCACTTGAGAAGAAAATCCTGTGCGGACCTTCTCGAGGATATTTCGGGCTTAGACACCCTTCCCTTGCGTGTATATCGAATTGTCGACTGCTTCCCTAGGAATCATTGTCATAATTGGTAACCTTAGTAGCCTATATATTTAGGGTCTTCACACGAGGTGACTGTGGAGGGGAAAGTCTTCATGGTACCTCGAATCGACATTGGCTAAACTCACTTGGGATCCTTTAAGGGTATACCCATGATTATGTGTGGGAGATTGCACTAGGGCGTAGCTCTGTTAAGCAGGCTGTCAACATAACTTTTCCACCCGCTTTATCCCAACCCCTTCTTTTCTTGATCTTGCGATGTTGGATTTCATCACCATCCAGTGATTTCGAAATAAGAAGGTTTGTTTGTCTGCTTGATATCTAGATTTTATTAGTGAAGTGTTGTTTGTTTTCTCTAGTTGGCCATATTTGTTTTTATTCTTTGTTTTCTGTGGCCAACATCGGCCCTCGACGTTCATGTAGGATGCAGGGATTGCCTCTGTAAGAACTAGAAGAATATGCCCCCTTGCTTCCTAATTCACCAGAGGGTTCTTCTCCTAAAGGAGCAGTCAATAAAGATGTACCCTATGAGATCAAGAGTTCTACTCCATTGGTTGAATCATCACTCCTTGTAAATCTGTTATTGAATGTTATACAAGACCGATTTTTCTCTGAATTAACTCTTCGAGAGACGTTGTTTCTGAAAACTATACTAGAATACCTTTGGTACCTTTCGTAGAGTCTTTTGTGGATGATCCACCATTTCACAGTGAATCATTTAGAACCTCGGTTCACACTTCTGGAATTTTTAATCCTAGTTCAGTCTCAATTCGTTCTTTTTGGAGGACTGCCTCGTGACACAATATTTTTGATAAACTAGGTATTATTCCAAACCAACCTACGTCATCACACATACCCGTTACTTCTACTGCTTATACAGTACCTCTGAATCATTTTAATGGCACGACAAGTAATGTTGCTACAGTTTCAGACCTATTGTTGGTTGGTTTCATACAAATCTTCCTCTCCATCTCACTAGCTATACCATAGTCCCACAAGTTACACCTATTTCTGTCGGAAGTTCAGTAACAACTCAAGCTCCTATTGGAATGTCACTTCCTCTTAGATCGAATCCATCACTCCCACCTGGGTATAATGCTCTTAGTAGTTCTATTGCTAATACTACCGAGGGTCCATCCGGAGGACCTAGTCTTTTTGTTCCACCTGGGTATAATGTTGCTAGCGGTTTTGTTCCCACTCCTACCTAGGTTCTATCCAGAGGGCCTATCATTCCTCCACCACCTGGAGGATCTAATCATCCTAACCCAAGTAGATCGAATTTTCTTGGAGGTACAAGTCATTTTGTTACTTCTTTTTTTCAACTTCCTGTTGGAGGTCAACCTCAAGTTGGGGGACAACCCCAAGTTCGGGGTCATAACCCAGTTTACGGGCAATATACACCTAGATTACAAACCCAACCTTGGAATTTTCCTTTCCAAGGAATCCAACAACTGGCTGGGGGGGGAAATACTAAATTAAATTCTTTTTTACCTTCTAATCCTGGGCAACCTTATCCAGCCATTGTAAATCCTACCTGGGGTCAAGATTTTCAATCTAATGCTCCTTTCCAAGGTGGCATGCCAAATCAACCAACAAATGTTGGCTACTTGAATCAAAATCCTCCTCAACCAAATTTTACTGGACCCTCTAACTATTTACAAACTACTTATGGTCCTACTGGTATACCTACAGGATTGCCTCCCCAAAATTGCCAGTTTCCTCAGGTAAATAGACAATTGTCATTTCTAGCTACTTTAGATTTACCAGATTTATCTAGGATTTTGAATGATCCCATCTTGCATTCTCCTTATTGGCCGGTTATACCTGCCAAATTACCATCATACATTCCCAAGTTTGATGGTCGATCGGGAGAAGACCCAAACAATCACATCATGAAATTTCATCTTTGGTGCTCGTCCAACTCCTTGATGGATGACGCCATCCGATTACGAACTTTCCAACACACTCTTACGGGTTCAATTGCCAAATGGTACATAAAATTACCAAGATGATTCTTCAATGATTTCAACATCTTATTTATGGTTTTCTTGACACGTTACCAATTACTGATACATTATGAGACAAGAATGAAAATTTTAAGTTCATTTAAACAATCCTCTTCTACTCACATATCAGATCATATTCATGAGTGGAGGAGGAGATGGCGATTAATAAAAGTTCCCCTTCCTGATCAATTATTGGCTGAGTTGTTTACCAAATCACTCATCGGTCCTATAGCCTATGATGTTTCCATGGGAGGTGTCATCACTGAAGAACAGGAAATCATTCATGCTCAATACTTGGATCTCGTTTATTCTCAAACGTGCACGTTATATGACTTGATCCATAATGCTCCTTTCCCGTCTACAAATCCAACCCCAACTCTTCCAGTATCTTCTCATGCTTCTGATGGTGTGATTGACACTTTTAATGCTGAGACTTAGACAAAACAAGTCAATCATTCCAATCCCAAATCTACTGCCACTAATGTACACAATGATACTCCTCTTGCTCCCTCTCTTGGTAAAACCTCTGAGGTCAATACGGTCCAGTCTACGACTACTGGTAAATATAAAAATAAAAAGAAAGGGAAGGGTAAGAATAAAGAGGATAAAACTAATAACAAACAACTAGATAAACCCAAAATGCAACCTACTGATTATAAAGAAAAGGTAAAACCTCGTTATCCTTGTCTTATCTGTGGTGAGGATCATTAAATGAAAGATTGTTTGAGACAATCAGAAGTTACTAAGTTCCTCCAAGGAACCAGGACTCCCCCTACACCTGTCATTTTGTCACAACCTTTTCCTTCTCAATAACAGGCCCAACTGGTTATTCATGACCAACCCTCTCCCTCTACCAACTCTTATGTACTTATGTGTATTGGTGACTCCAAGAAAAATGAAGCTGCAGTCACTACTTGAACCAAAGATTATTCTCCTTCTAAAGAGAAAGTTGATGATCCATCTCCTTCGTTGGCTCAACCTCCTCCATAGGCTCCATTCACTAATGGTCCTTTTCATATTGAATGACCTAATCTAGATACAGTTATTCATCCACCTCCTAAAGGCATCGTTCGTAAATCGTCATTTAACCTGCATGCACGTGCCGCTCAAAACTATAGTATTATAGAAGACCTTGCATAGGCACCTTCTGCAATGTCAACTCTTGAATTCCTTCAAATTTGTCCTACTCAACATAAGAAACTATTAAAGGCTATTGGTGGAATTGATCCTACTGATACAAATTTGATAATCTTTGACTTGGAATATCACATTCCAAGGCTCCCTCATCAATTAGGTTTTCAAATACAAGTAATTGTGGAAAATAAGAATATTTGTCGAACATTTTTTTATGAAGGAGCTTCGACTTGCATCATGTCCGTCACCTTTTGGAAAAACATTGGCTCTCCTACCCTTACTGAGTCACACAACACGTTAAAATATTTTAATGGTATAGGTTTTAAACTTTATGGTGTTCTTCCTACGTTATCTATTTTGTTAGAAGGAAAAGCGATTATTGTTGAGGTTGAAGTGTTTGATGCACCTCTAGATTAAAACGTTTTACTTGGTCATAGTTGGATCGATGCTATGCGATTAGTTGTTTCTACTCTTTTCTATGTGATACATTTCCCTCACCAAGGAAAAGTTGTTATAGTATATCAACTCGTATTTTTTAGTTCCGATTTGCGCACTAGTAACGTTCCATTCATAGAAAAAACACCTCCTGGTTATGAGAATATCGGTGTGGGTATTTTAAAGGATTCATCGTTAATGGGTACTTTCCTCATTCCACCACTCGATGTTCCTCCTCATTTTTTCGCTTCTATTAACATGATTGTGACCAGTGTTGGAGAAATCCCTGAGTCCTATGACCCTTGGATAGTACCTAGCTTGGAAGAATGTCTTCGTTATGGAAAAAAAATGCCATTAAGTCCGGTGGAATTGGCCTATCAAGATATTCAATCAACATCTCCTTATCCTCATTCTCTCTTTGATACGTCTCCTGATCCATTTCACACGATATTTCCAATTGATGAAACGATCATGGCAGTTATGTCTGTGGAAGACACACCTTGGGATGATGGGCATCATCGCTCTATCATGTTCCTCGAACCCAAGAATATCAATAGTTATCAACGGATTTTGAATACGTCCAAAATTATTAATGTCCCCCTAGTTTCTTAACCAACACATGATGTTTTGTATGAAGGGAACTTGGGAAATATTTCACCCACCATCCCTCTAGATATTTCAATTAAGCCTGGAATTGTGGAAAATGTTCATATAGGTGCCTCATGTTCTCCTGATGAGATCCAAACTTACAAGGCCCTTTTCCAAGAATTATGTGACATTTTTTAATGGAGTTATGAAGAGATGCCTCGAATTCATCCAGATGTTGTTGTACATGAAATTAAGACATACAACAATGCTAAACCTGTTCGACAACGAATTCGCCCAGTTCATCCACGAAAATTTGTTGTGATCAAGCTCGAAGTTGAAAAACTTCTTAAAGTTGGTTTTGTCTACCCTTGTAGCGTTGACTGATTGGGTGTCCAATCTTTTTCTGGTCACGAAGAAACAAGGAACGATCTGTTTTTGTGTTGATTATCAGGATATTAACAAGGCTTGTCCTAAAGACAATTATCCAACCCCTTTTGTCGATCAAATTGTTGATGATTTCATTGAAAGTGAAATCTTCTCTCTGATGGATGGATTTTCCAGCTATAATCAAATCAATATTTTTCCCGTAGATCAACATAAGACCGCTTTTATTTTCCCTTGGGGTACATTCGCGTACCGTAAACTCCCTTTTGGTCTCAAGAATGTTGGTGCAACTTTTCAACGAGATATGTCTTATTCCTTTGATTATATTAAGAATATTTTACAACCCTACCTTGATGATTTACCAATGCATTCCATGTGTCGCCAATATCGCCCGACACACTTACGAGCCAGTTTCCTCCGATGTCGATATTACCGCATATGATTGAATCCACATAATTGTGTTTTTTGGGTGGAGTCTGGAATACTTATAGTCTTTATTTTTTCCATGCATGGGATCAAGGTGGATCCATTGAAGGTTGAAGCCATTATCAATTTTCCTCCTCCTTCTACCTTACGCCAACTCCAAATTTTGCAAGGGAAGGAAAAATTGCTATGATGATTCATTCCCAATTATGTCCCACTAACGAAAGGTTTCACTCGAATTCGTAAGAAGGGTCATGATTTTGTGTGGGATGACACTGCCAATAGAGCCTTTGATTATTTGAAACTTGCATTAACCTGCACACCACTATTATTTCCCCCTGTTTATAGTCGAGATTATTTATTATACTTGGTTGCCTCAGATCATACCATCACCATGGTTCTAGTCCAATAGGATGATTCACACGATGAACATGTCATTTACTATTTAATTCAGAGTATTACGACCACTGAAATCAAATACATGGATGTGGATAAATTGGCCTTGGCAGTTGTTCAATCTGTCCAACGTTTTTGTTACTATATCTTATTGCACAAAATCATGATTTTTTGATTGTGACCCTATGCAACATATTCTTACATGACAATTACTAGGGGGAAAATACTCCAAATGGATTGTGATTCTCCAGGAGTTTGATTTGGAATTTGAGAAAGCCAAGTCAAAGAGATATTTGGTCTTTGCTGATTTGATATGTGACCTTCCCTCCACTAATACAGAAAATGTGGCAGAAGATTATTTTCCTAATGAATCTCTCTTTCTGATCAGTTCCGACAATATCTGGTATGGAGACATTATCATTTATATCCAAACCCAAACTTTCCGGCCTGATATATCTGATGTAGATCATCATTGTATTAGGTATCAAGCCCGTCAATATATTATTCTTGGTGTTACCCTTTACTTTCGTGGTATTGACTCTGTGTTTTGACGATGTATGGAATATGATGAAGCTGAGAAAGAACTAAATGACTGTCATTATGGAGCATGTCATGGTCATATGTCTGGGTATGCCACTACCCAAAATATCCTACGAGTTGGTTACTTCTGTCCTTCGCTTTTCAAATATTGCATTCTCATGGTTCATAAATTCCACGCTTGTCAAACCTATAATAACAACATTCAATCTCATCCTGCTCCTCTTTATCCTATAGTTTTCATGGTTCCAGTCGCTAAATGGGGCATTGAATTCATGACATGTAACCCTCACTCATCTAGGGGGCATGGATACATCATTGTAGCTATGGATTATTTCACTAAATGGGTCGAGGCAATGCCTACATTTGATAACACCGGGAAAACTGCAACACTGTTCATATTCAATCATATCATCACTAGGTTTGGTGTCCCTCAATCCATCGTCACTGACCATGGCACCCATTTTCACAATTTTATGATGTATGATCTTACCGATAAGTTGGGTTTACGACATGAAAAATCAACGCCTTATTATCCACAGGGAAATGGCCAAGTTGAAGAAATCAACAAATTTTTAGCTACTATGCTTCGAAAGATGGTAGGGATTCATAAGTCAAGTTGGCACACAATGTTTGTTTCGGCATTATGGGCCTACCATACGTCAGTTAGATTTTCTACGGGGTTCACACCTTTCCAGTTAGTGTATGGTATCAAAGTTATTTTGTCGATTGAATGTAAAATTCTATCTCTGAAACTAGTCGTTGAACTTCTCCCCAACACCACAGCCAAAGAAGAACGTCTCTTGTATTTAATGCAATTAGACAAGACTCGTCGTGATTCTACATTAGTAATAGAAACCTAGAATAAATGCGTCAAGGCTCAATAAGACAAACATGTTAAACCTCATGTTTTTTCTGAAGGCTATTTGGTTCTTCTGTATGACCAAGATTGTGATTTTTTGGGGGTAGGTAAATTCGATCCCATGTGGTGTGACCCTTATATCATTAAACGAGTGTTAGAGAAATGGGATTATGAGATGGTTGATTATGATGGAATTCCTTTGGGTGAACCCATAAATGGGATTTACCTAAATAAGTACTATACTTAAAGTGTTTTTGCATGAGTGCTTTTTACTTTTATGTATCATACTCTAGTGTGCTTTTTGTCGTTTATTTTTCTACCCTCAAACTGCTTACCTTGCCTTGTTCTTGGTTTCTAGATGTCAGTGTTCTCACTACCCTATATTGGCTTTGTTGATGGTTCTAGTTGTAGTACTCAAAATCTAGCATCTACTGCATGGGCAATCTATGCACCTACAAACGAGTTGATCAGTCTACACGGTATTTTCCTTGGTCGTGCAACTAATAATATTGCGGAATATAATGTGGTTATTGAGTTATTATGATCCAGGTGGATATTGGTGGCCACCTTCCTATTCCACTTGGACCCACACCATTGTTTCTTTCAGTTTTTCAGTTTCCTTAATTGTAGCACAATTTACTATTTTTAGCAGTTTTTCGGGTCCTGGACTTCCGGAGCCGTTTTGAGGCCCTAAACGATGTTTTTTGGGCATGAATGGTCTAGCGAATATGAGTCCATTCTAGACTGTATATTTGTTGTCAATAGTTTAGTCCTTGGATATATCTCTCTAACGATGTATCATGTGTGTCAAATGGAGATAGTATGCCAAAGTTACGACACCGGGAAATTGATGTACCAATTTACCCCAACGGGGCCCATATTTTGGCGTTTCATCTCCTAGGGTTAGGCTTTTGGATGTTTAGGTTTTTCTATTGTTTGTCAATAATATACAAGCATTCGAGCCTCATTGTAACACATATTTTAGAGGCTATTAGCCACCACATCTCTTCTCAGAGATAAGCTACCAGCGCCCGAGCTATTTTATTTCCATTCTGTCTGTAAGCATATTTCTGTCAGTTGTTGTTAATGAAATGAAGTTTTACTTCCATTGCATCTCCACATTTATGTGTATTTCTGTATTTCATTATGTTCTTGCATAAATCTAGATTAGTGGTATCAGAGCAGTCTTCTCTTTCTCGATCCTTCTTTGCATGTCCCCAATGAGGTCGGGGTATAAGGAGTTACAACTCAATCTGGTTGAACCGTTGCAAGATCAGTCTCACAAACCCCGATGGCCACCCATGGGGGATGAAAAGAATGATGAGGGAGCAGGATATCCTATCAAATTATTTCTCAAGGAGGCCCTCGAGAAACAAAGGAACGTGATGATGGACAACTTTTCCGAGATCCTTCAACAACAACCCACTGGCAGCGCATCTACATCCAACAACCACTCTGGAGGCACCACTCCTTTTAAGGTACAAGTAAACTTTGACATTCCCATATTTGAGGTCCAAATAGATGCATACGTCGTTGATAGATGGTTGAATCTGTTAGAAGGATATTTCTTGGTTCATGACTTTTCTGACCGAGAAAGGATTATTTTTTCACTCCTTAAAGTTGCCCCCCATGTCAAGGATTGGTGGGAAACCTACTGAGAGAAATAGAGCGAGGGGAAACCCTCTCTGTTCTCGGTTGCGCCCATTTGGAATTCTTTTCGAGACACCATCAAGGAGAAATATTATCCCATGTGGAGCTATGAGGACAAATACATAGAATGGACTACGCTACGGCAACAAAGGTACCAAGATGTGCATGAGCTGACAAATTTGTTCCATACCCTACGCACAAATTTGGGTATCAAAGATTCAGAGAAACATTTAGTGTTAAAGTACCCTAGTTGTCTTTATAGATACATTCAGGAGGAAATGGAGTTCCTTGACATCTCCTCTCTTGGTGTGGCATACCGATATGCTTCCAAGATTGAGCAGAAGTTCAAACAGAAGAAGTGAGACTTTGGGTCTGTGAATCAGAAGAAAGGGAAAGGTACCCCCAAACTGCCAAACAAAGGACCAAGCCAAGGCGGGGTGACCCAGGACAACCCGTCAAAGCCACAAGCAAAGAACAACTTCATGAAGCCAAAAAAGGACACGGGGAAGTGATGTGAGTTCCATAAGATCTCCACTCACAACACAAGTGAGTGTCGGGCCAAGCAGTCACTCATAGTTGAGTTGAAGGCTTCTGAATTAAATGCAGGCTCTAACTCTGAATCATAACCTGACAAGGGGAATGACAGGGGGAGGTAGATTATTGATGCGGAGCCCAATGCCCCTATTTCCACCACAAAGATCCAGAAGAAGGAACCAAAAGATCCAGAGGAGGTGGAGCACTCTTCCATTCCCAGATGTGGGTAAAGGGCTCCTCGTTGCAGTTCATTGTCGACAGTGGGAGCCAAAAGAACCTCATCTCAATAGAGGTCATGAAATGGCTGGGCTTGCCAACCACAACACACCGACAACCATACACCATCGAGTGGCTGCACCAAGGACAAGACCTCCACGTAAGCCAACAATGTCGCCTTCCCTACAAAATCAAGCCCTTCACGTATGAGGTATTATGTGACATTGCTCCTCTTGATGTTTTTTATGTATTATTAGGCCAACCATACTTGTGGAAGCGACATGTTGTGTATGAGTCTAGGCCCCATGTTGTTATTATTACTTTGGGCAATAAGCTGTACAGGATACCAGAAATAGCACCGCCTACGACCATCTCTTTGGTTACTGCAAAACAATGTAGTACGCTCATTACCAAAACCAGGAAATTTGTTTTCCAAATGATCTGCCCTCAAGGAAAGAAGAATATTGTGGCCAACACCTCCATATAGGGCCCCTCTGCATGACAACAATATATGGATAAGGTCATGGAGGAGTACGAGGACATCTTCAACTCCCCCCACAGGGCTGCCTCTACAATGTCAGGTGAAGCACCCCATCGATTTGACCCCAGGTGCATCTCTACCAAATGAACCAATCTATCGACACTCTATTCTAGAGAATTATGAAATCAAGAGGCAGATTCAGGAGCTGTTGCAAAAATGTCACATCCAGCCGAGTTCATCACCCTGTGGGAGCCCAATCGTGCTGGTGAAGAAGAAGGATGGGACTTGGAGACTCTGCATTGACTATCGGGCACTGAACAAGATCACTTTCCAAAATAGGTACCCAATCCCATGGATTGATGACCTTATGGACCAACTAGAGGGGGAAAAATACTTCAACAAGATCAAATTGAAGTCTGGGTATCACCAGGTACCAATCAAACCCTCTGATGTCTGGAAGACTACCTTCAAATCCAAGGAGGGCCTTTTCGAATGGTTGGTCATGCCTTTCGGGTTGATGAATGCCCCTGCAACCTTCATGAGACTAATGGACGACATCTTGTGGCCATTTACCAACTCATTTGTAGTGGTGTACTTGGATGACATTCTGATCTTTAGCTAGACTTGGGAAGAGCACCTCCACCACATCTGACAAGTCCTCCAAACACTGTGGCAACACAAGTTGTGTGCCAATTTGAAGAAGTGAACTTTTTGCATGACCTAGGTTCAGTATCTGGGATACATTATTGATGAGCGGGGTGTGCATGTGGATCCAGCTAAGATCCAATTCATTTGGGATTGGCCAGCCCCAACCACCCTAACAGAGCTCCACAACTTTTTGGATCTTGCCAATTTCTACCACAGGTTTGTGTTGGGATTCTCTCATATCACTTGGCCCTTGAGTCAAGTCACCAAGGGAGGAGAGAAAGAAAAATTATTTTGGTCTGAATATCAACAAAAGGAATTCGACGATTTGAAGCGTCACCTCTGCTCTGCACTAGTGCTCACATTACTAGACTTGCAACAACCATTTGAGATCGAGACAGATGCCTCCGACTATGCTATTGGGGCAGTCCTTACTCAACAGGGGCATCCGGTGGCGTATCACAGTGAGACACTTTTTGAAATAGTCCAGAAGTATCCCACTTATGACAAAGAGATGTATTCCATTGTTCAGGCTTGTCGACAATGGAAGCATTATATTTTGGGAAAGGAAATGGTCATCCACACAGACCATCGACCCTTGCAGTTCATACAAAGACAAGGGAATTTGCAGAACGCTCACCATAAGAAGTGGTCCACATACCTGTAGCAATTTCATTTGAAAATTAAGTACAAGAAAGGAAGCACCAATAATGTTGCAAACTACCTCAGTTGACCCCCTATCATGGTGCTAACCATGGTGTTGAACTCTTGTGGGCACGAGACTTCTGATTGACCACTTCTCTACAAATGTGATCCAGAATTCAGCCACACATACAATACGCTCTTGGAGGGTAAGGAAGTTACTAATTTTCACCTCCAGGATGCCCTACTATGTCACCTGGGACATATTTGTGTTCCTTCAAGAGAGCATGCCAAGATTATTTGGGAGGCACACTATAGTCGGGTCGCTGGGCATTTCGAGGTCGAGAAAACCGTGGCAATTTTGCAAAACTATTTGTATTGGCCAAATCTTCGACAGGATGTCATGAAGTACATCAAGTACTGCACTGCTTGCGCCATTGCCAAACCGACCATTAAGAAGTAACGCCTCTATACTCCACTGCCTAACCCTAGTCAACCTTGGGAATCCATCTCCATGGATTACATGTCGGGCCTTTCTTATACTAAGCATGGAAATGACTGTGTTTTTTTTGTCGTCGATAGATTCTCAAAGATGTCCATTATGATGGCCTGCAAGAATAATATCACAGTAGAAGACATTACTAAACTCTTCTTTGAACGAGTGTGGGTACACTTTGGGATCCCATAGTCTATCATCTCAAACTGGGACAGTAGGTTCCTCAGTACATTTTGGTCCAGCCTCTGGTCGTTGCTGGACACCAAACTCACCAAGTCCACAACATTCCATGTGCAAACTGATGGCTAGACAGAGGTTTTCAACCGGATGATTGTACACATTATACGCATGTAAAACTCAAAGCACCCACACACATGGGATGAGAGCATCCCCTATGTAAAAAACAACTACAACTGGGCTCTTCATAGCTCAACCAGCCACAACCCCTTTTAGGTGGGCTTGGGATTCCAGCCACTATGTCCCATTGATGTAGCCATGCCATTTGCATCTACTCGGACAGATTCAGCCCCTGTCCAATCTTAGGATGACAAGGAAAACAAATTCATTGAGTGCATTCATCACATCCGCCAACAGGTTCATGACATCTTGGATAGAGCCAATGCTAAGTACAAGCAACGACATTATCAACATCGGGTGCCACACAACTTCTAGGTGGGCGACAAAGTGTGGCTACATTTGCAAACGGAGTGCCTCGCTGGACCCTACCGCAAGATTCACTTGCTCCAATATGGGCCATACACCATCACCAAGGCTGTAGGGGACAATGACTTTGAGCTCAGTATTCCACCATTCCTTGGTCTGCACTTAGTGTTAAATGTGGACCACCTTCGGCCCTACTTTCCACCTCTACTAGACACATCCGACATGGTAGAACAACTCACACCAGTAGAGTTAAACTCAGATTGCATGGAACAAGCCAAAACTGATCGAATTATGGACAGACAGGTCAAGAACATAGGATCCAACATAGGATCCAACTATATCGAGTTGTCAAAGTAGGCCAACTCCTTCACCAGGGCAGGTGGCTCACTAGGGACCAAGTTCAACAAAAGTTTCCTCATCTCACGGAGGAACTCAACGTAATGGGGACCATTGCTTCCTAAGGCGGGAGGAATGATCTAGGTGGATATTGGTGGCCACCCACTTATTCCACTTGGACCCACACCATTGTTTCTTTCAGTTTTTCAGTTTCCTTAATTGTAGCACAATTTACTATTTTTAGTAGTTTTTCGGGTCTTGAACTTCTGGAGTCGTTTTGAGGCCCTAAATGACGTTTTTTGGGCATGAATGGTCCGACGAATATGAGTCCGATATGGATTCAATATTCATTGTCAACAGTGTAGTCCTCAGATATATCTCTCTAACGATGTATCATGTGTGTCAAACAGAGATAGTATGCCAAAGTTATGACCCCAGGAAATTGATGTACCAATTTACGCCAATGGGGCCCATATTCTGGCGTTTCATCTCCTAGGGTTAGGTTTTTGGATGTTTTGGGTTTTCCATTGTTTCTCAATAATATATAGGCCTTTGAGCCTCATTATAACAAAGATTTTAGAGGCTAGTATCCGCCACATATCTTCTCAGAGATAATCTACTAGCGCCCGAGCTATTTTATTTCCATTCTATCTGTAAGCATATTTCCGTCATTTGTTGTTAATGAAATGAAGTTTTACTTTTGCTGCATCTCTGCGTTTATGTGTATTTCTGTATTTCATTTTTTTCCTGCATAAATCTAGATCAGTGGTATCAGATCAGTCTTCTCTTTCTCGATCCTTCTTTGCATGTCCCCAATGAGGTCGGGGTATAAGGACTTAAGGCTCGATCTAGTTGAACCGTTGCAAGATCAGCCTCGCAAACCCCGTCGGACGCCCATGGGGGAAGAAAATAAAGATGAGGGAGCAGGAGATCCTATCAAATTATTTCTTGAGGAGGCCCTCGAGAAACAAAGGAACATGATGATGGACAACTTTGCCCAGATCCTTCAATGGCTGCCCACTGGCGGCACATCTACATCCAACAACCACTTTGGAGGCGCCACTCCCTTTAAGGTACAAGTAAACTTTGACATTCCCATATTTGAGGGACAAATAGATGTATATGTCGTTGATAGATGGTTGAATCTGTTAGAAGGATATTTCTCGGTTCATGACTTTTTCGACCGAGAAAGGATTATTTTTTCACTCCTTAAAGCCGCCCCCATGTCAAGGACTGGTGGAAACCTACTGGGAGAAATAGAGCGAGGGGGAACCCTCTCTTTTCTCAGTTTCACCCACTTGGAATTATTTCTGAGACACCATCAAGGAACAATATTATCCTGTGGGGAGCTATGAGGACAAATACATACAATGGACTATGCTGCAGCAACAAAGGGACCAATATGTGCATGAGCTGACGAATCTGTTCCATACCCTACACACAAAGTTGGGTATCAAAGATTCAGAGAAACATTTGGTGTTAAAGTACCATAGTTGTCTTCATAGATACATTCAGGAGGAAATGGATTTCCTCGACATCTCATCTCTTGGTGTGGCATACTGGTATGCTGCCAAGATTCAACAGAAGTTCAAACAGAAGAAGCGAGACTTTGGGTCTGTGAATCAGAAGTAGGGGAAAGGTACCCCCAAACCGTTGAACAAAGGACCAATCCAAGGCGGGGAAACCCAGGACAACCTGTCAAAGCTGCAAGCAAAAAACAACATCACGAATCCAAAAAAGGACATGGGGAAATGGTGTGAGTTCCATAAGATCTCCACTCACAACACAAGTGAGTATCGGGCCAAGCAGTCACTGGTAGTTGAGTTGAAGGCTTCTGAATCAGATGCAGACTTCGACTCTGAATTAGAAATCGAAAAGGGGAATGATAGGGGGAAGCATATTATCTATGCAGATCCCAACGCCACCATTTTCACCATGAAGATCCAGAAGAAGGAACTAGAAGATCCATAGGAGGTGGAGTGCCTCTTCCATTCCAAAATGTGGGTAAAGGGCTCCCCGTTGAAGTTCATTGTCGATAGTGGGTGCCAGAAGAACCTCATCTCACTAGAGGTCATGAAACGGATGGACTTGATGACCACAACACACCCACAACCATACACCATTGGGTGGCTGCACCAAGGACGAGACCTCCGCGTAAGCCAACAATGTCGCCTTCCCTACAACCTCTAGCCCTTCATGAATGTTGTATTATGTGACATTGCTCCTCTTTATGTTTCTAATGTATTATTAGGCCAACCATACTTGTGGAAGAAACATGCTATGTATGATTCTAGGCCCTGTGCTATTATTATTACTTTGGGAAATAAGTTGTACAGGATACCAGAAATAACACCACCTACGACCATGTCTTTGGTTACTGCAAAACAATGCATTAAGCTCATTGCCAAAACCATGAAATTTGTTTTCCTGATGATCCATCCTCAGGGAAAGAAGAAGACTGTGGCCATGACCTCCAAACAGGGCCCCTCTGCACGACAACAACAGATGGATAAGGTCGTGGAGGAGTATGAGGACATATTCACCTCCCTCGCAGGGTGCCTCTACACTGCTAGGTGACGCACCCCGTCGATTTGACCCCAGGTGCACCACTACCCAATGGACCAATATATCAATGCTCTATTATAGAGAATGACGAAATCAAGAGGCAGATTTAGGAGCTATTGCAGAAACGTCACATCCAGCCGAGTTCATCGCCCTATGGGAGCCTGATCATGCTGGTGCAGAAGAAGGATGGGACTTGGAGACTCTGCATTGACTATCGGGAACTGAACAAGATTACTATCTGGAATAGGTACCCAATCCCACGGATTGATGACCTTATGGACCAACTAAAGGGGGTGAAATACTTTAGAAAGATCGACTTGAAGTCTGGAAATCACCAGGTACCAATCAAACCCTCTGATGTCTAGAAGACTTCCTTCAAATCCAAGGAGGGCCTTTTCGAATGGTTGGTCATGCCTTTTGGGTTGATGAATGCCCCCTACAACCTTCATGAGACTAATGGACGACATATTGCATCCATTCACCAACTCATTTGTAGTGGTGTACTTGGATGACATTCTGATCTTTAGCCAAACTTGGGAAGAGAACCTCCACCACATCCAACAAGTCCTCCAAACACTGTGGCAACACAAGTTGTGTGCCAATTTGGAGAAGTGCACTTTTGGCATGACCCAGGTTCAGTATCTGGGATACATTATTGATGAGCGGGGGGTGCATGTGGATCCAGTGAAGATCCAAGACATTCGGGATTGGCCAACCCCAACCACCCTAACAGAGCTCCGTGGCTTTTTGGGTCTTGCCAATTTCTACCACAGGTTCATGTTGGGATTCTCTCATATCACTTGGCCCTTGAGTCAAGTCACCAAGGGAGGAGTGAAAGAAAAATTCTTTTGGTATGAATCTGAACAGAAGGTGTTTGACTATTTGAAGTGTTTCCTCTACTTTGCACTAGTGCTCACATTACTAGACTTGTAACAACCATTTGAGATCAAGACAGATGCCTCCAACTATGCTATTGGGGTAGTCCTTACTCAATAGGGGCATCCAGAGGTATATCATAGTGAGACACTTTTCGACACAGTTCAGAAGTATCCCACTTATGAAAAAGAGATGTATTCCATTGTGCAGGCTTTCCGACAATGGAAGCATTACATTTTGGGAAAGGAAACGATCATCCACACAGACCACTGACCCTTGCAGTTCATATAGACACAAGGGAAGTTGTAGAACGATCACCATCAGAGGTGGTCCACATACCTGCAATAGTTTCATTTGAACATTAAGTACAAGAAAGGAAGCATCAATAATGTTGCAGACTGCCTCAACCGACCCCCTATCATGGTGCTAATCATAGTGGTCAACTCTTGTGGGCACGAGACTTCTGATTGGCCGCTTCTCTACAAAAGTGATCCAGAATTCAGCCACACATACAATACGCTCTTGGAGGGTAAGAAAGTTCCTAATTTTCGCCTCCAGGATGCCCTGCTATGTCACCTGGGACATCTTTGTGTTCCTTCAAGAGAGTGTGCCAAGATTATTTGGGAGACAGACTACAGTCGGGTCGCTGGGAATTTCAGGGTCGAGAAAACCGTGGAAATTCTGCAAAAGTATTTCTATTGGCCAAACCTTCGACAGGATGTCGGGAAGTACATCAAGTCCTGCACTGCTTGCGTCATTTCCAAACCGACCATCAAGAATAAAGGCCTCTATACTCCGCTGCCTACCCCTAGTTGACCTTGGGAATCCATCTCCATGGATTACATTTCAGTCCTTCCTTCTACTAAGCATGGCAATGACTTTGTTTTTGTGGTCGTCGACAGATTCTTGAAGATGTTCATTATGATGACCTGCAAGAATAATATCACAACAAAAGACACTACTAAACTCTTCTTTGAATGAGTGTTGGTACACTTTGGGATCCCACGGTCTATCATCTCAGACTAGGACAACAGGTTCCTCAGTACATTTTGGTCCAGCCTCTAGTCGATGCTGGACACTAAGCTCACTAAGTCCACAAATTTCCATTTGCAAACTGATGGCCAGAAAGAGGTCATCAATCAGATGATTGTACACATTCTGCGCATGTACAACTCAAAGCATCCACACACATGGGATGAGAGCCTCCCCTATGTACAACACAACTACAATTGGGCTCTTCATAGCTCAACCAACCACAACCCCTTTCAGGTGGGCTTGGGATTCCAGCCACTATGTCCCATTGACGTAGCCATTCCATTTGTGGCTACTCAGGCAGATTCAGCCCCTGTCCAGTCTGAGGCTGACAAGGAAAACCACTTCATTGAGTGCATTCATCACATCCACCAACAGGTTCATGACATCTTGGATAGATCCAATTCTAAGTACAAGAAATGACATGATCAACATCGCTTTCCACACAACTTCTAGGTGGGCGACAAAGTGTGGATACATTTGCAAAAGGAGCACCTCATTGGACCCTACATCAAGATTCACCCTCTCTGATATGGGCCATACACCATCACCAAGGCTGTAGGGGACAATTCCTTTGAGCTCGACATTCCACCATTCCTTGGTCTCCACCCAGTGTTCAATGTGGACCACCTTCGACCCTACTTTCCACCTCTACTAGACACATTCGACATGGCAGAACAACTCACACCAGCAAAGTTAAACCCAAATTGCATGGTACAAGCCACAATTGATCAAATTATGGAAACACAGATCAATAACACCTGCCAACAGAGGATCCAACTATATTGAGTTGTCAAAGCAGGCCAATGCGTTCACCAGGGCAAGTGGCTCACCAGGGACCAAGTTCAACAAAAGTTTCCTCATCTCATGGAGGAACTCAATGCAATGGGGCCCATTTCTTCCTAAGGGGGGAGAAATGATCTAGGTGGATATTGGTGGACACCCACCTATTCCACTTGGACCCACAACATTTTTTCTTTCAGTTTTTCAGTTTCCTTAATTGTAGCACAATTTACTATTTTTAGCAGTTTTTCGAGTCCTAAACTTCTGGAGCCGTTTTGAGGCCCTAAACGACGTTTTTTGGGTATGAATGGTCTGACGAATATGATTTAATTTTAAACTCAATATTTTCTATTAGCAGTGTATTCCTCGAATAGATCTCTATAACGATGTATCATGTGTGTCAAACGGAGATAGTATGCCAAAGTTACGACCCCGAGAAATTGATGTACCAATTTACCCCAACGGGGCCCATATTCTGGCCTTTCATCTCCTAGGGTTAGGTTTTTGGATGTTTAGGGTTTTCCATTGTTTCTTAATAATATATAGGCCTTCGAGCCTCATTGTAACACAGAGTTCAGAGGGCAGTAGCTTCTACATCTCTTCTCAGAGATAAGCTACCAGTGCCCGAGCTATTTTATTTCCATTCTGTATGTAAGCATATTTCTGTCATTTGTTGTTAATGAAATGAAATTTTACTTCCGCTACATCTCTACGTTTATGTGTATTTCTATATTTCATTATGTTCCTGCATAAATCCGGATCATATTAACTGACGCCATTTCATTTGGCATCTGTCATATAATTGTATGTCTTGATTCTCAACTCGTGGTGTTGCAATTAAGTAACATTTATTCCATCCGAAGTCCTACACTATTACGAGTATACTTGAGAATTCACCTCTTGGAAATAAATTTTTAATACATTGAATATCAACACATTCCTAGATATCTAAACACATTAACATATGCATTAGCTAATTATGTTTTAGATGGGCATTTCCGCCATTTATAAATCCAAACACACACACATAAAGACAAGTAGGTTGGTATAATTTTTGTACTATAACGTCAAAAGTTACAAAAAAGTGTTTTTCGAGACCAAAATGGTGAACCACATGGCTTCATATACATATGCATCATGGATGTTTCTCATGATAAAAAACCATTGCCCATGCTACATGATGGAGTAGTTGACCAATGAATGCTGAAACGACAACAGTATGGCGTTGGTAATGTCAAGTTAACTCATCCACAGTGATGTCGGGAGTGTCCATAGTCAATCCCTCAAGGTTGTGTTTGATCTCCTAGAGATCCTCAACTACTACTCCTTGACCTGTCACTGTGCCTATCTCTCCATGCCTCTGGATTGGATATGATATCGGAGGCCTGAAAGGTGCCACATCTTCATTTTTTAGAGCTCTTGATTAGTCTTAGATACATGACATAAAAATTTCATAATTTAAATGCCAAAAAAAACATATAATGAAAAAGAGTCATTTTTACCTATATCTCCCCATTGTGAACCCTCGGTTAGTGCCAAGTTGGGATCACCATGGAAATCAATCTCGGCGTATGCGTAATCCTCGATCATGACGAGTTGATCTCTCAACCACTGGAAGAAGACAAGACCATATGTAATGGTTGGCACACCACCATGGCATGCCATCAAGTCTACCCATATCTTCATCCGAGGATCCTATGGAGCGAGTACACCCCAATCCACATGTTGTAGGTGCAAAACTAGGACCCTTTCTAGGAAGAAGGATACCAAAATCAATCCATATGTGAATTGATTCAGTTGAATGGTCCTGCACTTTGTTAATTGTTTCTTCATATATTTGAGGAGGCCCTCATGCCAGTTGAAAACTCGAGGCTCCATGCACTCAATAGCATACTGAAAATGGATCTGCAAAGCCATGTGTGGAGCTGCACTCCCTGCCACATGAGGAATGTTATAGAGAATAGTCCTCAAAGATAAATCCTAAACATCCTTTATGGAAACCTTGCCACTATGTTTCTTTGTATGAGCTGTGAAGTGATGTGCTACATAATAATCCATTTGTTCACCTTCTCCTCTGCTGCCCAATAATGACACTCGAGACCCACGACGAGATAATCCAGTCAAAAAATAGATTTCATCAATCTCTAGAGTGAGTGTATGTACCTCGACATGAAAGGATTGTTCGTTTATGTCTTGTGTTAGGGTCCTGACCCGCACATAGGTAGAACAATATATTCAGATGTAATAAAGGTCAATATTAATAAGGCCTTTTAATAAAATAGAATAAGGCAGCTGTAAGAAGACCTAATAGAAGCTTTTGCTTCTATAAGGATCTTCCTCTAGATGCTTCTTTTTAGTATAAATAGGAGTCGAGGGTATGAGAACCCTAGCTTCAATATTATTTTAATAGAGCTCTTCTCAACTGGAGGTTTCCCCCTCGAAGAGGCCCGTGAACATTGCTTTCAGATTCAAAGTGTTATTTCTGTTGTTAGTGAATGCTCTGGTTATATTGTTGTTATTCTTCCATTACTAGCATTTTATTTCTGTTCTGCATACATTTTATATCTGGTATATTACAAGTGGTATCAGAGTACTTTCCTCAGCAGAAAGTGTGGGTCAAATTTTGTTTTTAGGGTTGAGGCATATCCTGACATCTTTAAGCCACATAGCTATGTCATTACACACATAAACCCGCAGTTGAGGGATTCATACACGTAGGAAATACAAGTGGTACTTAAGCGCACATCTGTTGGCCACCCTTGTAACCCCTGTTGGTACCCCTTCGAGTGGTAGCACATCAGACAACACCTGTGTACAGATCGGCCTAGATTACCTGAATCCCTCTTTAGATAAACCAATTGGTCGCCTGACTGCTATAGTGTCACTGAGAACAACACTAGGGAAGATACTCTAGTACCTAGGTAGTTGGGAAGAATATTTAGAGATGCTTAACCTAATGGCATCAGGTGATATTTTTCATAAACCATTTGCTGAAATATGTGAAATGTGTAAAAAATACTCAAGGAGTAGAGCCAAAACAAGAAAGAATGTTCGAGACCCTTACAATAGAAGCTTAAAAGAAGTTAGTTCAGGTGGTATTACAAGAGCAGAGATAGGGAACCTTCTATAAAACTTCAAGATAGACATCCTAAGCACAATAGGTTCCCAGTTGGACACCCTTAAAATAAAAAAGAAACAGGAGGAGGAGAATGCAACAATGAGCATATATTGCCCAAGATGCAAAAGGAAGCATTCCTCAAGGGAATGCCCATTAGATAACATTTCAGTTTGTGGCTTATGTATAGAAGACCATTCAACTAAGAAATGTCCATCCTTGCCCAATTTGTTAGCCATCTATAGGAGTGGAGATCCTGGGGAGTCTTCTTATGCTCCTAGGAGGCCATGGCATCCTAGTAATCAACCCACATACCTAGATCTACAATCTCAAGTTCCACCCTATTATCAACAACAATAGTGGAACTCACCAGGTTGGAAAAACTGGTCTACTCAGTACCAACATCCTTGGATTCAAGGAGGGAGGGGAGGAAACAATCAAGGAAATCCTGAAGCTCTAGATATCCCTATGTACAACCATCCTTATCCTCAGTTCTCATCAAACACTCCGTAGATTCTGCCAGGTTTTTTTCCACCACCTTTACCTCCGATTCCACAACAACAACCGCTACAATTTCAAAATGCAAGCTCCCAAAAAATGACACTATTACCGACACAACCAGTGTCGAATCCCAATAATAAGCCCCCTCAACCTCTTAACAATGTTGAGATGCAGGCCTTCTTGACATATGTCATTACTCCTGTTCCATTACAGGAAATTCAACTAAGATCGGAAAAAGTTCTAGATAGGCAGAGACCTTTAGTAGTCATCCAGGAAGAAGAAGAAGAAGAAACCACCCAACAACCCACGGATGACACTAGGTGGGAAGATGTTATTATCCCAAAGAATCAAAAACCCAAGCTTCCCCAAAATGAACCTTCACAAATTATGAAGGTCCCTCCTTATCCAGACCGATTGGTAATCAAGAAACCTACCACCCGACCGGAATTTGACATTTTGAATGAATTGAAAAATATTTGTGTCAATATTCCTTTTCTTCAAGCCATTAAAGACATTCCATTCTATAGTAAGGTAGTCAAATAATTGTGTATTAAGAATCCAGGTAGGAAGCAAAAGGACCCCCCTACAATACATTTGGTAGGAGGACTCTCTGAGTACATATAATAGAATCCAAAGCTAGCAAAGTATGGGAATCCAGGAAACCTCGTAGTGACCATAACCATTAAGGAGGTCTCCATCGGAAACACTCTCATAGACCTAGGTGCAACCATAAATGTTATGACCACTACTACCTTGGAACAATTACAGTTACAACCTCTTCTTTGGCCTACCCCAACCATTTTGGAATTAGCAGATAAGACTAGGGTTATACCTGAAGGAATTTTAGATGATGTCATGGTTACTTTAGCCTCATGGGAGTACCCTGTAGATTTTCTTGTCATTCATTCAAAGGATCATGCCCAAGGCCATCCCGTTATTTTGGGAAGACCTTGGTTAGCCACAACCAATGCATTTATTGGCTGTAGAGAAGGAAAAATGACCGTCTCAAATGGTCTCTCTATCCAAAATCTCACCATTTACCCTCCAGCTCAACCTATTATGGAGAATCTATGGTGGCTTGAATGTCCATATGAGAACGAAGACTGGGAAGAACTCGTATTGCCTAGTGACCATGCAAGGGCACTTCAGGAGCATACACCAGAAAATGTGCTATACCAATTCATTTTTGCTATTACATCTGTGGACTTTCCACAGTCTTTTCCCCAATTTGCGTACATGTTTGGGGAGGAATTTCAAGAACAATTAGATCCATACATTTTGTCTTCGGCATCTTTTATTTTCAAAATCGATGAGTCTACCATGTCTTATACTATGGCCTATGAGATTAGTATAGGGAAAGTTTTACATATAAACTCTGGGCTAGATACAGACCAACAAAAACAGTTAGTAGATATTCTTAAAGAACAATCAGGAGCATTTTCCTGGGAATACACTGACATGAAGGTTATACACCCTAACACATGCATCCGTAATATATACACCCAGGGGGAAGTAACACCTGTTAGGAAACCCCAGAGAAGGATGAACCCAACACTCAAAGACATAGTCAAGTAGGAAATCCAAAAGTTGTTAAATCTCGGATTAATCTATCCCATCTCCGACAGTAAGTGGGTATCCCCGCTTGTAGTGGTTCCAAAGGCCACTTGGAGAATTTGTGTTGATTTCCGGCAACTCAATAAGGCCACTCTGAAATACTACTTTCCTCTTCCTTTCATTGACCAAGTTCTAGATACCTTGTCTAGAAAGAAGTATTTCTCCTTTCTAGATGGGTATAGAGGGTACAACCAGATTCTTATAGCACCCGAGGACCAGGACAAGACTACCTTTACCTATCCTTGGGGAACCTATGCCTATAGGTTCTTACCATTTGGATTGTGTAATGCTCCTGCCACATTTCAACAAGTAGTATTAGGGATATTTGTCGATCTTATTCATGATTGTGTGGAGGTCTACATGGATGACTTCACAGTTTATGGAAACACTTACTAGGAAGCCTTAGAAAACCTAGAAAAGTCTTCATCAGATGCCAGGAAATGAACCTATCCCTAAGTCATGAAAAATGCAAAATGTTGTTAACTGAAGGAGTGGTTCTAGGACATTATGTTTCATCTAAAGGAATAAAAGTCAATCCTGCAAAGATTGAGGTCATTATTAGAATTCCACCCCCCAAGACTCAAAAATAGGTGAGAAGATTTCTTGGACATGCCAGATATTACCGGTGGTTTATTGAAAATTTTACAAAGATTGTTGCACCTATGTTTGGATTATTGATAAAATATGTTTATTTTATTTGGACTGAGCAGTGTCAAACTGCCTTCGAAACCCTAAAATCTAAGTTGTCTATGGCACCAGTTCTTAGAGGGCCTAATTGGACTCTCCCATTTCATATATCCACTAATGCCTCCGACACCGCAATAGGAAGGGTATTAGGGCAGAGAGAACACCAAAAATCCTATGCCATTTATTTTATAAGCAAGAACTTGTCCCCTGCCGAGTTGAACTACATAGTCACCGAGAAGGAATTCTTGGTGGTTGTTCATGCTATTAACAAATCTCGTCATTACATTATAGGCTATGAAGTATTTGTACACACCGACCATTCCACCATTATATTCCTCATGAATAAACCTATAACTAATGGCCGAGTTACTAGGTGGCTCTTGTTATAGAAAAAATTAAATATCAATGTGCTTGACCGACCTGGAAAGGATAATGTAGTAGTTGACTTTCTTTCCCGAATAAACAATGAGGATGATGATATCCCTTTATATGATAGTTTCCCAGACGAGCACCTCTTTTCCCTCTCTGTCAATACCCCATGGTTTGTGGATATGGAAAACTATTTGACCACTAGGAAGTTACCGTCTCATTTGTCACCTCATGAAAAGCGGAAAATTATTACACAAAGTGCTAATTACTTATGGGCTGGTCATGATATTTTTCGCACAGGTCCTGATTGATTATTCCTAGATTTGTCTGAGAGGACGAGGTACCTGATATACTATGAAGTTGTCACGATGGACCATGTGTTGGTCATTTCTCTGACAAACGTACAACATATAAGGTGTTACATTCAGGTTACTATTGGCCTAGCATTTTCAAAGATGTTTCCAAGTATGTGAGAAGTTGTGATAGTTTCCAAAGGTTAGGAAGACCTACATCATATGATGAAATGCCTTTGCAGGCCCAAGTTATGATAGAACCCTTTGAAAAATGGGCCCTTGACTTTGTGGGACCAATTTCACCCATGTCCCGTAGGAAGAATGTTGGTTGTCGAGCCTGATTATCTTCCTGATTCAGAGGTCTTTTACTTTCAGCCATTTTTATACCCCATGAAGTATTTACACCCTAGAAGTATGTACACTCTTCCATGCGGGGGAGAGCAGAGGGGGGGTACCCACTCTGTGGGGTCTGGTGGCAAGTGGGCTCCTAGTGGGGGTTCGGGGGCGAAGACCCTGAAGGAAAAATTGCCTTGTAAATGTATATTGTAATTTCATTGTAAATATGGACCATTTGTTATATGGTCACAGATCTAATGGTAGAGATTATGTTAGGGTTTTTTTCTCTAGAAGGAAACCCTCTTTTATGAGGGAAATGTATTGCGGCTATTGATGATGGCGAATATTGTATTCTGAGAGAGGCAACTGTGAGAGAAAGAAGAGGAAGTTACAACAGGTTTTGTTGTAGGTTGTATCCCTTCATTTGTTGGATAATAATAAAGGAAGGACCTGGTAATTTCTCTGGTGGACGTAGCCCACACTGGGTGAACCACGAAAATCCGTGTCTCTCTTGTATTATGTATCTTCTATGTTTTGTTTCCACATTTGTTTTATTTTATTACTCCATGGTCCTGTTTTTCTAACAACTGGTATCAGAGCGAAAGGTAACTCATAGGAAAAGAGGGTTCCTGGCTCGAGTGGGAGCAATGTCAGAAGATGGAAAGTTTAGGGTTGAGAAATTTAACGGCCAAAACTACCGGTTATGGAAGATGTAGATGGAAGATTATTTATATCAGAAGGATCTATTCCTACCATTGGGTGGAGTAGCACAGAAGCCGACGGCCATGAAGGATGAAGAATGGGAGATTCTTGACAGAAAGGCTCTAGGAACAATACGGCTGAGCCTGGTAGCGTCGGTGGCTTTCAATATTTCCAAAGAAAAGACAACAAAGGGTTTGATGGACGCATTGGCCAAATTGTATGAAAAACCCTCGGTGTCCAATAAGGTATTTCTAATGAAGAGATTATTTAATATGAAGATGTCAGAAGGTGGGTCTGTTGCAGATCATTTAAATGAATTTAATACTGTTACTAATTAACTAAGTTCTGTAAAAGTGGAATTTGATGATGAGTTCAAGGCTCTTCTAATCTTGTGCTCATTGCTAGAAAGCTGGAACAGCTTGGTCATGGATGTAAGTAACTCTGTCTTTGGCTCAAATACTTTAAAATTTGATGATGTTGTTGGTGTTTTCCTTAGTGAGGAAATGCGACGGAAAAGCACAGGTGAGACATCATGTAATGCGTTGAACATGGAGAACATGGGAAGACAAAAGGATAGAGGAAAGGGCTCAGGGAACCGTAAAAATTCTAGGAAGGGCAGATCCAAATCCAGACTTGGAAAGATAGAGTGCTGGAATTGTCAGAAGAAGGGACATCTGAAGAAAGACTGTAGAGCTCCAAAGAAACAAAGAGATGGACAACAGGAGAGAAATCAGGAAGCAAATGTAACATGTGATGTTTTACAAGATGCTTTGATTCTTTCTGTAGATAATATTTCTGAGTCTTGGGTAGTAGATTCAGGGGCTTCATTTCATGCCACACCCCATAGGAAACATTTTCTAGATTATGTTCAAGGTGATTTTGGACAAGTTCATTTGGGTGA
>ML784075.1:30830-44030 GCA_009831015.1 Picea engelmannii | reverse complement strand
AAATTATTCTAGAATATCCTAGAAGAATTTGACTAGTCAAGTGAGTAAAACTAGGAGTTAATCATGGGTTAAGTTGTTGCAATAAGAAAATAATTAAAAATAAATTAGTTGCAACTAGAGATGGAGAATTTACTATTTGTAGTAAAGTGGGTTAGAAGTGGACAATTGGTTAGAAGTGGGTTAGCCATAAAAGAAGGAAAGTGGGTTAAGTTGGTTAGAAGGCAACCCCTTGAGGAAGCTACATGGAAGTACAAATAAGAGAGCAAGACTCTCCTATTAGTACCTATTTAGCACATTGAATATCTATTATTGTGCAAGGTTTATTGGATGTACTCATTGATATATTTGAAGTTGCACAAATAGGAGGTAGCATGAAGGGTTGATGGTGTAAGTTTCAGAATTACAAAAAATACTAAAAAAACCCTAGTTTTTAAGGTGTATGTGGGTTGCAGTGTATCATGGCACATATGTATGTGGGCTAGCACTATATTAGGGAACACAAATGAAATAAAATCCCTAGACACTTGATAGTATGAAGATGTCGGATCTTTAGATTCTAAAAGAAAGATCCCATGAAGGTCTGCAATGATCAGGTACTATTGGCACAAGGGAAGACCCAGGGTTCAACTCTAACAATGCACCAACAAACCCTAACTACTGGCCCTTTCGGAAACACCTGCAAAGTAGATGCAGTCTCACCCAAAGTAGCAATCGGGGGTTGCGTGACACAGGTGTATACACCCAGAGGAAATGAAAAGTGATTCCAAAACACAACGCAAAACAATATAGATATTCTTTACCACTCTTAAGCTTACTTCACAAAGTTATATTTCTGATCTAACACAACAATGCAGTAACAATTTATCAGATGAAAAATAACACAACATCAACCACAAAGACAATAAGATATACGCGGTTCACCCTCTCCCTAGGGATACATCCACAAAACTATGTTTCTAGATATATTATATGAAAACATATAGTTCTATCTACGCACTTAGCTGTAGATCTTCTCTCTTTCTCTCTTTCTCTTCCCTCCCTGCGCACCCAGCTAAAGATCCAGAATATAGACTCAATATTTCTCTCAACAACAATAATCGACAATGAACAACAACAATAATAATATGAATGAACAACAACCAACAATTGAGAAACCCTCTCGACTCTCCTAGACCTTTATTTATACATTACATGACTCTCGAAAAACCTTAGACCAAAGTCTAGGTGTCACAAACTCTAGATCCAAAACCCTAGGTGCCAAAACCCTAGGTCCACTTGACCCGTGTTTTCAGGGCTTTGCCAGCCTGTCCTTCCTCCTTTTCCGTGAGGTGCTCCAAAGTATCTGTTGGTGTCTTTTTCCAATTGCTGAGTTGTCCACGATCCATCTTCTTCGATGATTTGTCTTCCTCGATCTTCTCTTCCAACGTCTATATTTTCCTTTACTTCACTCCTTCTTTTCTTCTTCTTTAACCACTTTGACCCTTCCCCAGTTTATGTGCCTTCCCACATAGTTCGTACTTCACCTTTATTCCATAATCTTTGCTTCTTTACATAACCAAGGGCCAACAGGACCTCAACACTCACATGTGACTCATCCTGAGTCACTGCAAGATTGAGCCTTCTATATGACTTCGCCTACAGACTGCGCAGAGCAGCCTGTGATTTCTGCTCTGTCCCTCCCCATGTTGTGCAGACTATCTTTTTTGTGTCTAGTACCCAATTTAAACTGCACTTGGTACCTAGACCCTTCTTCCTTTTCTTTTAATGAGAGTTGTGAGGCAGCTGGTTGTCATAATACAATTTCAACATGCTCCTGTTCACTAGCCCATCCTTCGATTCTCCCTTAAGAGTATTCAGTTGCGCAACTCCTCCTTCTGTAACATAGGCAACCTCAAATGGTCCGAACCAATGTGTCTTGAACTTCCCTGGATGCTTCATGAACTTGTTGTCGTATAACAGTACCAAATCTCCTTGCTTAAATGATTTCCTCTTGATATGTCTATCATGGTAAGCCTTTTCTCATTTTGTTTGTATCTGTTGATGAAATCCCGCAATAAACCTATCTTCCTCCAGTTCCATAAACTGTGCGATCCTGTATTGAATAATGTCGGTGTCATCCATACTTGTAAATGCTGCAATTCTTGAACAATGTTGGTGTCATCCATACTTGTAAATGCTGCAATTCTTAAACTAGGAACCAAATATTCCATATGTACCACTGCTTACAAGCCATATACCAATTTAAAGGGAGTCTATGTAGTTAACTTTTTGCAAGTAGTTCTATAAGCCCATAACACTGCTGGAAATCTGAGATCCCAATCATCTATGTTAACGCTACAAATATTAGTCAGTGTTGTCTCCAAGATACTATTGAAATATTCGAATGTGCCATTAGCATGTGGGTGGTATGGACTACTCTTCTGATGGTGAACTTTGAATTCCTGAGTCAAGGCTTCAATAGTTTTGTTGATGAAGTGTGTGCCTTGATCACTCACAAGGATCTTCGGGCATCCAAATCTGGTTATAATGTCCTCAAAGATGAACTGCACAGCTTTGGCTACACTACAGTCCTTAATTTCTCTTGCTTATGCCCATCTCGTCAAATAATATGTAGCGGTGATGATGTATTGAGATCCTGTGCGCTTTCCTGGTGGGTTAATAGGTCCCACAAAGTCAATATCCCATTTCTCAAATGCCTGTAAGGTTAACTGAGGTGCTAAAGGAATTCCATCCCTTCTAGAAGGCTTTCATACTCTTTGGCATACATCGCAAGCTCTGTAGTAGTCCTTAGCATCCTTATGTAAAGTAGGCCACCAAAGGCCATCTCTGAGAACCTTCTGCGTTGTTTCTTTCCCTGCATAGTGTCCTCTTGTGATGCCTTCATGTGATTTTTCCAGAATCAATGGTATTTATTCCTCCATAATGCATATCCTCAGGATCTCATCTGCTCCCATCTTATATAGCTGTCCAACTATAAGTTGAAAGTCAGCAGCACGAACTACGAACTGTTTCTTCTGAATGATTGTGTACTCGTGAGGTTCCATTCCTGTGGATAGTGTAACATCCTCATCCTTCCAAAGGCCGAGAAACGCTACCAACACAACCCTAACTTTGCCTTTAAAGCTCTGATACCATATTGTAGCATCGTCGACCATCAACCCCACTGCCGGGCAACATTACTATGCGAAACATTAACATTCATGTTAAATCAAATTAAGACATTTAACATAGATTTACTGCCATCATACAGACTTAAATAGAATAAAAATAAATCCACTTGCAATGGAATACATGATAATATTATAAGCATCACAGACATGCATTTTAATTGAAATTAAACACATAATGATACTTATCTTTGAAATTGTAGTAACTCCACCAACTACGTGAAAACCTTCCATGAACCTCCCATCCTTAGACCATGCTGCTCATCATGCTCAGCAGTGGGTCACTCCCAATCTGGAACTAAGCTTCACCCAAGGCAAGGGAATCCTAGACTAGGCTGAGGTTACAGGAAAACTGCACAGATAAACCAGAAGGATTCTCTCCAGGAGGCTTCTTACACCCACTACTCACATACTCTCATTCCCCACATGCCTGTTCCACCCGAGAGTATACACCTTCACAAGCACAGTCCATCGATGCTTCACCTCCCTCTATGGGTCTCGGCAACATGCCGGATCAAGAATTCACAGAGCTCCGTAGCTGGTGATGGACTCTCTATGGGAGAAAACCAATTCCCAATAGACTCTCTCACCTAGAGAGAGCTGCTCATAGGCCTGACAACTCGCCTCTCCTACCACGGGCTTGACAACCCACTTCTTCAACACACTCCTCGACTCAACTCCAACCAGGTGAGGAAAACAACCACAGTTCAACACTCATTCACACAGGGATGACAGTAGCAACAACATATGGGCATGGCACCACAAGTGACAATAGCCCACGCTGAAACACGACACAACTAAGGTGATTACTGAGGTGTCAGGTTCCTCAGAAGACACAGAATGGTTCATGGATTTCGGGTCTCAGGTGTGTGCATGAATATTTCAAAGGTTGAATACAGAGGCCATGAGATTCATAGAGAGTTCCGAAATGGCCAACCATGATTTCAGGCCGAGGATGAAATAATGGTGCACAAACAAACTTCACTTCCGCGGTTATGCAGATACATATGAAAAGGCCAAAAACGGGTTCATACGGGCATCCCTGCGAACTTAGGCGGAGGATGGGAGAATGGGCAGCGAAAAACCTTTCCATGAGGGTTTCCTTCACTATGCGTGGGTATGCAGACACAACGAACTCAGGAGGAGGATGACAGAATGGAAGAGAGAACCCCCAACTTAGCTGACGCTTCAAATTTTAACTGCATGTGCCCAGGTCGACACTTGTCTTGCTAGAGCTACATGAACCACATTTTCATTCGTTCCCCTTTCCCAGGAACTTAGGACAGCACTCATCAATTGTCCACCTTAGCCTTTAGGAAATAATAATAAATTATTATTCCCTTTTGAGGTAATCCCCTTAGATTATCCCCTCGGCCCACACACTTAGCCTCCTCCCCTACCCAACCTTATGGAAGCTTAGTCCCCCATCACTCTTTCTTCGTGGTCGGTTTGCATGTAGAGATGTTTATATTTTATTAATGATATGCATAATTACATATACAAAATCAGGCTCCTGGCCTTTAACATCTAGGCTCTCCGGCCTAATCACCAAATAAGCCTCCTATCTTATTATAACTCGGTTCACCAGCCTACAAAACATGTTTACAATTTATAAATACAACCGAGGCTTGTCCTTGGGGTATTACAATCCCCTCCCCTTATTTTTTCATTTTCCTCAGTGCAACTCTTTACACAAAATTAGCAAGATTTCCCAAAATCTTCAAAAAGATGTAAGTATTCTGGCCGCATAGCATCCTCACACTCCCATGTCGCGTCCTTAGGATCGTACCAGGTCCACTGGACATTTACAATCCCTATGGCTCGATTCCATATCTTCTTTCTTTTTCGGTCCAATATGCACACTGGATGCACTTGAAATATGCCTTCTTGCTCCACCTGAATCATATTCCAATCAATTGCATGATTAGCATCATGTATATATTTCTTAAGCAATGAAATATGAAACACATTATGTACAATCATGGATGTAGGTAATGCAAGAATTTATGTAATGTATATATATGTATATACAAAAAATTCTAATAACATTATAACATGTATACAACATACACATCATACAATAAATAGAGAATTGTACTTATCGTTTGATTTGAGAAGACCATCCACCCTTGAGCAGGGTCATGACTCCATCGGTGCAATGGCTTCCCAAGATAGCCATGGTACACAATCCATATCCACATGGTCTAGGCCAAGGTACCAAACCTCGACATCACTCCAACCATTCAATTCTCATCAACACTCTAACCAACGGTCTCTCATTCACCACATGCCTGTCCCACCCCATGAGTGTAGACCTTCATTGTCACATAGTCCATTGACTACTACACCTCCCTTTCCTTGGGCTTCAACAATAGGCCAGCTTAGGAAGTCTCAGAGCATCGTGGCTCCTAGATTTCCAGCTGCCCTCAGAGATTTCCAATCAGCATCTTCCCTGAGCTACTCTTTGTAATCAACATTCTAATTTTAATCAACATCATCTCATCTGCATCACCCACATGCAGTTATCATGAGAAAACATAAAATAATTCATTTTGGAACTCCAACTTAGTTCAAAAAGGAATTCAACTTTTTCCCCAAAATAGGAAATTCCATTTCATAATTCATCTTGGTTGTTGTCATATTATGAATGCAACCATCCTTGTGATTTTCCATAGGCACCAAACTGCATACCATTTTCCTGCAAGACTTCATCTTTCATACTGCCAACAATTTGTCAGTATTTATGTACATCATAATTCAACATGTACAACACCTTATGCAATGATCTTAGAATTGCCTGCACCTAGAAATTAAATCACAATTACCAAACAATTTAACCAAATAGAATGACTCATCATTCTATGCATATGCATGTTCATAATTAATAATAGTAGGTTTATTATTTCAATTTTCTAAACATAAAATTTTCTGTAGTATCTATTCCTGTGACTAACTGGCTTGCAACTTTCATGTTGCAATGTTTAACAGTTCCTGAAATGTTCTCAACTTCATGAGTTAGCAACATTTCAACCATTAGTATAATTATTTCCATGTAATAATATATATGCATTTACTTACAAAACTCATTCAACCATTGCATTTAGTACACAATTCTATCTCTTACTATGCATGAGTGCAATTATCCATGCATACTTATTCAATGCACCTTGCATTGAATTACATAATGTTGTTTATCTCAGTCATGTATCTCACCATCCATGAGTTGGAATTCTGGCCAATGTGTTGACACATTCCCCACACACTTCCTATTGTCTTCCCAATTAATTGGATGCCTTCCTTTTCGACCCGAATACTACACCAAGATTATAATTCTGTGGTGTTCATTAGTGTTAGAAAAAAAGTTGCAACCCGAGTTTTATTTAAAGGTAGGAAACTTTTAGTACCTGTGTGGTTCATAACCTTTCCATATCCATACCTTTCCATATCCAACCATGTCCTAGTCTCATACATGACTAGCTTACTAACATTCATTCCTATAACAAGTTCTTATCCTTTAATTCTTTGGTTATTACCCCATAACCAAATTAACATGACATTCTACTATGTCAGTGTGTGCATTTAGAAGATAAAAGATTTGAATTAATACAGGCCTCCAACCTTTATCACATCCAGTGGTATGCACTCAATAATATAATCATGTGATTTTATATAATAACTTTGGCTGAGGAAATTCTTACCTAAATTTCCTTTCAACAATTATGCAAAAAGAGTAATAAAACTCATACCTGCATGACTGCCATTAATAAATTTTATACTACCTGAAACTCTTATGGAAGTAGAAGCTTTCATGCTTCTTTTATGAAACTTATAACCTCTCTTGCTTCCCTCCTTATGCAACAACATCATCGACGACACTTGAAAACATGCAAGCATTATTTCCTTTGGCTGACCCAACAAGCCATAACATACTTGCTGCCACAGAAATTGCAACAACTTCTTTCCCATGTGCAACTTTTCCTTGCTGAACCCAGAAGTCTTCAATTCTTCCCAGATTCCTAAATCTTCTTGTGTTCTCATTGTAGTCACTATACATGACTATTTCTTCCCTGAGCACTTTCGACGCAGTGCCCCTACCTCAGCGGGGTCTACTGACCTCCCGGTAAAACGATATTTCAAACTTCTAAGTCGCATTGACTCTTCGGCTCGTGATTGAACCCAAAACAATTATACACAGTTCTCATTTCCTTCTGTGTGTGGGTCCTGATAGACCTGCAGGCTATTCCTATGCGCTTCCAAAACTCCAAGTTTCTGGCGCTAGCCCCTTTTTTATTATCCCTTTCCTTCATAAGACCATGGGCTATGACCTCACGTAAGTGTGTGATTGCGGGCATGGGAAAGAGTGGTTTTAGACCAACCCTCTTTTTCGCCCCGCAATTCTCCTCCAGTTGCCACGTATCCTTTTTCTTAAACCGTGGTATATAAATTGTGGCCCGCTCTCAGATTTTTAACATCCAAGCAAGTTTTGGCTCCGCAATCCAGCTCGTCTTTCGATCTCCAATCCCATGGTGATGATCCGCGATCAATAGTTTCTATCTATCCTCCTTCCACACGCGATCGCAAATCTACACGATTTGTTGACACGTAGCTCCCTTCCAAATCAATGACTATAGTTGATTTCAACTCTCCGGCCCTCGGGAGATTCAACTCTCAACTATTTGTTTTTCCCCATATGAAAATCTTCTGGAGTGGAAGATTTATTGACACCTGTCCTCAACAATCGGATGGTTCTGATGAACTCTGGATCTCCGGCCTTCGGGAGTTCTCACATCTCTACACACACAAATCTCCGGAGTGAATTCCCTAGAGTGACAGATCTTCTGCCACACGTCCTCTCCAAATCAATGACCTTGATTCTCTTCGAGACTTCGAATCTTTCCGACCAAGACCAGATCAAAAGTCCTTCGACCTCTTCCTCGATCAATGATCGAGATCTCCTTTGGGACTTCGACACTTTCACCCTCTACTTTCCTCTAGAGTGCTCTTCTCCCGGAGTTTCAGATCTGGTGCCACATGTCCTCCTTCACATTGATGACTCTCGTCGTTTCGGGACTTCGACACTTCGGGCTATTCCGAAATAAAACTTCTCAGAAACCCTGGAGTACATTCCTCTGAAGTTCACGATCTAGTGACACCTGTCCAACCTAGATCAATGGCTCCTAGCTACTTCGGTTGTTTAGGCTTCAACGATTTCAAACTTTCATCCTTCACATTCTCCCAGAGTGTTTTCACCTGGAGTTCATGATCTGTCGCCATGTGCCCTTCTAGATATGATGGTCCAAACTTCTTCTCACAACTGATCTGACGGATTTTGTCACTCCTCCTCTTGAGCTTTTGACTTCTTTCACCTTGGAATATTTTGTTAGTTTTCAAAGGCTTCGACCTTTGACCTTTCTCCTGCGAGTCCCCCTCCTGGTTCTCATCTTCGCTCTTGTAAGCGTTATCTCTTCTGAGCTTTAAGACTTGGAATGAGTCTATCTCCCATACACTCCTTGCATTGTCTCTTCTGAGATTTTCTCTGCTCTGTAATAAATTTTGGGCACTAGCCCCGTTCTCTAAGTCCCCAACCCACACAACCATGGGTCGTGACCAAGCGCTAGATCACTAGGTTCTTACTCAGGCCTTTGGTTTCAGAAGATTTCAATGCACCACACAAACATCTCTCAGAGTTCCATATTACCAAACTCGTGAAGTAGGGAGGATCAACTGTCCACGTCTACTCAGCATCCAACGGCTGACACTTACTATGGAACTTTAGGCGTCTGAGTTTCGGGTCTTTGGGACTTTGGAGCTTCGAAGGATCTCGCATCCACACATCTGACCAGTTAATCTCTGAACATTCCCAATCACCCTTGGTGACGTCATTACATCACATCACTTAACATTTTCCAATTGCGGGGGCATGCAACGTTGGTTTGGATTAACCTGTCTTTCATCCCGCAATTCTTTTGACGATGACACGTAACCCCTCGGTGAAACCATGGTTTGGATTGTGGGATCACCTTGGAGAATTAACTCCCATGAAAATTGGGTCCCCGCAATGCCTCCTGGCCATGAATATTGATGCATCATGATCAATGCCAGTGTGGGTCCTTCGACCTTTAACTACGTTACATAACATTTTCCCCACTAGCCATGCTCATACAGAGTGCCACATGGCAGCATACTAGCGACTGACTCATGGCCAAATAAAATGGGTGTCACATGCCACGTTCCATATGGAATTTCAACCTTCCACGAGTTTGAAACCCACTAACACATGGCACACATCCCATGTGTACACGTCCATCCAAGTGACATCATCATGACTCACTACTTCATCTCTTCGGGAGATTTTGCCCTTCAGTACTACGTTTGACCTTTTAACATTGGATTGATCCAACGATCGAGCTCTCCTCTCCAGATCTACGGTTTAGATCCACTTCAGAGCTTTAGGATTTGGCCCTTCTCTTGTTTCTGGCATCAAACTTCACTGAAGTTGCGAAGTCTGAAGGGATTCCAGGTTAACCCTTCTGAACCTTCCCAAAATCTGACAGTCATAAGGGATTTCCCTTCCTTCCGAACAGATCCTATGGCATAGAACAAACTCTGTTACTCTGTGGATTTCCAAAGGAATTCATGGCTATCTTCCTCGCAACATTACCAGATCTGATGGTTGTGAAGGATTTTCCTTCTCCCGAACAGATCCTAAGGTCCACATTACTCTGCGGCCCAATATCACTTATGTCATGGTTTTACGACATCGCTACTCCTCCTGAGCTTCGTAACATGACCAAGGTAACTTCTTGGCACTCAGGAAGGTTCTAAGGTTTTAAATTGGTCCTCCAGACACAATTTCCTCTTGAAACCTTGGGACCAATGACAACTTACCCAGCCCATCCAAGCTCAACGTTGAAACCTTGGCTTTGAACTCGAATTTTGTCTACTTCGAAAACAATTCTTTCCGAAACTTTTGCTTCAATCTCCACAAACATGGCCCATCTAGGCTCAGTGTTGTAACCTGCCTCTGATACCATATTGTAACATCCTCGGCCTTCCAAAGGCCAGGAAATGCTACCAACACAACCTTAACATTGAATTTAAATCTCTGATACCATATTTTAACATCCCTTGCCATCAACCCCACTGTTGGGCAACGTTACTACGCAGAACATTAACATACATATTAAATCAAATTAAGACATTTAACATAGATTTACCTCCATCATACAGACTTAAATAGAATAAAAATAAATCCACTTGCAATGGAATACATGATAATATTACAAGCATCACATACATGCATTTTAATTGAAATTAAACACATAATAATACTTATATTTGAAACTCTAGTAACTCCACCAACTACGTGCATACCTTCCACGAACCTCTTAGACTTAGACCACGCTTCTCATCACACTCAGTAGTGGGTCACCCCTGAGCTGGGACTAAGCTCCACCCAAGGCAAGGGAATCCTAGACTAAGTTGATGTTACATGAAAACTCCACAGAGCAACCAAAAGTATTCTATCCAAGAGCCTTCTTACGCCCACTACTCATAGACTCTCATTCCCCACATGCCTATTCCACCCGAGAGTATACACCTTCACAAGCAAAGTCCATCGGTGCTTCACCTCCCTCTCTGGGTCTTGACAACAGGTTGGATCAAGAATTCTCAGAGATCCGTAGCTGGTGATGGACTCTCTCTAGGAGAAAACCACTTCCCAACAAAATCTCTAACCTGGAGAGAGATTCTCATAGGTATGACAACCTGCCTCTTCCACCATGGGCCTGACAACCCGCTTCTTCAGAACACTCCTTGAATCATCTCTAGCCAGGTGAGGACAACAACCATGGTTCAACACCCATTCACATAGGGATGATAGTAGCAACAACAGATGGGCATGGCACCACAGGCGGAAACATCCCATGATGAGACATGATACAACTAAGGCGATTACTCAAGTGTCAGGTTCCTCAGAAGATGCAGAACGGTTCACGGATTTTGGGTCTCATGTGCGTGCATGAATATTGTAAAGGTTGAATATAGAGGCCATGGGATTCACAGAGAGTTCCGGAATGGCCAGCCACAAGTTCAGGTCGAGGGTGGAAGAATGGTGCACAAAAAACCTTCACTGTCGTGGTTATGCGGATACAGACGCAGAGGCCAAAAAAGGGTTTAGACGAGCATCCCCGCGAACTCAGGTGGAGGATGATAGAATGGAAGAGCGAACCCCAACTTAGCTGATGCTTTGAATTTTAACTACATGTGCCTAGGTTAACACTTGTCTTCCTAGAGCTGCATGCACCACATTTGCATTCGTTCCCCTTTCCCAGGAACTTAGGACAAAACTCATCAATTGTCCACCTTAGCCTTTAGGAAATAATAATAAATTATGATCCCCTTTAGAGGTAAGCCCCCTAGCTTAGCCCCTAGGCCCACACACGTAGCCTCCTCCCTTACCCAACCTTGTGGAAGCTTAGTCCCCCATCACTCTTTTTTCGTGGTTGGTCTACACACAACAATGTTTATATTTTATTAATGATCTGCATAATTACATATACAAAATCAGGCTCCTAGCCTTTAACACCTAGGCTCTCCGGCCTAATCACCAAATAAGCCTCCTAGATTATTATAACTCAGCTCACCAGCCTACAAAACATGTTTACAATTTATAAATACAACTGGGGCTCATACTTGGGTTATTACAGATAGGGACTGAACTATCTCGGCAAAGTGATCATCGACTTTTCTGATGGCCAACAATTGTGCATTTGGAAGTGTATCCTCCATACTAGTAGGTTCCTCTCCATGTTCTAACCTGGATAAGTTATTGGTTCCTTTATTCATTATTCTTGGCTTGACCACAATTTCAAAGTCATACTCCTGAAATAGTAGTAGCCATATGCATATTCGTCCCCCCAACACTAGCTTATTGACTAAGTATTTCAATGCAGAATGATCAGTGAACATCTTAAAATGTCCTCCCAGAAAATAGTGTCTAAACTTTTGCAGCGCATATACCATAGCCAAGCCTTCTCTCTTAGTCGTAGTATAGCTCCTTTCAGCTATAAAAAGATTCCTTATAGCAAAGGCTATGGGGTGGTCAATGTATAATGCACCTGGTTGTACTAAAACTGCTCCTAATGCAATGGATGAAGCATCGAAATGAACATTGAACTCCTTACTCCAATATGGAAAAACCAAGAGAGGCGCAGTAACCATTTTTTGCTTTAGTGTGTCGAAGCTCTATTGACATTCTTCTATCCATTCGAACTTACTATATTTATTTAATAACTTCTCCATAGGTGTGATTGTCTATGCATAACCCTTAATAAACTTTATGTAGTACCCAATGTGTCCTATTGCAGTGCACAACTGTCTAATTGAAGTAGGAGGAGGTAGATCGACAATGATAGCGATATTGGAAGGATCTACCAACAACCCCTGCTTACACACAATATGGATAAAAATCACATCAAAACCTGCGGAGTTAAATAATAGCAAATATTCTATGGATGAAAATCACATAAAAAAACTGTGGAGTTAAATAACCCATACCAAGCTCCTGAATCCATATCCATCTGGTTTCTCGATTTAGTTGAGAGTCATATCACTACCCGCCTGTCCATGAGTAAGACGTTTCAGCTTTTCAATGTGATCGTCCATCGGTTGCACGACTCTGTACAATCTCTCTACTGCACATTAAATGTCGTGCCCCGAACTCTTTCTCCAGTTGTGGGTATGATGTGAAAAAATCCGAATGTGTATGATCATAACATCTTGTTTGATTTACGTAGTATGAGTATTAAATATATCAAAATTAAATAATTTTTTAATTTATATTTAATGTTTTTTATTTGATATTTTTGAATCATATGACATCACATGATTTTATGGAAGAGAGTTTTAGGGATGATCATAAGGGATATCGACTTTTTTGCAAATATTATCTAAATTGTTAATGTTCTTAAGTTTTACCTAAACATTTATGAATAGTAATCAATAATTATTGTTAAATTTAATATATATATAT
>ML784074.1:331519-343322 GCA_009831015.1 Picea engelmannii | reverse complement strand
CTTCAAAGGCTACTACACAATCCTTTGATTAATTCTCACACATATACAAATAATATATAAATAACTCAAGAGGATATATTTGGAAATTGTTATTCCATTTTCAAATGTGTGGTTTTCACTATTTTCAGGTTGACCCATCTTCCTAATCATTTCTTCATTTCCAAAAACATGGTATTTCATTAAATTTGAAAGTAATTATTTTTTTAGTACATTTAATAATTAAAAATAATAAATTTAGTTTTAAATATAAAATGATTTTTTTTAAGTAATTTTTTTTTAGGATATTTAATAATTAAAAAAAATTAATTTAATTTTAAATATAAAATAAAAATTAATTTTTTTTTTTACTATTTTATAGATAAAAAAAAATGATGTGTAAAAAAATCATAAAAAATAATTAAAAAATTAAAATAACTCATATAAATTTATGGAATAAAAGATGAAAAATGTCTTTCCAAAAAAATATATAGTGGACACAAGCATGAAAGCTTTTGTGTGATGTATAATCTCTCAACACAATAATGAAGTTAAATATATGTTGATCTTGTTAGCATGAACGAATGATTGAAGAAGAAAATTATATCTCTTTGAAAGTTGCCAATCTTTTTTCATGGTCTTTTCTAAAACGGGGAAATACAGACATCAGTACATGAAAATGATAATATCGTCGTTGCGAGTTGAATAATAAGCACAAGAAGATGAAAGTTTCAAAAAGACATGATATGATGCAAACACAAGCTTTGAATGCAAGTAGAGCAATGGAACACGATGGACGCATGAATAAGAACTAGAATTTTGAATGCAATATTTTATTAAAAATTCCATGGAATTAAGAAATGTTTAATTAAAAATTTTATGGAGAAATTTTTAGAATAGAAAGTTTTAATTTTATTTGTTTAAAAAGTTTAATTTTTAATTTTTTAGTAATTTTTTATTTGAACAATTAATTTATGAAGATTTGGTGGTAATAATTATTATTGGGTGTGCAGGGGTGTAGGTCCATTGTTAAATGCCGTGTAAATGGAAAGAAATATATAAAGGTGGTCTCAAGTTCGAATCTCACCTAAATTTACTTGTCAATGATCTACGAATTACTGATTCCCCAGTTAAAAAAAAATATTATTATTATTACAAACTTAAATATGAATATATGAGAGATGGTCGACCATATCGTTGAGCCTTTTTGAATTAATAGCAACTGAACTGGATCGAACCCACTAAATACATCATGAACTAAACCAAATATTGTCTAAAATACTATGATCATATAAATTTCATACATCCCTCAGATGATCCATAGATATATTTATTCACCTTCCATAACCATTAAACTATTCTTCAGCCTTACTCTCAACCTCGTTTTTCACTACAGCGGGAGCTGCTTCAGCAGGCTTTTCTTTTTTAACAACACTCCCTTCAACTGCTGCAGTTTTTTATTCTGGAATTTCCGCAGGCGCTTCTTCCTTGGCCAATGATTCTTCAACCTTTTCTTCTGCTACCATTTCAACAGTGGCAGGAGCTTCTTCCTTATCCGATGGTTCTTCAACTTTTTCTTCAACAGTCGTGGCCTCGGCGGGAGGCTGAGCTATAGTCTCTTCTTTAGCTGGCTCGGCTTCTTCGGGCACTTGGGTAGATTCCTCCTTGGGTTTTTCCACTTCCTCGGATTCCACCGGGGTCGATTCTGCTTCAAGCTCCGAAGCAGGTGGTGATACAGTCAATTCCTCTGTATATTTCTCTGTCGTGGCGGCGCTTTCATCGATTGTTTTCTCAGCCGCGGGAAGCTCCTCAGCAGGACTGGAGTCAAGAACTTCTTCTTCAGTAGTATTTTCGGTCGTGGGTTCGATCCCGGTAACCTTCACAGCTTCCTCAACGGGTTTCACTTGTTCTTCGCTTGCAATCAATTCAGTTGGCATGATAGCAACCTGCACAAACAATTCCTCCTTGTGACAAATTTCACCATCAGCTCTCAATGTGACAAATTTCAAAGCAGTTCGAGCAACATATCTGAATGTCTTCTATAGGTTTGGAGGTGGTTGCAGAAGCATTGAAGCAGACCTTTCAGAGACTGCAGTAAGATTTTGGAGGTGGTTGCAGACGCACTGAAGCGGACCTTGTAGAGACAGTGGGAGAACCTTGCAGAGATGGTGGAATGAAGTACTGAATGCTCGAGAAGTTCCTACATGATTGGAAGTCAGCAACTCGCATGGATGGAAGGTGGCCAGCTACAAGTACGGTGTTGCACTGGTAAGCTATCAAGTGCTCTGATAGGCTTAGAGAAATCAATACTATGTTCGAATGACAGTCTCACAACAATCAATATTAATGTGATTGCCTCCACTGTATTATTCTGCAAGCCTTCAAACTGACCAATTAAAAATATCTGAATTTTTTTTTTAAATTAATTTTTGTACTCTGACAAATACCTAAAAACAATAGGTCACCACCGTAGGTATTAAGTCTCGTCACTCCCATATAGACTAATCAAAAAATCATAATATAAATTTGCAATAATTAAAAAAATATTTTTTTATTTAAAAATATTAAATAATAAGAATTATTTGAAAAACTTTAGTTACTATTAAAAAATGGTTCCAAAACACAGCAAAATGCACCCACTAATACATGGTCAACGATGGTTAACTGCCAACCAAATGCTATAGTCCCTAGCCAGAGACAGGGACTAATAATGAGTTGAAGTGTTGAAGAAAATTGAATAGTCGCTTCAAAACAAGGGACATCAAATAAAACATGAGATAGTAAATCATTAGATTAATCTAGATTCATAAATCATCAATAAAATTAAAATGGAGTGTGGGATCTTTTTTTTTCAAATGTTTAATGATGTCATGGCCACGCACTAGTTATCCATATATTACATTTACTTAAAACAAAATAATTTAAGTTAAATCTATTATACATTAAATAAATTTACTGTACCAAAATATTATATGTGAATAAAGATGACTTGATTTTTAATCAACCCATATCCCCACATAGCAAACAAAGCTTTATTTTTCATAAATATGCAAAGTGTTGGGCATATAATAATTTTAATTTTATGTATTCAAATTTTAATTATGGAAAAGAAGTTTCTTATAACATTAAACAACTACATTAATTAACTTGATATGAAATCCATTGACCAATGATATGCTTGATTAGAATTCCATCGACCCTTAGAATAGAGTTCCACCCAGAATTAAAATGTCATGTTCGTCGTCAATTTGTGCCACCTCCCCTTGAAAAGATAGCAGACCCTACTTGGACATCATGAAAAATTGGATGTCCATCTCTTTCAACTCACAATGAGAACCCAAGTAGCCAGCTTAGATGACAGGGGGACAGGCCTAATCTCTAACTATTTTACTTAAAATTAGGAGAAAACCACATACATGAGACAATGCTCACAATCTATTATTCAATGAGGACATATTACATCATAATATAGGACTCCAGTCTACTTAGGCGGTTACAATAATCAATAGGAAAATAGGATCTACATTAAACACTATTAGAGTTTGTTTACGTATCTAACTCTTGCTCCATTATTTCCAAGTCTCCGCCTTAATGGAGAATGCATTGACTTCTACACCTAACATCTCCTTAAACAACTCTAACTTAATATTTCCAAGAGGCTTAGTGAAAATATCAGCAGTATTTTCATAAGTATTACAATACATAAGAGCTATTTCATTAGACTGCAAATTTTCTCTAACAAAATGAAACTGAGCATCAACATGCTTTGTCCTTGCATGATAAATCGGATTATTTTTCGGCTTGATTGAACTTTGATTATCACATTTGATCATCATTGCAGGATCCTTTTGTTCTTCTCCAACATCTTGAAGAAGTCTTCTCAACCAAACAACTTCACAAGTTGTTGCACACAAGGATTTATATTCTACTTCAGTAGAATACAAAGATACAGTAGGTTGTTTTTTACTGCTCCATGAAACAACCTCAGATCCAATGCCAAACGCATATCCAGTGGTTGATCTTCGATCATCCGGATTTCCATCCAAATCAGAATATGAGTAACCTATCAACTCAACATCAAATTCATCATTATATTTAATACCATAATCAAGTGTTCATTTTATATACCTGAGTACCACCTTTGTTGCATTCCAATGTCTTTCTTGAGGTTTCACCATAAACTGACTTAACACACTCACAGAATATGCAATATCAGGTCTAGTTGTGGTGAGATAATTCAAACTAGCCATCATCTGTCTATACATAGTGCCATTCACCTCCTTCGAACCATCATCACAAGAAAGTTTCACATTTTGCTGCATGGAAACAATAGAAGATTTACACTGATCCATTTTAAATCTCTTAAGTACTTATCTGACATACTTACTCTGACAAACAAAAGTTTGGCCTGCATTTCTCCAAAATTCAAGACCTAGGCAGTAATGTAACTCACCAAGATCTTTCATTTCAAAAACCTGTAATAACTGCTCCTTGATTTCATCAATTAATTTCCATGCATTTCCTATAATTATTAAATCATCAACATATAAGGAAATCAATACTATATACCCCTGCTCGTCAAATTTGGTATACAGATTTGGATCACTCTTGCTCCTCATAAAACCATGTTGAAGAAAGAAAGAGTTTATCTTCCCATACCATGACCTAGGTGCATGTTTTAGTCCATACAATCCTTTCTTTAACTTACACACTAAGTGTTCTTGCCCATTTTCCACAAACCTTTCAGATTGAGTAAGGTAAACCTCCTTTAACTCACCATTCAAAAATGCAGATTTAACATCTAATTGGTGTAACTTCCAATGGTACTTTGTAGCTAAAGAAATTAACAATCTAATAGTATTCAATTTAGTTACTGGTCCAAATGTTTTAGCATAATCAATACCTTCTGTTTGTGAATACCCCTTTTCCACCAGTCTAGCCTTATATTTGTCTATACTACCATCTGATTTAAACTTGGGTTTGTATATCCATTTGCATCCAATGGGATTTTTATGTTTAGGCAATTCAGTGAATTCCCAAGTATTATTTTTCATTATAGATTCATATTCTTCTTCCTGCAGTTCTCCATTCATCATGTTCATTGGTTTCATTAAAACTCATAGGTTTTATGACATTTTAAATGCTACTCATTAGGGCATAGTCTCTATACTTCTTAGGGATCCGAACCTGTCGTGAAGATCTTCTCAATTGATTATCTTCCTCCCCACTTTGTGAAGATCTTTCTTTGCCTCTAGGTGAATTGTGATTCCTTGAAGTGTCCATATAACTGTGTCCTTATTGTTGTTGTTGTTGTCTCTGTGGTTATGGCTACTACTGTGGTGGTTGTTGTTACAATTGTGGTTGTTTTTGTTTCTTCTCTTCTTTAACTCCTTCATCAAGAAGTCTATGTCATTCCTCATGAATGTTGTTGTCATGATTTCCTTCTTCCTGCTCATGGAAAAGTACATCTCTACTCGCAAATACTTTGTGAGTAGAAGGATCACATAGTTTGTATGCTTTGAATTCAGAACAATACCCTATGAAAATACATTTAATGGATTTAGCATCCAATTTATTTCTATTGTCCTTTGGAATATGTGCAAAAGTCTTACACCCAAATACTTTTAAATTATGAACTGCAGGTTTGGAACCATACAAGGCTTCGAAAGGAGTAATATTATCAAGACACCTTGTTGGACTTTTGTTCTTTAAATAAACTGCAGTATTTATGGCTTCAACCCAAAATGTATTTGAGAGATTCTTATCTTTCATCATATTGCGTGCACACTCTACCAGAGTTATTTTTTTCCTTTCAGCCACTCCATTCTGTCGTGGAGTGTGGGGTACTGTAAATTGTTGTACTATTCCATGATCTTTGCAATATTTGATGAAGTCCCCTTATTTATACTCTCCCCCTTGATCTGAACGGAGGATTTTGATCGATTTTCCTGTTTGCTTTTCCACCATGGTTCTGAATTCCTTAAAGTACTAAAAAACATCACTTTTTCTTCTAAGGAAATAAACTCATGTGTATCTCGTGCAATCATCAATAAATAACAGAAAGTAAAATGTACATCCTAAAGACTTAGTATGCATAGTTCCACAGACATCAGTATGCACAAGATCTAACACATCTCTCTTTTTCTTATCAGGATTAGAGGGGAATTCATATCTGTGCATCTTTCCTAATGCACATCCTTCAGAAGAAACATTCTCATTTTTTTAAATGGGAAGTCCTTCAACCATATTATTTTTCTATAATAACAATAAATCATTATGATTGATGTGGACATACCTTTGATGCCAAATAATCTCTGTTGGCATAGTTGCAGAAGTCAGTGTGTGATGCTCTTTGCTGGTAACATCAAGATTGTATAGGCCTCCTTCTCTAACTCTTGTTGCAACAATTCTGCATTGGTCCAACAGATCCTTCACTATGCAATAATTCTTGAAAAATTCAACCTTCAAGTTCTGATTTGTAATGGTGGACATAGAGATCAAAGTTTTCTTTATCCCGGGCACATACACAACATTGCAAATGTGGCAAACAGTACCATTCGAAAATGTTACTGGAATGTCTATGTATCCCTTGATCTGATGAGTGTGGCCATCTCCAAGATCTATGCTGGCACCATTCTGTGTTTCTTTAAAATTAACATACTACTTCTTATTACATGTCATATGTATTGATGCTCCGGAATCCATAAACCAGGCATCAATATCATCTGTTTCAACAGACAAAGTAGCATTTGACACAAAGAGTCTAAGATCCCGTGAATCAAAATTCATGGGTTCATCAATATCATCACTAGCAATAAATAATCTGAGTTCATGTTTTGAAGATTCTTCTGCATAATGACTTGAATGTTTTCTAGGTTTATTCCTAGCCTCATCACTCTTCTTCTTATGACAGTCTCTAATTAGGTGTCCAGGTCGATCACATTAAAAACAACTCTTTGACTCATTCATGTTAGAGGGCATACCTTGATTCCGCCTTGGAGATTGTCTTCTCTATGATGAATTGCCTCTCTGTGATGAACTGCCTCCTCCACCTCTTACTCCTGGTCTCCCTCTCGCGGATCTCTTATTTGACCATAGTGCTAAATCTGAATTCCGAGGCTTCAAATTCAAGCGCCTCTCTTCCTCTTGCAGCAAAATACCTGTCAATTCTTCAAAAGTAGGAGGTTTCTCCCTTGCTGCGGGACATGTTATGAACATATGATAGTCTTCTAGCATACCATTTAAGGTAATTGTGACAAGATCAGTGATGGAAACTGTTTCTCCTATATTTCCTAGCTTGTCTTTCACCTCTTTAATGCGACCCAAAAATGAACTAACAGATTCATTTCCATCCATCTTCATGCCTAGCAATTTAGTTTTCAGGAACATAATACGATTTGTGTTGCTAGTTTCATATAAATCTTTAAGCATTGTCCATGTTTCAACAGAAGTTTTAGCTTCTCTAATATGTGGAATTATGTTATCTTTAACAAACATACGCAACAATACCTCGGCCTTGTTTTCGCGCTCATCCCAATCTTGGATCTGTGCTGATGTCACACCTGCAGCCGCATCTGGTTTTGCTTCACCTCCCTTCGCAATCGTCTAGACTCCATAGCCCTCCATCAGGGTCTGCATTTTGAATTTCTAGTTAATGAAATTTGAGCCATCTAATTTGTTGGCTTCGTTGAGGTAGGTCTTTGCTAGCGGATTTGCCATCTCTACAAGTGTTTGTTCGTCCAACCAGACAATGGATCCTTGTATCACCAAACACACTTCAATCCTGAAGGCGGTGAATCACCAAGAATATGCAACTTTCGTCAATTTTCTCCTGTGTTGAGCAGTCCGTCGCTCTGCCTTCGGATCCACCAATCTGTCTCCTCCTCTACTCTCATCTTTATTAAAATAAATATAAAAAACCGTAAAGGAAATCTTAACACCACTCCATACATATCACAAACTCACCCTCAAAAGAAACCTTAACACCACTTCATGTATAAAAATATATATATATATATATTCCTTAAAAGAAACCCTTTTCTTAATACACACATACATCCACTTTTAAATCATTTGACCATCCATTAAACTATTATCCTTCATCCATCCATAACTCCATCTCACGATTCATAAAGTGATCTAAAATATAACCCTTTCCTTATATGCATAAGAAATCATGGAATTCATTAATCCCTTTTTAAAATAAAAAACGTGCACAAGAAAATCGTGAAAGAGGAGGAGGATGCTTACGCTTCCCACAAGCTCACGCTTCCCAAAGAAAATGGTTGGATCGACCACTTCTTATTCTTCTTCTCTCGTAGAAAACTCACACTTCACGCTTTCCACAAAAGAACAATCGACACTCCTTAAACTAAGGAAGGGGAGCGCTTGCGCTCCTCTAATATGGCAGGGGGAGTGCGATTCAGAGCTCTTAGTGCTCCTGGAGAGTGGAAGGGGTAGCGCTAGCACCATAGCGTTCTTAGTTTCATACAATGGGAGCACGAGGCTTTCGAAAATTTTGGTTTCACAAGTGTGTGAGAGCGTCGACCCTTCTCTAACACTACATAGGGAGTGTTGATGATTTTTCTCAAATCAATTTGAGATCTTGCACTTTGGATATCGCCTCAAAGAGTTGATTCTCTCAGATCTCTAACGCAACTCTGATACCAACTTAGAATTAGGAGAAAACCACACAGGTGAGACAATGCTCACAATCTATTATTCAATGAAAAAATATAACATCATAATATAGGACTCCAATCTACTTAAGAAGTTACAACAATCAACACGAAAATAGAATCTATTAGTAGAGTTTGTCTACTTATCTAACTCTTGCTCCAATATTTCTAAGTATTTTCCATTCAAAATTATTCTAACTAGTTTTTTCAATTGGTTCACGTAGCCAACAATAAAATATTTACTTCTATTTATAGTCCATGAATCTCCCCTTTTTACACAGTGTAACACAAAAAGTGGGAAATTTTATGAAGCACCAGACTTTTCATGCAACGTCACATACAAATTGTGTTTTGAGGTCGTTGTGAGCGAAAGGAATGTTAATTTTCAGAGTTAGTAAAAAGGCTCTTTAAGTTAATGGTCAAAATCACAAACTTTAATATTCAGCACATATTAAATCGTGTCCATTAAAACCTATACATAATTAAAAACCTATTAATTTTGATCATGTTTAAGAAATTAAAATAACTTAAAATATTAAAATAATTTATATAAGTTTATTGAATAAAAATTGAAAATTTTTCTTCGCAAAAAATATATATATTAAAATAATTTATATAAATTTATTGAATAAAAATTGAAAATTTTTCTTCGCAAAAAATATATATATATTGACAAAACCACGAAAGCTTTTGTGTAATGTATAATCTCTCAACACAATAATGAGGTTAAATATATGTTGATCTTGCCATCATGAATGATAGATTGAAAGTTGCCAGTCTTTTTCATGGTCTTTTCTAAAATGGGGAAAATAAAGACATCAATATGTAAAAATGATAATATTGTCGATTCCACTTGAATAATAGGCACAAGAAGATGAAAGTTTCAAAAAGACATGATATGATGCAAACACAAGGTTTGAATATAAGTAGAGCGATGGAATAAGATGGACGCATGAATAAGAACTTGAAGAATTTTGAATGCAATATTTTATTAAAAATTCCATAGAATTAAGAAATGTTTTATTAAAAATTCGAATTAAAAAATATTTTATTAAAAATTTTATGGAGAAAATTTTAAAATCTAAAGTTTTAATTTTATTTGTTTAAAAAATTAAAATTTTTAATTTTTAATAATTTTTTATTTAGAAAATTAATTTATGGAGATTTGGTGATAATAATTATTATTAGGTAACTAGACGTGTTGATCCAGTGGTAATTGTCTTTAAATGTAGTTGTTTTTAAATGAAATAAAATATATAAATGAAGTCTCAAGTTCCATTCTCACCTCAATTTACTTGTATTTCATGTTTATTGAAATTATGTAATCTACGAGAACAACAAATTACCCATTCCCCAAATTAAAAAAAAATAATTATTATTATTACAAACTTAACTATGAATATATGAGAGATAGCCGACGAGATCGTTGAGCCTTTTTGAATTAATAGCAGAAAGGATCACCAACTGAACTGGATCGAACCCACTCAATACATCACGAACTAAACCAAATATTGTCTAAAATACTATCATCATATAAATTTCCTACATAAAAACGCACCCTCAGATGATCCATAGATATATTTATTCGCCTTCCATAATCATTAACCTATTCTTCAGCCTTACCCTAAACCTCGGCTTTCACTACAGCTGGAGCTGCTTCAGCAGGCTTTTCTTCTTGAACAGCACTCTCTTCAACTTCTGCAGTTTTTTCTTCTGGAATGTCAGCAGGCGCTTCTTCCTTGGCGAATGATTCTTCAGCCTTTTCTTCTGCTGCCGTTTCAACAGCGCCAGGAGCTTCTTCCTTATCCAATGGTTCTTCAGCTTTTTCTTCAACAGCCGCGGCCACGGCGGGAGGCTGAGTTACAGTCACTTCTTTAGCTGGCTCGGTTTCTTCAGGCACTTGGGTAGATTCCTCCTCGGGTTTTGCCACTTCCTCGGATTCCACCGGGGCCGATTCTACTTCCGGCTCCGAAGCAGGCGGTGTTACAGTCAATTCCTCTGCAGATATCTCTGTCGTGGCAGGGCTTTCATCGACTGTTCTCTCGGCCGCAGGAACCTCCTCAGCAGGAATGGAGGCAGGAACTTCTTCAGTAGTCTTTTCGGTCGTGGGTTCGATCTCGGCAACCTTCACAGCTTCCTCAACGGGTTTCACTTGTTCTTCGCTTGCAATCAATTCAGCTGGCGCGATAGCAACCTGCACAAACAAACAATCCATCACGGGATTACCCCATATTCGGTAAAGCCCTTGATCTATGCAAAGTTAAATTGAAGTTGGGATCCATAGATCTCGCTACAGATCAATCAAGCAAAAGAAAATTGATACTAAACATAAAATGGCAATGCCAACATGCAGAGACTCATTGATCTACCTCAACAGCCCCCATGGTCTACTAATTCGGGATTGCTGATAAAGAAATTGGGTCTTCTAATTTAAACTGAATTGAATCGATCTGATCAGAAGCTCGGTGGCTGGGCTTGTTTAGTGGTGGAAATCCTACAATACAAATGACCGGGATGGGCTATTTATACTACAAAGGAAGATACGCTTCATGATTTATTAAAAGGTTGGAAATAATGAAATGAAGATAAAGCCTGGTTCCGTCAGCATGAAAGAGAAAGGCGGGGGAGGTACAGCGATAAAAGTGTGGATAAAGAAAAAGCAGTCCATTTTCTTCGAGCGAGGCTGTGCTGCCTGCTCAGTGGGCCAACTGAATATTTATTTTTCAAAGTATAAATCGCAAAGTTTGGAGCTGGATTAAAACGCTTAATGCGTGTTTATTCAGCTAATTTTTAAATAGACCCACGGGTCTACAGCTCGAGCACGGCGAGGAACGGAACGGAACGTTCGAATTTGAATGGGAAGCAACGTAACGGTGTTTTCAAAATGGGAAGGCGGCAGTTTGTTTTACGTGGGGGCCACGCCGTGTCAGAGATCCACCAATTCTTAGGTGGAATTCCAATACCGTCAGGGAATACTAAGGAAGACGTGGATGGCACGAAGTGAGCGAGCTGTCTGGCTAGTGGCTACCCTTCGAAAAGCTACCGGGCCCCACTTGGACTGCGCAACAACTTGGACGGCCACCCACACAGCCCATCCGATCTGCTCACGAGGGTGCACGTGGGCGGTCGGCCAACATGGACAACATGGG
>ML784074.1:298327-311568 GCA_009831015.1 Picea engelmannii | reverse complement strand
AATAATAAAAAAAAAAAACAAATTTGAAAAAAATGAAAATAGATGAAAAATAAGCATTTAAAAAAAATGTGTAAACATTGTGGATTAAAAAATTTAAAATATCGAAAAACCACCTAAAAAGGGAGAGGGGTGCTATCGGTAGCACCATTTTTAAAAACGAGGTAAAAAATTGCCCCCCCCCCAAAAAAAAAGAGAACTCTGTAGAGTTCTCGTTAAGTTGGTAACTATGTTAATTAGGGTTTTAACCTGCGGTGTGAATAAGGGTTAAAGACTAATGAATGTTAATTGCTAAGTTCTTTGTTAAGTATTGTGATCACAGATCTGTGTCTCAGCTAGGTTGTAGACACTCGAGTCCTGCAACCCCCCTTGCCTCTACCTCGGGTGAGACTTCATCTGCTTCGCAGTGTTGCCAAAAGGGCTGATAGTTAGGGTTTTGTTGGTGCGTTGTTGAAGCATTGAACCTTGGGTCTGCCCCTGTACCAACAAATGGTTCCGTTGCCGGGACCTGAAACTGTGATTGCTGGGAACTAAAGAAAAGATAAATCTATGTGCGTAGATCTGTTGTTGTAGTGCACAATATTCTACTTGATTTGTGAAGCTCTGTGCTAAGAAGAGAAGTCTGATCTGAAGAAAAGAGGTAAGATCTTAAAGCTTTGTGCTCTGATAAAGGTAAGATAAGTGGAAATTTTTGCTTCGCAAGTATGAATCTAGGTATGTCTGATAGATCTTGTCCTAATCTGAAAACTAGGGCACGACTAGAAGAAAGAAGATCTGATTTGAATATTTTTGATAAAGTTAGTGAAAGATATGTTATTTCTATGCATAGAAAGAATTTTTGGACTGACAAGTGGATGCAGGACCCTAGAAAGAATTTTTGCAGATTGCAGGTCCATCACTGTGATCCCAGTGCGCAATACATGAAAGGTTGGGGATCATTTAAGAGAAAGAGAGGATTGGCATTATGCTATAATTGCATAAGACTGGGACATCTTGCTAAGGAATGCCCTGGTATAGGTGCTATTTGTCTTTGTTGTAAAGTTGTTGGTCATGAGGTTTTGGATTGCCCTATAATGATTGCTAAAGTTGAAAAGATGAACCTGAGACAAGAAAACTATGAAGAGGGTCAAGAAACTAAGGATATGCTAGAGAACCAGAAAGAATCAGAGACTATGTTATTACAGATGAAAGAAACACTGAATGATCACAAAATCATCAATTTATCAGAGATCTTAAAAGAGAAGCAGTGCATAGAAACAATAATAAGAAACTTCGACATAGACTATGTATTAGATGAGGAAACACAGGTGAATATTATGCTAGAGAGTACTTGGGAAATTTTGGGAAAACCAACTATGATTCCTTCATTGGGAAGGATAGGATTGTTTAAAGGAAAGATGATAACCTTATGTGGAAGACTTACTCATGTACCTATGATTTCTCATGGAGCATCGATTGAAGAAGAATTTGAGGTCATTAAATTTGTTGAGAATAACACTCCTTTTGCAATTACATTAGGAAATCCATGGATTGAGAAAGATCAGATCCGAAAGAAAGAAGAAGAGGAAGCCATAAAACATAAAAAGAAAGAATTAAGGGACTTCATATCCAAGAAAATAGAACGACTAAGAGAAGAACAAGAGGACAAGTTGAAGCAACTGAGGGCCATAGAATTAACTATTGAAAGAACGAAAGAAGGCTTAAAGAACCTATCCATACAGGAGAGAAGAGCACCTACCCCAGAAACAGTAAGATACGAAGTATTACCCTCGAACCCTATGAAAGACCCTCAACAATGCGAAGTTACTATGCTAAGAGAAGATAAGAACAAGAATGGAAAGAGGAATCCAGAGACTCATAGCACAGGAAGGAAGGCCAGAAGACTCAGTAAGAGGAAAACAAAGTTAGAAAAATAGCAAGAGGTTCCAGAGAGGACTTCGCAGAAGGTAAGCTTACAAAAATTGAACCTCACCGGAATAGCAGAACAACGCATAAGGGAACTTCAACTCAGTGAAGCTATATGACCATTGGAGGCATCCTGACCATTAGAATGACGCTCCAGAACGGCTAGAAACACAGTTATTGCTTGAAATATCGCCATTGGACCGTTGAGACCACGCCACAACGGATGGAATCGTATTGATTGAGGATTTTGGACCCATTGGAGGAACCCATTATGACATTGTTTATTTAATTCGTCGAATGCCTCACTGAGGGAAATTTTGCAAATTGTGATTATCCGAGCTAACAGAGAACTAATTGCTATCGCGCTATGCTTTTAGGACCTCGCCACCCGTTTTCTTACCTTGAGTGTCTAGTTTCCTACCTGAGTTAATTGTTTACGAGTGTGCATGGCGGGCGACCTTAGTGCAGTAGAGAAATCTGTAGAAGAGATTTTGATAGACCTTATGGTTGAGAAGGTCATGTCCGCAGGAGTACAGGACTCGTCGACGAGAGGATTGCAAGCATCCCCCTCAACTGCACGTCGATATGGGCCATCCTGAACCACGACGGAGAAGAGAAGCAATCATCGCAATGACCTGGTGAACGCGACTCTCATCCCATCGGTATCGCCTGACTACATCCCGCCTCCGGCTAGCGTGGTTAGTCATGACAACGTCTCGAGATATTTCGAGTACACACTCATCACTGCGTACCTCCCAAAGGGGATACGTGCAGTAGGACCATAGTTGGGATTGATCCCTGATCTTAAGATCAACGATTTCAACCTGGGAGATGGGAAGAATTATGCGCTGGTCGCACCGCATAGGTACTTGACAAATTCGACTGTGAAGAAGCCGAAGATAGTTCCCCATCCATGGATTAAGGATACCGTGAGGTCCACCATCCTTAACGTGATGAAGATACCTCACTTTGGTAGACATCAGGAGGTTAATGTGTGCGTTAAACTCCTCCTGTCGTGCTACCATGGAGGCTATCTATAGTTAGATAGGCACGTGACTGTGGATCCAATGTTGATCCACATGATCATTGGATTGAGCATGCAGGGACCGGACCCTCAGAAGTTCTATCCAGGGAAGGCTACAGATCACACCCTGGCGCAACGTATAAAGGAAACCTACGACGATGTGAAGAAGGGGAAGCGAGGCTACAAGGTAGCCTCCATCCAAGATGGCATAGTGCACCTATCTTGTCAGCTGATCGCTGGTAAGCTCATCGGGAAGAACAGACCAACGCAAGTCACAGGGTTCATCGTCGACCTCACAGGGAAGTGCGTTGAAGGCATGTAGATGAACTGGGCGAGCTACCTCATCAATGCATTGGAGAAGGACTGTCGCGAAGCGCAGGACCAAGTTTATGAGTTCCACTTTAGTCGGTTATTGATCCTCATTACGTTTGTCGCTTGGGACATGCCAGAGGGAGCGACATTCCCGGAAGTCGAGCCATCAGAACCACTGGCCGTGAGGTTCAACACCTTGTGGTATTCAAGCGATATGGCGAGGCAGTGGAAGTCAAACATGGTGTTTCATACTTATTACTTACAACTCACGCGAGCCATTGAGTCATTCCCTCAAATGAATCCGAGCACCTTGCATACTTACAGGCCACTGGAGAAGTTCCACGCAGACCGCCACTTCATTTACATCATTGCGGGTAGGGATGAAAGTAAGGAGGAGTTGCAGTTGTATTATAGATTGGCTGATGAAGACATGGATGAGATAACCAAAGAATGGCCTGTAGAATTCCTTGTCCCAGTCGAGAAGATGGAGCTTTCTGACCCCAACATCATCGGAAGCCCTTTGGTCACCCGGACAGAGTGGGATGGACCAAGTAGCACTAAGAAGAAGAAGAAAAAGGAAGAAGTGCAGGAGATAAACAATGCATCGGAGGAAATTGTGTTTGATTCGCCTGGAGGAGGAGGAGGTGACGAAGTAAACCAAGAAGAGGAAGGGGAAGAAGACAAGTAGGAAAAGGGTGAATTGACACTGCTGAAAGATCCCCTTACAGAGGTCGAGACATTGAAGAAAAGGAAGGTTTCTCCAAAGAAACCCTCAGCACGGAAGAAGTCACAAGTTGATAAGACTCAGTCGCAGAACGTGCTCACCATGGATGATATTGACCTCATCATTGCAACTGTAGCAGACACTTCAGAGGATATTTTGTAGCGAAATGAAGCAAAGCAGGAAATGATGTATGACAGAATCGAGGCAGAGCTGAAAGGGGTACAACAAGCTATCTACTCGAGCCGCGCAGTGTCTACTGCACCATTTTCATCAGAAGGTGTAGAATTGGGGGATGAGTGTAAGTTTTAAACCTATGAAGTAAAGCAATGCATATAGATTCTTAAGAAAAACAAAATTTAATCAATGGCTCATACACAAAGTACACATAGATTTTATACCGGAAACCCTCAACTGGGAAAACCTTTCTTATATTCATTATATCGAATTTCACCACTCACCATACAATATATACATTTTTTTAGGTATTCCGTAGATACCCAAACCCTAATCCCTTAATCCAGGATTAATTTAGTAAACCGCTAAAAATAGAAAAAACCACCCAAAAAAAAATTCAGGGTGCTGCCTCGAACACTGCACGTAACCAGGGGAGGCATACCTACCCCCCCCTGGGATCCCTCTAGGAAAGCACCCAATGCACACGACACAAAGAGCACTACTAGAGGGATCGTCAGACGCAGTTGTTGAATCTGATGCGTCCACACACACGCATGCAAAGAATATAACACATACCCAACATTCTCCCACTTGTTGTTTTCTTTGCATCTAGGGGTCCAGGGGATTATATAGTCAACAATCCAGGGCAGAAATGCCCATTTTTACTCTACACCAGGAGAACTTTTCTGTGCTCACAGACTTTGTCAATGAATCATCAACATTCTTCAATGTGTCAACCTTTTCCAGCAACACCTTCTTTTCCTCAACCATGTCTCTCACAAAGTGATATTGAACATCAATATGCTTTGTCTTTGAATGATAAGCTGGGTTCTTTTCCAGGAAGATTTCACTCTGACTGTCACAATCTAATCTCACTGCTTGTTGTACCAACCCAATACCTGAACATAATCCTTGTAACCATACTGCTTCCTTGCTTGCATGAGTGGATGCGATGTATTCAACTTTTGTAGTTGAGAGTGCCATTACAACCTGTCTTTTGGGGATTATTGGGAGAAGCCCAGTGCAGCCATGGAAGAGGGTGCACTCACTTCATTCCCACAAAGAAGAAACCAACAAGGGCGCAAACCCCAGTTGGTGTGCCCTCACTTCTGCCTCAGAAAACTCAAAGGAAATGATTTTCTCCCTAAGAGAGTGGCTAGCTAATGAGATAAGCTTTCTCTCAGAGGTGGAAGCATGGAAAATGGAGTCACCAGGAGGAAGCCATGAAGGAAGGCACACTGGCTATTCTTCAGAAACCCTAAAAACGAAATTGACGTGAATGTAAAATGAAAACTCAGAAAAGAAAACAACCAAGACACATAGATTCAGAAGAAAAGGTAAGAATGCTTTATTTTAGTCTCGGTTCACCTTATATACCAAGGGAACCATTTATTTTACATATATTTAATTCATCATCAAAAGGTGAAGAAGTGTTGCGCCTATGTGATTGACTTGTGCGCCCTAGGTGGGCGTTCCCCTAGGTGGCCTCCTTGGCCCATTAGTGGTTGAGTGCTTTGAAATCTCTACATTGATTGGGTGTGCCTTACTCAATGGGTTGTTATTTAGTAAGTAAATAAGTTCCCATTGTTTTTGGCCTCACAAATATAACTGATTTACTTTTTTTCCCCATTAGTGTATGGGTTAGTGGTTGAGTGTTTTGAAATCCCCACATTGATTGGGTGTGCCTCACTCAATGGGCTTGTAGTTGAGTACTTCTACTTCATGTAGGAGTTATGTCTAGTGAGTGTAGTTATCGTCACTTACCCACTTTCTCTATGTTACTTATTAATATTGGAAAAGGAAATAAAATGGATGTAGTAACACCCAAATTGTGTAGTGTATCTTTTGTTAGATATTGTAATTGGAAAAGAGAATAAAATAAAAAGAGACATCACAACTACCAAATTATGTAGTGTAGCTTTGGTTATGAATTATACCCACTTTCTCTATGTTAAGTATTAATATTGGAAAAGGGAAAAGGAAATAAAAGCGATGTAGCAAGGCCAAAATTATGTAGTGTACCTTTTGTGTTGGTATTAAAATTGGAAAAGAGAAGAAGACAACAAAAGATATCCCAACTACCATATTATGTAGTGGAGATTTTGTTATGAATTAATATTGTTAAAGGGAATTATGCTTCTCTAGGAATTAAAATGCTTTTTTCCCTTCTACTCCACATCTGTATCAAGTAATGGCATACTTACTGCTTCCTCTTCCAAACCATGCCAACATGGTCGTCTTATTTACCATGTCGCCTTCCAAATCATGTCTTGTTACATTCTTAGTTCTTCCTCTGCCTCTAAGATTATTTTCTATGCAATTCTACTGCCACTTCCTATTCAAATTTTCCTATACCTTGAAACCAATCTAATATGTTTCATCAATAGATCATAAATAATGGGTACTCATCTCATCTTCAATCTGGAACTTCAATCCATTCACATACATTGCTACCATTGAGAGTCTCATCCTATAGAATTCCATTGTAGCAAGAAACTTCCACCCTTACATTATTTCTATCCTTAAAAAATGAGATCAAATCTCGATTATGTCTCTTTCATCAACATTTATTTCTTCCTCCCTCTCATCTTCTAATTTTGAATCCACTATGGCTCCAACATTTCCAATTTTTTTATTCTCTAAATCTTTGATTCTTCTTCTCAATTTCTCCAATTCATGGTTGATTGCACCTTCTCAACCTACTCCTCTTTGTCGGGATGTATTAATAGTTTTCTTGTAGTCCTCAACTAGACTACCATGCACAGGCCTTTCTTTCAACACTTCATCCCACCGCTTGTTTTTCAATAGAAACAAGTTGAAATAACCCTCTCTCAGGTCTCCTTGTTACCACTATTGCACAAGAACTAATCTCTAGTGGAACCCAACTATACTTCTACAAATTTTCAACCACAGCTCTCGCACCACTTCACTTGCTGCACCAACTAAGTTCTATAATTTTCTAACAAGCTACATAACTCTAGATCAACACTGTAAGAGTCCAACAACTGCACAAGTAGCTTACTCAAGCTAGTACATTATGCAAATGCTATAGAACTTAATATGACATAATTAATAATGTACATAAGGAAATGGATGGAATGTAACTCTTTTTTAAATAATATGTGAATTTGGCTGGATTACAATCTTGAGATCTCAGTCTCTCCACTCTTCACAATATACAAAGTAGGATGATGAGAATGGTAGAATTTGTAAGAGTCCAACAACGCAAAAGTAACTTACTCAAGCGAGTACATTATGCAAATGCTATAGAACTTAATATGACATAATTAATAATGTACATAAGGAAATGGATGGAATGTAACTCTTTATTGAATAATATGTGAATTTGGCCCATTGATTACAATCTCTAGATGTTAGTCTCTCCACTCTTCACAATATAAAGAGTAGGATGATGAGAATGGTAGAATTTAGTAAGCACAAGATGGTATTTTGTTTCTTCTTCTCTATTGCAGATCTGTAGCTGAATCTTCTTTTTTCTTATTCCAAACTGTTCTCTCATTGCAAACTGTTGTAACTCATGTTCTTTGATAATTCAATACATTTATAAATTGTTCTTAGACTATTTAATTTGCATTTGCATCTTTATATCTGTTCACCTCCTAGTGAGTTGTCTCTACAATTCCCAGTGAGCTGTCTCTACAATTCCCAGTATAGCTTGTGGTCCATCTTTAGCAATAGTGCCATCTTTATTTCTCCTATTAAACTAAATAACTAAATAATATAAATATATTTTATGCAGATTGGAGCCCAATGACGCTCCTGTGTCAACATGATTGGCAAATGTCACTTCACTATCCGAGAAGAAGTTAAAAGGCAAAATTTCCACATTGTTGACGTCTTCAATGGCACTTGGTCATACTTTTAACTTTGTACAATCCAAAATTAGTTCTTCTAAGGAGTACTCATGTGTGACTTGGATAGGAAATACTTCTATTTTGTGACACTCAGCAGAATTTAACCCTCCAAGCTTGTTTATATTCCCAACTTCCAAGTGTTTCGCCAGAAAGGGTCAAGACCAGGCAGTCGCTCAAATCGCCAGGTTTGAGTCGAGTCAAGTTCCTGAAGGAGCCTGACATCATTTTCAACGTGTCACACACCACCAGTTCAACATGTTGGAAGTTCGTTAAATTTCCAAAGGATGGCGGCAACATTTGCAAATTCTTACACTAAGACAAGTTAATATGTTGGAGATTTTTTTAATTTCGAAAGGAAGGCAACAACGTTTACAAATCCTTGCACAATGATAAGTCAATTTGTTAGAGGTTTGTGAAGTTCCCAAAGAATGTGCATTTACAAATCCTTGCACAAAGACAATTCAATTTGTTGTAAGGACTTCATCCCTGTCGTGAGAAGTGTTTCAATGAGCAGAGATGAAAGAACTCTTTCGACAATGTTCCTTTAAAATTTTGTAGCTCAATTTTTTCTAGGTTCGCCAACTGCTTTCTAGACTTTGGTAACTGTAAAAGGTCAACACCAATATTAGACTCCCTCAACTTAGGTAGGAAGGAGTCTCAAATTATTTATTTGATTCCACGGAGGAAGGGAAGAAAATGAATATATCTCATAGGAAAACCATAAAAGATGTGGGTGTCTCATCGCCTTCAATAATCTTTCCAAACAAATAGCCAGAGCTCTCACCTGCAACCTGCTCATATCAAAGATACGATTGCTAAACAAAGCATGACTTTGGAACCATTCGCCGGATTTTTTTGAACCATGCTAATTCCCCGCACCTAAATTGTTGCAGGAAAGTGGTTAGAAACAAGATCGACGTCTTTGAAAAGCTCAAGAAATCACATCCTGAAAGACATGATTCTCTGAGAAAAAATTTGAAAACACTTATGGCATTAGTTGATGTATTTATGGGTTTATTTTCTAATCGATTTTGCTAAACATTCAATTAAAAATGGTTGGAACTTGATATTTGAATGATTAAGTGTTTATAATTAGAGTGTTTAATGATGAAGGGTTGGGAGAGGTCTCGTTGATGTAAAACATGGGATGAGCAGAGGCCGTCTTTGAGCTAAGCAAAGTGAGTAGTTTCTTCTTTGGTCCAGATGAATGTAGAAGAAGTATTTGAGAGCTGATGCAAAGGTCGAGCAAGATTTGAAAAAGAGGGAATGAACTTACTATAGAAATTGATGCCACCCAAAAAGCTTTTCAACTCCTTAGCTGAAGAAGGTAGAGGCAATTGTTTCAATGCTTGGATGCGAGCTGGATCTGGTTGAATACCCTCTGAGATGACCACAAAGCCGAGATAGGGGACTGAAGGCTGACCAAAATATGATTTCTTCTCTTTGACTTGCAACTTGTGTTCTTGGAGAATTTGGAGAACTTGTCAGAAATGTTGCATGTGAGTGTCCCATGTCTGACTAAAGATGAGAATTTCATCTAAGTAGATGACCACAAATTGACCCAAATGTGCTCTGAAGATGTCATTGATGAGCCTCATGAAAGTTGTTGGGGCGTTGGTGAGACCGAAACACATGACTTTTCACTCAAAAAGACCAAATTTGGTCTTGAACGTTGTTTTCCAAACATCATATGGATTCATTCGAACTTGATGGTAGCCAGCTGTCAAATCCAATTTAGTAAACCACTTAGCTCCTTGGAAGGTTTCGAGTAGTTCCTCAATCCGGGGAAGGGGGTAACGGTTTTTTATTGTGTCTTTGTTCAAGGCTCAGTAATCAGTGACAAGGCACATTTCTGAGCTATCTCGTTTAGGGATGAAAAAGGCAACAAAAGCACAGGGAGAAGATGAAGGTTGGATGTGGCTAGAGTTGATGAGGTCGGTTAGTTGTCTTTCCATTTCCTCTGTTTCTATTGGGGCCAACCAGTAAGTAGGGGCGTTAGGTAAGGCAGATCTGGGGATGAGATGAATGGAATGGTCAATGTGGCGAGAGGGGGGAAGTCCCTCCGGAGGTTGAAATACCTATGCGAACTTGTGGAGGAGGGAAGTCATAGTTTCAGGAACAGGGTGCGTTGTATTGTTTGGTGTTATTGGGCACACCAAACAGAGAAAGACACATTGGTTTAAGTGTACATGTGGGATTTGTTCTTTGGTAGAAGGGGGTTTGGGTTTTGCTGCAGTTAAGATATAAGTGTGGCCTTCTTTGGTAATTTTGTACAGGCGGGATTTGGCTAGATAGATAGCATTTATTTGGGTTTGGTATGGGATACTGAGCAGAAAATCCGCACAGTCCAAGGGGGAGACATCACAGAGGACAATATCTTTGAATTGGCCTATGGCGAAAGTGACCAGACAACGCTTGGAAACTAGGAGGCGAGGGCCATCCTTTTGGACCCATCCAAGTTGATAGGTTTGTGGATGTGGAGTGGTGACAAGATTAAGGCGTTTGACAAGGGATTGGGACACCAAATTTTTCTAGCTTCCATTGTACATAATGAGTAAAGCCAAGGCATTTTTGATTTGGCAGTTATGGCTGAAGAGGGGTTGGGTGGATGCGTTCGAATATTCCTGGGTCATTAGAATCAATGAGGGATCTAATTCTGTGGGATTGTCCAGAGGAACTTCTTCATTATCTTCTACCTGGGAAGGCGCAATGAGCTCAGAGAGTAGAGTTTTTTTGGTTTTTAGATTTTGGAGGATTCGACAATCTGATGAATTGTGTGAAGTAGTTTTGTGGAATGAGCACCAGGGTTTCCTTGTAGTTGTATTGGGTGTGGAGTTTTGAGTCCAAGGAGGTGTAAAGCGGGGTGAGGGATGGGAGCTAGATGGTTGAGAGGCCAGGGGGGGTTGGTGTAAGGGTGGAACTGAGGAATATGAACTCTAGGGGCGACTTTCCTTTCTAGAGCCAAAGATCTCTAAAATGTTTTATCTAAATTTGGATTTTCAAATAGCTCTACTTCTCGACGGAATTGAATTAATAAACCAGCCACAAATTTTAATATGAGTACCTCTTCTGGATCTGGAACATGAAGTGAGAGGCCCATCTTGCAGAAGAAGTCTATGTAGCCTTTCACTCCTTGTGAAGGGAGTTGTCGAAGTTGGTGCCATTTGATCCATAAAGATTGCACATACCCAGGTGGGTAGAAGCCATTTCTCAAAGCTTTGGAAAGTTGAGGCTAGGTTTTGAAGGGTTGCGAAGTAGAGGATTCTGGAGCATCCCCAATCTCTATCAAAAATGTGGTCTTCTCTTGCTCTGTATCCCACCAAGTTTGTGCCAGTCCTTCTAATTGCAAGGCAGAAATCTAGAGTTTTCTTTCCTCAGTAAGGCTTGGACATTTAGTGAAATAGGTGGATAGGCTATGGATCCAAGAATCCACCATTTCACCATTCGTTTTCCTAGAAAAATTGGGTAGTTGGATTTGAGTGTCCAACCGGAATGGATCTGGATTGTTTTGTTATTGCATTCTGAGCAGCTCATTGAGGATAGAGGCAAGATCTTGGACGAGATTTGATGTGCTGGAATCTGAGTCGACTGCCAAAGTATCTTTGCGTGGAGGTATTGTGAGGCCAGCTGAAGAGAAAATGTGCCCCTAGGTTGCAATGTTGAACATAAGACTATGTTTTGAGAACAGAGGACTCAAAACCGTGAGGCAACAGAGCTTGAACTGGTCTAGAGGGAGAGATCTGTATTGTTTTAGATCTATGGAGCTCCTCTATGTGGCAATGGATATGTGGGTGACCTTGGTTCTTATGATATCTGTGGATCATCTTGCATAAAATGGAAACCTTGGAATGGGCAAACTGTGGATTATTTCATGAAAACCCCCCAAAACAAATTTGGCTCAATCTTCAAGATCAGAAGCTTTTCCATGGATATTGAGGCTCTGATACCAATTGATCTTCCCAAGAAGGCGATATACATGATAAGGTGACCATGCAAGCCATAGCTCATCTTCTGACCAAAAACTCTCCTCAGGTGCGCAAATCTGAATAGGGGCACACCATTAGTTTGGGTGACGAAGCAAATGGGGATCCAGACCGGGGTGACTCGAGAGTGGCCAAGAGGTTTTGGTGATCTCAAAGTGACCTCTGGGGATTATTGGGAGAATCCTAGTGCATCCATGGAAGAGGGCGCACTCAGTTCATTCCCACAAAGAAGAAACCTGCAAGGGCGCAAACCCCAGTTGGTGCGCCCTCCCTTCTGCCTCAAAAAACTCGAAGGAAATGATTTTCTCCGTAAGAGAGTGGCTATCTAATGAGATAAGATTTCTCTCATAGGTGGAAGCATGGAAAACGGAGTCACCAGGAGGAAACCATGAAGGAAGGCGCACTGGTTATTCTTTAGAAACCCTAAAAACAAAATTGACGTGAATGTAAAATGAAAACTCAGAAAAGAAAACAACCAAGACACATAGCTTCAGAAGAAAAGGTAAGAATGCTTTATTTTAGTCCCGATTCACCTTATATACCAAGGGAACCATTTATTTTACATATATTTAATTCATCATCAAAAGGTGAAGAAGTGTTGCGCCTAGGTGATTGACTTGTTCACCCTAGGTGGGCGTTCCCCTAGGTAGCCTCCTTGGCCCATTAGTGGTTGAGTGCATTGAAATCTCCACATTGATTGGGTGTGCCTTACTCAATGGGTTGTTATTTAGTAAGTAAATAAGTTCCCATTGTTTTTGGCCTCACAAATATAACTGATTTACTTTTTTTTTCCGTTAGTGTATGGGTTAGTGGTTGAGTGTTTTGAAATCCCCACATTGATTGGGTGTGCCTCACTCAATGGGCTTGTAGTTGATTACTTCTACTTCACGTAGGAGCTATGTCTAGTGAGTGTAGTTATGGTCACTTGCCCACTTTCTCTATGTTACTTTTTAATATTTGAAAAGGAAATAAAATAGATGTAGTAACACCCAAATTGTGTAGTGTATCTTTTGTCAGATATTGTAATTGGAAAAGAGAAGAAAATAAAAAGAGACATCACAACTACCAAATTATGTAGTGTATCTTTGGTTATGAATTATACCAACTTTCTCTATGTTAAGTATTAATATTGGAAAAGGGAAAAGGAAATAAAAGCGATGTAGCAAGGCCCAAATTATGTAGTGTACCTTTTGTTAGGTATTAAAGTTGGAAAAGAGAAGAAGACAACAAAAGATATCCCAACTACC
>ML784074.1:282935-298246 GCA_009831015.1 Picea engelmannii | reverse complement strand
GAGATCAAATCTCGATTATGTCTCTTTCATCAACATTTATTTCTTCCTCCCTCTCATCTTCTAATTTTGAATCCACTATGGCTCCAACATCTCCAATTTTTTTATTCTCTAACTCTTTGATTCTTCTTCTCAATTTCTCCAATTCATGGTTGATTGCACCTTCTCAACCTACTCCTCTTTGTCGGGATGTATTAATAGTTTTCTTGTAGTCCTCAACTAGATTACCATGATCAAGCCTTTCTTTCAACACTTCATCCCACCACTTGTTTTTCAATAGAAACAAGTAGAAATAACCCTCTCTCAGGTATCCTTGTTACCACTATTGCACAAGAGCTAATCTCTAGTGGAACCCAACTATACTTCTGCAAATTTTCAACCAGAGATCTCGCACCACTTCACTTGCTGCACCAACTAAGTTCTATAATTTTCTAACAAGCTACAGAACTCTGGATCAACACTGTAAGAGTCCAACAACTGCACAAGTAGCTTACTCAAGCTAGTACATTATGCAAATGCTATAGAACTTAATATGACATAATTAATAATGTACACAAGGAAATGGATGGAATGTAACTCTTTATTAAATAATATGTGAATTTGGCTTGATTACAATCTTGAGATCTCAGTCTCTCCACTCTTCACAATATACAGAGTAGGATGATGAGAATGGTAGAATTTGTAAGAGTCCAACAACGCAAAAGTAGATTACTCAAGCGAGTACATTATGCAAATGCTATAGAACTTAATATGACATAATTAATAATGTACATAAGGAAATGGATGGAATGTAACTCTTTATTGAATAATATGTGAATTTGGCCCATTGATTACAATCTCTAGATATTAGTCTCTCCACTCTTCACAATATAGAGAGTAGGATGATGAGAATGGTAGAATTTAGTAAGCACAAGATGGTATTTTGTTTCTTCTTCTCTGTTGCAGATCTGTAGTTGAATCTTCTTTTTCTCTTATTGCAAATTGTTCTCTCATTGCAAACTATTGTAACTCACCTTCTTTAATAATTCAATACATTTATAAATTGTTCTTAGACTATTTAATTTGCATTTGCATCTTTGTATCTCTTCACCTCCGAGTGAGTTGTCTCTACAATTCCCAGTATAGCTTGTGGTCCATCTTTAGCAATAGTGCTATCTCTATTTCTCCTATTAAACTAAATAACTAAATAATATAAATATATTTTATGCAGATTGGAGCCCAATGATGCTCCTATGTCAACACGATTAGCAAATGTCACTTCACTGTCCGAGAAGAAGTTAAAAGGCAAAATTTCCACATTATTGACGTCTTCAATGGCACTTGGCCATAGTTTTAACTTTGTACAATCCAAAATTAGTTCTTCTAAGGAGTACTCATGTGTGACTTGGACAGGAAATACTTCTATTTTGTGACACTCAATAGAATTTAACCCTCCAAGCTTGTTTATATTCCCAACTTCCAAGTGTTTCCCCAGAAAGGGTCAAGACCGGGCAGTCGCTCAAATCGCCAGGTTTGAGTCGAGTCAAGTTCATGAAGGAGCTTGGCAGCATTTTCAACGTGTCACACACCACCAATTCAACATGTTGAAAGTTCATGAAATTTCCAAAGGATGGTAGCAGCATTTTCAAATTCTTAAAATAAGACAAGTTAATAGGTTGGAGATTTTTTTAATTTCGAAAGGAAGGCAACATCATTTACAAATCCTTGCACAATGATAAGTCAATTTGTTAGAGGTTTGTGAAGTTCCCAAAGAATGTGCATTTACAAATCCTTGCACAAAGACAAGTCAATTTGTTGTAATGACTTCATCCCTGTCGTGAGAAGTGTTTCAATGAGCAGAGATGAAAGAACTCTTCCGACAATGTTCCTTTAAAATTTTGTAGCTCAATTTTTTCTAGGTTTGCCAACTTCTCTGTGGACTTTGGGAACTATAAAAGGTCAACACCAATATTAGACTCCCTCAACTGAAGAGATGACAACTTTACATGCTAAAATTTTTAATATGATTATTTAAAACGAATCCAGTAAGGTAGGAAGGAGTCTCAATTATTTATTTGATTCCACGAAGGGAGGGAAGAAAATGAATATATCTCACAGCAAAACCATAAAAGATGTGGGTGTCTCATCACCTTCAATAATATTTCCAAACAAACAGCTGGAGCTCTCACCTGCAACCTGCTCATATCAAAGATATGATTGCTAAACAAAGCATGACTTTGGAACCATTCGCCGGATTTTTTTGAACCATGCTAATTACCCACACGTAAATTGTTGCAGGAAAGTGGTTAGAAACAAGATCAACGTCTTTGAAAAGCTCAAGAAATCACATCCTGAAAGACATGATTCTTTGAGCATAAATTTGAAAACACGTATGGCATTAGTTGATGTATTTATGGGTTTATTTTCTGATCGATTTTTCCAAACATTCAATTAAAAATGGTTGGAACTTGAGATTTGAATGATTAGGTGTTTATAATATGAGTGTTTAATGATGAAGGGTTGGGAGAGGTCTCGTTGATGTAAAACATGGGATGAGCAGAGGCCGTCTTTGAGCTAAGCAAAGTGAGTAGTTTCTTCTTTGGTCCATATGAATGTAGAAGAAGTATTTGAGAGCTGATGCAAAGGTCGAGAAAGATTTGAAAAAGAGGGAATGAACTTACTATAGAAATTGATAACACCCAAAAAGATTTTCAACTCCTTAGCTGAAGAAGGTAGAGGCAATTCTTTCAATGCTTGGATGCGAGATGGATCTGGTTGAATACCCTCTGAGCTGACCACAAAGCCGAGATAGGGGACTGAAGGCTGACCAAAATATGATTTCTTCTCTTTGACTTGCAACTTGTGTTCTTGGAGAATTTGGAGAACTTGTCGGACATGTTGCATGTGAGTGTCCCATGTCCGACTGAAGATGAGAATTTCATCTAAGTAGATGACCACAAATCGACCCAAATGTGCTATGAAGATGTCATTGATGAGCCTCATGAAAGTGGCTGGGACGTTGGTGAGACCGAAAGGCATGACTTTCCACTCAAAAAGACCAAATTTGGTCTTAAACGCTGTTTTCCAAACATCATCTGGGTTCATTCGAGCTTGATGGTAGCCAGCTGTCAAATCCAATTTAGTAAACCACTTAGCTCCTTGGAAGGTTTCGAGTAGTTCCTCAATCTGGGGAAGGGGGTAACGGTTTTTTATTGTGTCTTTGTTCAAGGCTCAGTAATTAGTGACAAGGCACATTTCTGAGGTATCTCGTTTAGGGATGAAAAAGGAAACATAAGCACAGGGAGAAGATGAAGGTTGGATGTGACTAGAGTTGATGAGGTCGGTTAGTTGTCTTTCCATTTCCTCTGTTTCTATTGGGACCAACTGGTAAGTAGGGGCTTTAGGTAAGGCAGATCCGGGGATGAGATGAATGGAATGGTCAATGTGGCGGGAGAGGTAAGTCCCTCCAGAGGTTGAAATACCTATGCGAACTCGTGGAGGAGGGGAGTCATAGTTTCAGGAATAGGGTGCGTTGTATTGTTTGGTGTTATTGGGCACACCAAACAGAGAAAGACACATTGGTTTAGTGTACATGTGGGATTTTTTCTTTGGTAGAAGGGTGTTTGGGTTTTGCTGCAGTTAAGATATAAGTGTGGCCTTCTTTGGTAATTATGTACTGGCGGGATTTGGATAGATAGATAGAATTTATTTGGGTTTCGTATGGGATACCGAGAAGAAAATCCGCACAATCCAAGGGGGAGACATCATAGAGGACAGTATCTTTGAATTGGCCTATGGCGAAAGTGACCAGACAACGCTTGTAAACTAGGAGGTGAGGGCCATCCTTTTGGACCCATCCGAGTTGATAGGTTTGTGGATGTGGAGTGGTGACAAGATTAAGGTGGTTGACAAGGGATTGAGACACCAAATTTTTCTATCTTCCATTGTCCATAATGAGTAAAGCCAAGGCGTTGTTGATTTGGCAGTTATGTCTGAAGAGGGGTTGGGTGGAAGCATTCGAATATTCCTGGGTCATTAGAATCAATGCGGGATCTAATTCTGTGGGATTTTCCAGAGGAACTTCTTCAGTATATTCTACCTGGGAAGGCGCAATGAGCTCAGAGAGTAGAGTTTTGTTGGTTTTTAGATTTTGGAGGATTCGACAATCTGATGAATTGTGTGAAGTAGTTTTGTGGAATGAGTTCCAGGGTGTCCTTGTAGTTGTATTGGGTGTGGAGTTTTGAGTCCGAGGAGGTGGAAAGAAGGGTGAGGGATAATACAACCTCTAGGAGCGACTTTCCTTTCTATAGCCAAAGATCTATAAAATGTTTTATCTAAATTTGGATTTTCAAATAGCTCTACTTCTCGACAGAATTGAATTAATAAACCTGCCACAAATTTTAATATGAGTACCTCTTTTGGATCTGTATCATGAAGTGAGAGGCGCATCTTGCAGAAGAAGTCTATGTAGCCTTTCACTCCTTGTGAAGGGAGTTGTCGAAGTTGGTGCCATTTGATCCATAAGGATTGCACATACCCAGGTGGGTAGAAGCGATTTCTCAAAGCTTCAGAAATTCGAGGCCAGGTTTTGAAGGGTTGCGAAGTAGAGGATTCTGGAGCATCCCCAATCTCTATCACAAATGTGGTCTTCTCTTGCTCTGTATCCCACCAAGTTTTTGCCAGTCCTTCTAATTGCAAGGCGGAAATATAGAGTTTTCTTTCCTCAGTAAGGCCCGGACATGTATTGAAATAGGTGGATAGGCTACGAATCCAAGAATCCATCATTTCACCATTCATTTTCCCAACAAACTTGGGTAGTTGGATTTGAGTGTCCAACCAGAATGGATCTGGATTGTTTTGTTGTTGCATTCTGAGCAGCTCATTGAGAACAGAGGCAAGATCTTGGACGGGATTTGATGTGTTGGAATTTGAGTCGACTACCAAAGGATCTTTGCATGGAGGTATTGTGAGGCCAACTGAAGAGAAAATGTGCCCCTAGGTTGCAATGCTGAACAGAAGACTATGTTTTGAGAACATAGGACTCAAAACCCTGAGGCAACAGAGCTTGAACTGGTCTAGAGGGAGAGAACTGTATTGTTTTAGATTTATGGAGCTCCTCTCTGTGGCAATGGATATGTGGGCACCCTTGGTTCTTATGAGATCTGTGGATCGTCTTGCATAAAATGGAAACCCTGGAATGGGCAAACTATGGATTATTTCATGAAAACCCCCAAAAACAAATTTGGCTCAATCTTCAAGATCGAAATCTTTTCCATGGATATTGAGGCTCTGATACCAATTGATCTTCCCAAGAAGGCGATATACATGATAAGGTGACCACACAAGCCATAGCTCATCTTCTGACAAAAAACTCTCCTAAGGTGCGCAAATCTAAATAGGGGCACACCATTTGTTTGGGTGACCGAGCAAATGGGGATCCAGATCGGGGTGACTCGAGAGTGGCCAAGAGGTTTTGGTGATGTCAAAGTGACCTCTGGGGATTATTGGGAGAAGCCCAGTGTATCCATGGAAGAGGGCACACTCACTTCATTCCCACAAAGAAGAAACCAACAAGGGCGCAAACCCCAGTTGGTGCACCCTCCCTTCTGCCTCAGAAAACTCGAAGGAAATGATTTTATCCCTAAGAGAGTGGCTAGCTAATGAGATAAGCTTTCTCTTAGAGGTGGAAGCATGGAAAACAGAGTCACCAGGAGGCAGCCATGAAGGAAGGAGCACTGGTTATTCTTCAGAAACCTTAAAAACGAAATTGACATGAATGTAAGATGAAAACTCAGAAAAGAAAACAACCAAGACACATAGCTTCAGAAGAAAAGGTAAGAATGCTTTATTTTAGTCCTGGTTCACCTTATATACCAAGGGAACCATTTATTTTACATATAATTAATTCATCATCAAAAGGTGAAGAAGTGTTGCGCCTAGGTGATTGACTTGTGCGCCCTAGGTGGGCGTTCCCCTAGGGGGCCTCCTTGGCCCATTAATGGTTGATTGCTTTGAAATATCCACATTGATTGGGTGTGCCTTACTCAATGGGTTGTTATTTAGTAAGTAAATAAGTTCCCATTTTTTTTGGCCTCACAAATATAATTGATTTACTTTTTTTTCCCGTTAGTGTATGGGTTAGTGGTTGAGTGTTTTGAAATCCCCACATTAATTGGGTGTGCCTCACTCAATGGAATTGTAGTTGAGTACTTCTACTTCATGTAGGAGTTATGTCTAGTGAGTGTAGTTATGGCCACTTACCCACTTTCTCTATGTTACTTAATAATATTGGTAAAGGAAATAAAATGGATGTAGTAACACCCAAATTGTGTAGTGTAGCTTTTGTCAAATATTGTAATTGGAAAAGAGAATAAAATAAAAAGAGACATCAAAACTACCAAATTATGCAGTGTAGCTTTGGTTATGAATTATACCCACTTTCTCTATGTTAAGTATTAATATTGGAAAAGGGAAAAGGAAATAAAAGCGATGTAGCAAGGCCCAAATTATGTAGTGTACCTTTTTTTAGGTATTAAAGTTGGAAAAGAGAAGAATATAACAAAATATATCCCAACTACCATATTATGTAGTGGAGATTTTGTTATGAATTAATATTGTTAAAGGGAAAAGGAAAACACATATTGGAATAGAGAAGAAAATAGAAAGGGACATCACACATACTAAAATCAAATTATGCAATGTATCTTTTGTTATGAATTAATAGTGGAAAAGGGAAAAGAAAACAAAAAAGGGGGACAACAACTCCAAAATTGTTGGACATATTATCTTTTGTTATGAATTAATAGTGGAAAAGGGAAAAGAAAACAAAAAAGGGGGAGAACAATTCTAAAATTGTTGGACATATTATGTAGTGTAGATTTTGGTTATGAATTAATATTAGTAAAGGGAAAAGAAAAAAAATATTGGAAGAGAGAAGAAAATAGAAAGGGACATCACACCTACACAAATCAAATTATGCAGTGTATCTTTTGTTATGAATTAATCATGGGAAAAGAAAACAAAAAAGGGGGAGAACAACTCCAAAATTGTTGGGCATATTATGTAATGCAACTTTTGTTATGAATTAATATTGGTAAAGGGAAAAGGGAAAAAAATATTGAAAGAGAGAAGAAAATAGAAAGGGACATCACACCTACCAAAATCAAATTATGAAGTGTATCTTTTGTTATGAATTAATAGTGGAAAAGGGAAAAGAAAACAAAAAAGGGGGAGAACAACTCCAAAAATTGTTGGACATGATAAATTTGGACTTTTCATGGAAAACATTATTGTTCAAGGGTGAAAATATTGTGAAAAGATCAATTGGTGTAGGTTGTAATCAAGTCTTTCTTTATCCATGGATTAAGTTACTCCATTTTTTTTAATTTGTAATTACGCCTAATGAATGTAGTGATTTCCATGTACCCATTTCTCTTATGTTATATATTAATATTTCAAAATATGAAAGAGAACAAAAAGGGATGTAACAACTTTCAAATTATGTAAATTTTCATTTACAAATAATAATTATATGAAAGGGTCATGACCTTTGGTTATTGAAACCATTTTTTCATTATTTATATGATTTGAATCATTGATTTGGGTACTGAGGAAATATCGAGATGTGCTATTGATAAGGAAGAGGACCCCATATCTTAATACGAGAGGGTGAACTTGGCTAGGTGTTTTACTTGAGTAGTGGCTCTCTAATAATACAACTTAGTTTGGATTAAATAGGTTCCTATGGCAATGATATTTTACATGGCATCACAACCATGTCTAAGGTATCACGTCTCATGGGTATATAATCTCAACGTAACCCTCATCGTTTATAATGATCTTCGCATAACTATCTAACATTATTTTCCCAATGTAATTCTCACATAGCTCACAACCCTTCTACCCCTTCCCATTGTGACAATGCTCTACTCTTTTTATAGAAAAATGGTGAGTAGAATATAGCAACGGGAAACTATTCAAGTTGAGAAAAATCCAATAGCTCAATAAATCCTCTCCCAATAGTCAAAAGTACCCTCCATATATAAATCCAAGACTACTATGTTAATAATCATTAGATACAAGATTGTCATGGAATTGTTTCTCATAAAGACAAGTGTGAAACATATGAGCTTATCACTCATAAGTGATTTGATAAAAGATACCTACCCCATAATAGTGAGTGATATGAAAATGTTATATTGGATCGATAATGTCAATAAATGTTATGGTGATTAGAAAGTATCCTTCCATAAGTAGGATATTTTCAAATGACCAACTTGTTTAGAATGGTAAAAAATTATGTAATTTATATATGCTGATTTTGTGAAGTTATATATTCATTTTCCTCCTGTTATATATTAATATTAGAAAAGGGAAAAGAAAACCAAAATGAGCATAACAACTTCCAAAGTATATAAATTGTCATTTAGAAATAGTAACTATATGGAATGGTCATGAATTTTGGTTATTGAGATCCTTTGTCCACCATTTGTATCTTTTTAATCATTGACTAGGGCATGAAGGAATTGTGGTCTTACATAATCTTGATAAGTGGGAGGACCATGTATCTTAAAACAAGAGGATGAAGTTGGTCGAGTGTTTTACATGCATTCTGGCTCTCTAATAATATAACTCAATTTGGATTATAGGTTCTTCTAGCAATGATATTTCACATAGAATCAAAATCATATTGATACCACAACCACACTGAACGTATCACCATAAATACATAATCTCAATGTAAGTTTTAAACCTGTGAAGTAAAGCAATGCATATAGATACTTAATCAAAACAAAAATTAATCAATGGCTCATACACATAGTACACAAAGATATATACCAAAAACCATCAACTGGGGAAAACCTTTCTTCTATTCATTATATCGAATTTCACCATTCACCATACAATATATACAATGTTTTTAGGTATTTCGTAGATACCAAAATCCTAATCCCTTAATCTAGGATTAATTTAGAAAACTGCTAAAAATAGCAAAAACCGCCCCCCAAAAAAATAAAATCGGGGCATTTCCCCGAACGTTGCGTATAACCAGGGGGGGGCATAACCCCCCCCCCCCTGGAAGCGCCTGGCACACAAGATACAAAGAACACTACTAGAGGGATAGTCATACGCAGTTGTCGAATCTGACGTGCCCACACACACACATGCAAAGAATATAACACATACCCAACATTCTCCCACTTGTTGTTTTCTTTGCATCCAAGGGTCCATAGGATTATATAGTCAAGAATCCAGGACAACAATGCCCATTGTTACTCTACACTAGGAGAACTTTTCTGTGCTCACAGACTTTGTCAATGAATCTGCAACATTCTTCAAAGTGTCAACCTTTTTCAGCAACACCTTCTTTTCCTCAACCATGTCTCTCACAAAGTGATACTGAACATCAATATGCTTTGTATTCAGATGATAAGCTTGGTTCTTTTCCAGGAAGATTATACTCTGACTGTCACAATCTAATCTCACTACTTGTTGTACCAACCCAATACCCGAACACAATCTCTATAACCATACTGCTTCCTTTCTTGCATGAGTGGTTGCCCTATATTCAACTTATGTATTTGAGAGTGCCACTACAGCCTGTCTTTTTATCATCCAAATGATTACTCCTCCAAATAGGTTAAACACATACCCACTTGTAGATCTTCTGCGATCCAGTTCTCCAGCCTAGTCTGCATCAACAAAGCCATGTATTTCCACCACTTTGTCCAATCCTGGTCTTCCTTGGTAGCACAATCCATAATTGGTAGTGCCACACAAATACTTGAAGACCCTCTTTACTGTTGTCCAATGCTGCTTCCCTGGTTTTGACATATACCTTCTCAAAACTCCCACTACATGTGCAATGTACGGTCTAGTACAAACCATTGCATACAACAAACTACCAACTGCAGTGGCATACAGAACATGGGACATGTCCTCTTCTTCTTCCTGTGTCTTGGGACACTGATCTGCAGATAGGAATAAGAACCTTGACTGGTTTACTTCCATGCATATTAAACTTCTACAATATCGTCTCAACATATTTTATCTGATTCAACTAGAGTTTCTTGCTTGCACAATTTTTTTTAATCTCCATTCCCAGAATGAAGTTATCAGCGCTGAGATCCTTCATGTCAAATTTGGAGGATAGATGCGATTTCACCTCCTTGATAACATCCATGTTATTTCCTACCAACAATATGTCATCAATAGAAAACACTACATAAATGAAGTGATTACCAACCTGCTTGGAATATACACAGTGATCAACCCTGCTTCTCACCCCAATCCAAGGATGTATGGTCAAAATTTTGGTACCACATCCTAGGTGATTTATTCAAACCATATAGTGACTTATTTAGCTTACAGACCAACTCTTTCTTTCCCTTCACTACAAAGCCTTTTGGCTGCTTCATGTAGATTTCTTCTTCTAGATCCCCATGTAGGAATGATGTCTTCACATCCATCTATTCCACTTCAAGATCAAAAGCAACAGTAATAGATAAAATAAATCGAATAGATGTTAACTTGGCAAAAGGAGAAAAACTCTCACCAAAGTCAATTCCCTCTACCTGGGAATAACATTTTTCTACTACCCGAGCTTTGTATTTCTCCACTTTACCTTCTGCATTAAACTTCTTCTTAAACAACCATTTTCTACCAACAGATTTTCTTCCATCTAGAAAATCAACTATATCCCATGCCTCATTCTTATCCAAGGCATCCATTTTTTCAACCATGGCCTTCTTCCATAGTTTACTATCCTCTGAATTCACTGCTTCCCTGACAGTTCTGGGATCATCATCAGTAATAGATAAAGCAAAATTAGAACAAAAATCAGGTGGACTATACCTTTCTGGTTTCCTTCTTTCCCTTACTGATCTCCTCAATACTAGGGTATGAGTTTCTTCTTCTTCTTCTGCTTCATCTTCTTCAAATGATTCAGATTTTTCATCATCCAATTCCAACTCTATTTTCTTAGGTTCTTCTGGCCTTGGTAGGAATTCATGTTTGGAAACATCTTTTACCTCTCTGAAAACAACATCTCGACTATAAACAGTCTTCTTGGTTTCTAGGTTCCAAAGCTTATAACCTTTCACACCATCTTTATAACCAATAAATATACACTTTTCAGCCTTTTTATTCAGCTTACTCCTATTTTCCTTTTAAACATGTACATAAGAATCACAACCAAACACTCTAAGATGTTGAAGAGAGGGTTTCTTTCTAGTCCATACCTCATGTGGATTTTTATCATCCAACGCTGATGAAGGTGATCGATTAACCAAGTAACATGATGTACCCAATGCCTCTGCCCAGAATTCCTGTCCTAACTCGGCACCGCTGAGCATGCTCCTTTCTTTTTCCATCAGTGTCCTGTTCATCATTTATGCAACTCCATTCTGCTGAGGTGTGTATGGAGTATTCTTCTGCCTTGCTATACCACACTTCTTACATAATTCTTCGAATTCATTTCCGTAGAATTCTCCACCATTATCTATCGTCAATACCTTTATTTTCTTCTCTGTCTGATTTTCTACCAGAGCCTTAAACTCTTTAAATTTATCAAATACCCCAGATTTCTTTCTAAGAAAATAAATCCACATGTTCCTTGAGAAATCATCTATGAATGAAACATAATACACAGATTTACCTAGCAATGGAACAGGAACAGGTCGAAACACATCACTGTGTATCAACTCTAAGATCCCCTTTGCTCTTGTAGCACCAGATGTGAATCTTACTCGACTTTTTCTACCATATATGCAATTTTCACAGAAATCAAAATCTAGAGTGCAATTAGCCATACCTTCAACCATACCTTTACCGTGTAGTGTTCGAAGGCCCTTTTACTCAATAGATGCCTTAAGACTCGTGGAAGGGCTCAGGGAGAAGCCATCAAAGAGATTAGCCGAGCACAAGGAGTGCACCAAGGACACTGTAAGTTCATCTTACAAGCTCAAGTGGAAGGGCGTTGATTTTCCAAGAAGGCACGTGAAATTCCACTGAAGGACATAGAGGAATTGGGAACCTTGAAGGTTTCAAGCCGAGCAAAGTCGCAGAAGGATTTGCACAAAACTCTGCAAGGAGCGCAGAGGGAGGTCGAGAATAGTCTAAGTCTCGAGAAGAAAATTGTGCTAAGTGTGCAAGGAGGTCGAGGACTTTTCGAAGTCCCGAAGACTGTGAAATTGCTCAACGTCGGGAGGAGACAGGTGGTAGAAGATCAGGAGATCTGTGAGTTGGATCTCTAGAAGGTTTGCTAAGAGCAAGTAGAGATCTTCGCGAAGTCGTGAAGAGCGATTTAAATCAAAACCGTTGGATCTAATGGGGACACGTGGAAGCGATCCGCACATTTCGGAGGAGTAGTACTCCAGGAGATATCAAAGGAAGATATCGAGAGACTCCTGAAGGCCGGAGTCCAGAGTAAATTGGAGTTGTCGATCAGAAGGAGGGATGATGATCGTTGATCCTCGCACCGTTTGAAGTTCGCCGATTCGGAGTTAGAGAACGCAAGAGTTGGTTGTCGTGGAAAGAGTCGAAGCCTGAAGCCCAAAGCGCTTGTTGTGGTTGATCCCTGGGACACAGCCCGAGGTCACGTGATAAAAAGGGCCTGGCATGGAGAGTGAGTGTCGCAGCCAAATTTCTTCGAAGGGCCAAGAAGAGGGTCGCGGGTTTAGGAGGACCCGCACTTTGGGGAAAGAAGGACATATGGAAAAGTAGAATTAGTTCTAGAAGGGAGCCGAAGAGTCAATCTGACTCAGGTGTTTAAGAATAATCCTACACCGGGAAGTCAAAAATGAGAGAAGGGGGTGGGGGTCTGTGCAATTTTGTTACATCCTTAAGATTGTCTCATTCATTCCACTTCCATCTGTATCTCAAATTCTTGAGAGTCATGCTCTTGACAACAAAAAAGGAGGAGTTCATTTGACTAGTATATCCTTCCTCTTCCTTTGGTCAAATCTTCATTTTCTATACAAACCAGGGAGTTGTTCTAATTGTCCTTATTGTCTTATCTGTACTAGTGTGCTTTTAATACACTGCTAATTGGCAACTTGAATACTACCCTCCTCTTGCTTTCCTGCATCTATAATGCGTATCGATCTACACAACGAGTTTTATCATCAATAACAAATTCTTCATTGATGCACCATGAATTCGATAACGATCTACAAACTTGTTCTTTATTTCAACCCCGTATATCAAAACTAAACAAAAAATATTGCACTGAATCTTCAAATGTAGTGGTGAGACGAAACGCTTCAGGTCCCTCCAGCAAATCGTTGGGGTGAATTTTTGATGTTGTTAGGGTGAAGGAGGCTAAGAAAAGGTTTCTCTTTCAATGGGGAAATCGTTGGATGCTCTGTTAGCAAGTCGCCAAAGGAAGAGCGAGGTACCTGCGGTGACTTTCTAATTCATAAAGTCGCTGTGTAATGATGCAAATATGTCCGGGGCAGAATCAAAGAAAGAGATCGAATTTTATGAAGCTCATAATATCACTGTAGAGACCACGTGGATATTGGGAAAAACAGAAAGGAAAGAAGGCAGTTTCCCTTTACTGGGAAAATTGTTGACGTTCCCTTGATCGCTGTCGTGGTGAAGGGAAAGTTGGGCAATTTTCCTTTCCTTTTCCTCTGGAACAATATTTTATTTTTAAATTTACATATGATTTAAATCAATCAAAATCATTATTAAAATTAATTACGTCGAATACACCTATTGACAATGGGCACAATAAATGATCTTTTAACCTTATTTAACCTTAAACCCTAATCTGATGGCTATGCATTGAAGATGATGGCATATTCTTAGTAGTTCTCCAAAACCAATGGATCAGATTTATTGTTCATAACTTTCTTGCATTTATCAAGGCATCCGTTAACATGTTTACTTTTTAACATTTACCTAATCACATTAAAAAATTAGTGTAAGGATATGTAATTGCCACGTTCCATTTATCAACCTAATGCGGACAAACGTTTCATATTACCACATACGGATTACCACAAACGTTTTATATTGGGGGCACACGTTCTCAGTATCATTTTATATTGGAGGCACGCATTCTCAGTATATTGAAAGCACGCATTCTCAGCTGCCACCTTTCAGCGTTCTCAGCTGCGAGTTAACCGCTGTGCTAGTCAATATACAACCAAAATAATTCATTATCAAAATTATTCCCTATACAACCAAAATATATCAAAAAAATATATCAAAAAGTACAACCATTAAACCATTCTTTTCCCTTGCATTTAACATATAATTCAGCGAGTGACGCCGGAAAGAACGGAACGTGATTTCCTAATCATTGCAGGCTCCTTTAACAGATTCGTTGGTTGTTCCATTGAGGTCGTTGATGAGAGATGGAAAGAGAAAAGGTCCCTTTCCTCAATAAAATCACTGGACATTCAATGTAGCTCGCCCAGAGAAGTTGAACTTGGATGATTTCCTTTATTGTCAAAATTGGTGGGGTTACTAAGTTGATAGAAAAAATTTAGGAGTCAAAATTTTATAAAAAATATATAAAATAAAGAAAGATTGAGGGGTTTACTTTTTATTTAATTGATAAATAAAATAAATATTTTTAGTTATTTAGTATAATAATATTTACTCTTTGTGTGTTTAATGCAAAAACTATATCAATTTTAATTGTCTTACTAGTTTTAAATTTGGAATTGTTAAGCTATTCAAGCCACCTCTCCACACCAAGTGATGAACTTAATTAAATTTAGATTTGAAGCTACACTGACAATGAATCTAATTAAATTTAGATTTAAAATTGTTCAACCACTCAAACCACACCCACATCAAGGAATAAACCTATTTAAAATAAACCTAGATGCTAACATAAACTAATTTGATATTTATTTTAATTTTAAATCTTTATCAATAATAAAAATGACTAATTTGATGTTTATTTTAATTTTAAATCTTTATCAATGATAAAAACATGTATTTAATCTGTCAAAATTTAGAAATATATATCTAAAATAAATTTAATAAAATGATGAAAAGCAAACTATTGAATGATATTATAAATGTCATTGTTGTTTTGAAACCCTACTATTTTTATATATAGAAAATCATGAAAATCCATACCATACTCTTCTTTCTTTGTACAAATGTTAGAATTTTAAATAATTATTAAAGGAAGGTAAGTTGTTGAATGCTATTGTAAATGCCATTGTTGTTTTGAAACAAACACAAAATTATGGAGATCTATATTATGCTCTTCCCTCCTTGTATAGATATCAAAATTTTAAATGGTTTTTAATATAAATAGCTAAAGCTAAAGTAAGTATATATATATATATATATATATATATATATATATA
>ML784074.1:214730-263287 GCA_009831015.1 Picea engelmannii | reverse complement strand
AGAAAATTATTTATGTGAAGTTTTAATGATTAGCTTAGATTATTAAAAAATTATTTATGTGAAGTTTTTAATGATTTATTTAGATTATTAGAAAATTATTTATGTGAAGTTTTTAATGATTAGTTTGGATTATTATAAAATTATTTATATGAAATATTTAATAATTATTTATATATCCTTTAAATTATGAAAATTAACAAAATCCTAAACTTATAGCATAAGTGTATAAAATTATTTATTTGAAATTTAAAATGATTATTTATATATCTATAAAAGTTAACAAAGTCCTAAAATTATACTATGTGTATAAATTAAAAAGTAAAATCCTCAAAATATGTAATTTGACAGTTTATTATACAAATTTTTAGTTTTTTAAACTGTATTAAATTTTAAAAAAATAAAATAAATAAATACATATATATAAAATAAAATTATAATTTTATGAAAAAATATTATCTATTAAACTATTGCATAAACATAAATATATATCTATATGTAAAGTTTTATAAATAAAGAAAATCTCTTAAATTTTGAATCAATAGATTCTAGAAAATATTATCATTCACTGTTTTTAATTAATAATATTGCTTTTCTAGGGGAGACGAAGATGAAATCATATCATCGGAACGCACAATTGGATTTTTTATTACTCCAATATACCCCTTTCAGGGAGGTTCCCTATGATGTAATAATTTTAAGGTTTAGTTAACTTTAATAATTTGGAAAAAATATATTAAATAACCATTAAAAATATTTAATATAGATAATTTTTTATTAATTATAAATAATGTATTTTAAAATTGATTGTTTTTTATTATTTTTAAATATGATACTCAATCATTCTAATTGTTAAGAACATATATGTTTTCTCCTAAAAAGTTATAAGTGGAGGGGTCTCATACACCAATTTGGTATCTCGCAGTGACTTTAAAAATACATTATTATTATTATTATTATTATTATTATTACTATATTATGTGATTCCTAAAGTTAAGTTATAGATTTTTTTTCATTATATTTGAAAAAGATAAACTGATTTATATCCATTATTTAGATATATTATAAGTTTAGATATGTGATAAGTATAGTGTAACTCTTAATCTTAACTTATATGTTTTTCTCTTATATTTGAATTGAAAAGGGTGAGTTAGTTTGCTATCATTCAACCTAAATAGATTTGTAAGTAATGCTCTCATTATATTTGAAAAAGATAAACTGATTTATACCAATTATTTAGATATATGATAAGTTTAGATATGTGATAAGCATAATGTAACTCCTAATCATAGCTTATATGTTTTTTTCTTATATTTGAATTGAAAAGGGTGAGTTAGTTTTCTATATTTGGATCAGAACAGGTGAGTTGAAAATGGTGAGTTAGTTTTCTATATTTGGATCAGAAAGGGTGAGTTAGTTTGCTACCATTCAACCTACATAAATTTGTAAGTAATGCTCTTAAACTAGGGTTATAGGTTTTTCCTTAATATTTGGAAAGGGTAAGTTAGGTTAAATTAATTTGATATAAGTTAAAGTACTTACATAAATAAGTAGTACATTAAAAGCAAATCACATATACATAACTGAAAAACTCATTTTATGGAACTTAAAGTAGTTGAAAAAACAAACTTTGAGATAAATTTAAATTTTTTAGTTTTATTAAAAATCTTCTTCTAATCATTTGAAGAGTAAATAATAATAATACACAGAAGAGCAAATAATAATAAGACTTTCACAGAATTTACCTTATTCATGCTAAAAACCCAGAAAATTTACCTTATTCATGCTAAAACCCTTGAGATCAAATATCAATTATCAGAATTCACATTGAATTATCAGAATTCAAGGTAATTCACCTTGAAGGACCATCCTGAGATCAATTATAAGACCAAAACAATGCAATGGAAACAAATAACCAAGAAAAACATCTCTTCAAAATAGCACCGAAAGAAACACCATATCTTTAAAAACCACCAAATCTTCATGACTAAAAAAGATCACACAAACTTAAAATATCACTGACAAAGTTTCGGACACACTAGCAAATCTCTAACCTGTTTAATACACTCCTGTAATGACAGCCAGACTATTTAATTTACTTCTTAATTTATGATCGAGAAGAAGAAGATAGTAAATGGAGCCATTGGCAAACATACTATTGAGTGCAGAGTTAACAATATCCATGGCATTCCACATAGATAGATATCTTCAAATCCATTGGAGGACATTTTAATCGTGAACGCTGCACTCAATAATGTGGCTACAACGACTAACAGGAACCTCTTTCTCGGCCATTCTTTCGATATCAGTTAGATGAATAACAGGCGATTCAAATGAGTAGGTGCTGAGATCAGAGCAGAGCAGAATGTCATTTTATTATTAGGTACTGAAATCAGATCAGAGCCGAATGTCCATTTATCAGTAGCTACTGAGATCAGATCAGAGCAGGTATGCTTCTACATTCAACTGCTGTTTAAAGTGCCTACAGTACGTCTCTATGGCACATGGCCACGCACGTCATGGTATTGATTTTTGGCAGTTTAGTAGGTAATTTGTGTACAAACCCATCCTGTTTGGGGGCGATTCGGAGCTGAGTTTCACTGACGAAGTACCACTTAATTGAGGTACAATTCACGAGTTTTGTAAAAAAATTGAGTTAAATAGTGGTAATAAAATTTTACGTTCATTTTAAACATTTTTAGACCATTTAAACAATTTTTATACCTGGTTTTGGAAAGAAATTGATTAAAGTTGATTAAAAAAAATTGTTATGATTTTAAATTTAACTGTTATTTAGTAAATAAGATCTCATTTCTTTTGACCTCATAAATATAACTGATTTACTTTTCTTTCCGTGATATTCTATGGGTTAGTGGTTGAGTGCCTTGAAATCTCCACATTGATTGGGTTTCACAAATATAACTGATTTACTTTTCTTTCCTGACTTTTTATGGTTTAGTGATATAACTGATTTACTTTTCTTTCCTGACTTTCTATGGTTTAGTGGTTGAGTGCTTTGAAATCCCCACATTGATTGGGTGTACCTCACTCAATGGGCTTGTAATTGAATATTTTTACTTCATGTACGAATTATGTCTAGTGAATGTAGTAGTTGAGTATCTTTACTTCATGTATGTCTAGTGAGTAGTGAGTGTAGTCATGGTCACGTACCTACTTTCTTTATGTTATATATTAATATTGGAAAAGGAAATAAAAGGGATGTAGTAACACTCAAATTATGTAGCCTAGTTTTTGTTAGGTATTATAATTGGAAAAGAGAAAAAAATCATAAAAGACATTACAACTACCAAATTATTTAGTGTAGTTTTGGTTACGAATTATACCCACTTTCTTTATGTTAGTATTAATATTGGAAAAGGGAAAAGGAAATAAAAGCAATGTAGCAAGACTCAAATTATGTAGTGTACTATCCCAACTACCATATTATGTAGTGTAGTTTTTATTATGAATTAATATTGATAAAGGGAAAAGGAAAAAAAAATATTGGAAGAGCGAAGAAAATAGAAAGGGACATCACACCTACCAAAATCAAATTATACAGTGTTTCTTTTGTTATAAAGGGAAAAGAAAACAAAAAAAGGGGGAGAACAACTCCAAAATTGTTGGACATATTATGTAGTGTAGTTTTTGGATATGAATTAATATTGGTAAAGGGTAAATAATAAAAAATATTGGAAGAGAGAAGAAAATAGAAAGGGACATCAAACCTACCAAAATCAAATTATGTAGTGTTTCTTTTGTTATAAAGGGAAAAGAAAACAAAAAAGGGGGAGAAGAACTCCAAAATTGTTGGACATATTATGTAGTGTAGCTTTTGATTATGAATTAATTCTGGTTAAGGGAAAAGAAAAAAAAATATTGGAAGAGAAGAAAATAGAAAGGGACATCACACCTACAAAAATCAAATTATGCAATGTATCTTTTGTTATGAATTAATAGTGGGAAAAGAAAACAAAAAAGGGGGAGAACAACTACAAAATTGTTGGACATATTATGTAATGTAGCCTTTGTTATGAATTAATATTGGTAAAGGGAAAAGGAAAAAAATATTGTAAGAGAGATGAAAATAGAAAGGTACATCATACCTACCAAAATCAAATTATGCATAGTATCTTTTGTTATGAATTAATAGTGGAAAATGGAAAAGAAAAAAAAATGAGGAGAACAATTCCAAAATTGTTGGGTATGATAAATTTGGACTTTTCATGCAAAATGTTTTTTGTTCAAGGGTGAAAATATTGCCCAACAAAGATCAATTGGTGCAGGTTGTAATCTAGTCTTTCTTTATCCATGGATTAAGTTACTCCATTTTTTCAATTTGTAATTACACCTAATGAATGTAGTGATTTCCATGTACCCATTTCCCTTATGTTATATATTAATATTGGAAAATATAAAAGATAAAAAAAGGATGTAACAACTTTCAAATTATGTAATTTGTGATTTAAAAATAATAATTATATGAAAGGGTCATGACCTTTGGTTATTGAGACCCTTTGTCCATTATTTATATGATTTGAATCATTGATTTGGGTATTGAGGAAATATCAAGATGCGCTCTTGATAAGGAAGAGGACTCCATATCTTAATACGAGAGGACGAGTTTGGTTAGGTGTTTTACTTGAGCAGTGGCCCTCTAATAGTATAACTCAGTTTGGATTATAGGTTCCTATGGAAATGGTATTTTACATGGCATCACAACCATGTCTAAGGTATCACATATCATGGGTATATAATATCAATGTAACCCTCATTGGCTATCATGACCTTCACATAACTATCTAACATTATTTTACGAATGTAATTCTCATGTAGCTTGCAACCATTCTCCCCGTTCCCATTGTGACAATGCTCTACTCTTTTTATAGAAAAATGATGAGTAGAAGATAACATTAGGAGACTATTCAAGTTGAGAAAAATCCAATAACACGATAAACCCTCTCCCAATAGTCAAAAGTACCCCCCATATATAAATCCAAGACGACTATGTTAATAATCATTAGATACAATATCATGATGGAATCGTTTCTCATAAAAACAAGTGCAAAACATATAAACTTATCACTTATAAGTGATTTGGTAAAAGAAACCTACCCCATAATAGTGAGTGATATGAAAAGGTTATATTGGATCAATAATGTTAATACATGTTATGGTGATTAGAAAGTATCCTTCCATATGTAGGATATTTTCAAATGACCAAATTGTTTAGAATGGTCAAAGTTTATGTAATTTATATATGTTGATTTTGTGAAGTTATATATCCATTTTCCGTGTGTTATATATTAAAATTGAAAAAGGGAAAATAAAATCAAAATGGACATAACAAATTTCTAATTTTGTAAATTGTCATTTAGAAATAATAACTATATACAATGGTCATGACTTTTGGTTATTGAGATCCTTTGTCCACCATTTGTATATTTTTAATCATTGACTAGGATATAAAAAAATTATAGTCTTACGTAAACTTGATAAGAGAAAAGACCATGTATCTTAGAACAAGAAAATAAATTTAGTAAAGTGTTTTACAAACATGGTGACACTCTAATAATACAACCCTGTTTGAATTATAGATTCTTCTAGCAATGATCTTTCACATAAAATCACAATCATATTGATACCACAACCATATTGAAAGTATCACTAGCATAATCTCATCATAACCTTTATAGGTAATAATGACGTTCACATAACTACCCAACATAATTTTCCCAACGCAATCCTTACATAGATCTCAACTCTTTTCTTGTTTCCCATGGTGAGAGTATTATAGTTTTTTTTAATAGAAAAAGGACTTTTCTTGTTTCATGGTGAGAGTATTATAGTCTTTTTTATAGAAAAGAGAGGAGTAGATGACAAGAACATCCTTACATAGATCTCAACCCTTTTCCTGTTTCCCATGGTGAGAGTATCATAGCCTTTTTATAGAAAAGAGACGAGTAGATGACAACAACGTAAGATTACTCGAATTTCTAGAAATAGCTAAAGAAAACATGTTCTAATAGTGAAAAGATACCCTTCCTATAAAAGCGAGGCTACTAGGTTCATAATCATTAGAGACAAGCTCGTGGAATCTTTTAGATAAGAACATATTGAGAATATATAAAATATGAAAGGTTATATTGGATTAATTATGTCAATAAATGTTGTGGTGATTTAAACATATGTTTTTCAAAGGTCAGATATTTACAAATTACTAACTTCTTCTAACTTCTTTAAAAGGTTAAATATTTTAAATTACTAACTTCTTTAAAATATGTTGTTTGCAATTTTAAAAAGTTTTTGAAATACTCAAATTATATGTAATTTTTTTAAATATTTTTAAATTATTAACTTCTTTAAAATATGTTGTTTGTAAATAAATTATGTCAATAAATGTTGTGGTGATTTAAACATATGTATATGTTGTTTGTAAATAAATTATGTCAATAAATAAATGTTGTGGTGATTTAAACATATGTTTTTCAAAAGTGAGATATTTACAAATTACTAACTTCTTTAAAGGTTAAATATTTTCAAATTATTAATTCTTTAAAAGGTTAAATATTTTTAAATTACTAATTCTTTAAAATATGTTGTTTGTAATTCTAAAAAGTTTTTAAAATACTCAAATTATATGTAAAAAAATTTAATATTTTCAAATTACTAACTTTTTAAAATATGTTATTTGTAATTTTAAAAAGTTTTTAAAATACTCAAATTATATGTAATATATATATATATATATATATATATATATATATATATTATATTTTAAAATACTCAAATTATATGTAATTTATATATATTGATTTTTTTTTAATATAAGAAGTCACGAGTACTTTCCCATTCGAAATTGTCTCTATCCTTGTAAAATTACTAATAATCATTATTAACCATTACATATTCTAATGACCTATTTTAATAATCACAATGCCTTTGCCTTTCCTTTTTCTGTTATTAAACAATTTTAAAAATATTATAACATAATTATATGTCTCATCATTGTATGATTTATACACAAAAGTAATTCGTCATTATGAAAACTTTAATTAATTTTTAATATACACCTTAGCAATATTCCATGATAGAAGTTTTATGTTGAATCATCCAAACTCAACTCCTATGACTATTAAAGTTTTTTATATATATAAGAAAAGAAGGATAATATATATTTGAAGTGAATCATGATATGATAATATATGGATTGGTTGGACCAGCATCATGCTATCTTACACTATGAGGAAGGGAACCTAAGGAATGTATAGGGAATTTTCACGGCAGTAACCATCAGAGAAATTTTAGCATTGCAGCTAAAGAAATGTTACAATATGGTATTAGAGCATAAATTTAATCATTTTCAGGAGTAGCATGGCCCGACCTGGGTGGTCGGGATGTTACAATATGGTATCAGAGCTCCAGTTTTCAACACTGAGCCTAGATGGGCTGAACAAGTTGAGTTGAAGCAAAATTTTACAAAGGATTGATTTTGAAGTTGCCAAATCTCAAGTTACAGAGCATCCATGATAAAAATTAGAAGCAATTGCATGGAATTGAGAAAAAGTCCCAATTGTTGTTGTTAAATTCATGAGAAAATTGAGAAATTCGGCCAAGTGGTGAGATATTATTGATTTAATATCTGTTCTAACAAATTCATACCTGGAATTGGTAGAATTTGAAATTACAGTGAAGCCATGATAGATGGAGCGAGATTAGTAATTAAAATTCTCAATTGGTGAATTGAGTTTGGGAAAAATTCGTTCCAAAAATGTCAAACCACATCGATTTGTTGTTGCAGAGGTTAAACTGTTGTTATCAGGGTGAAATTGAACAAATTTCATAGTTGCAAAATGTCTACGGTAAAAATTGGGAAAAAGTTAAGCAAAAACCCTAATTTCTGCAACGAAACTCATGAGGAATTGATGTGCAGTGAAAATCTTGTGATATGTAGAAAACTATTGGCGTGCGGGTGAGAGTGCTAAAATGTGGCACTGCGTGGAAAAATATTGGCGTGCTGGTGCGCGCGCTAAAATTTGTCTCTGCACGGAAAAATATTTGCATGCGGGTGCGCGCGCTAAAATTTGGCGCTGCACGGAAAAATATTGGCATGCGGGTGCGCGTGCTAAAATTTGGCATTGCGCAAAAAAATATTGGCGTGTTGGTGCGCACGTTAAAATTTAACGTCGCGTGGAAAAATTTTGGCGTGTTGGTGCTAACACAAAAATTTGGTGCTATGCGGAAAAATATTGGCGTGCGGGTGCACGCGCTAAAATTTGGTGTTGCGCGGAAAAATATTGGCGTGCGGGTGCGCACGCTAAAATTTGGTGCTGCGCGGAAAAATATTGGCATGCGGGTGTGCGCACTAAATTTAGCATTGCACAGTGTGGATTGAGTGACGCATGTGTAATAATGGCGTGCAGTGTGCATACGTATAATAAAGTGAGCTCGGTGTGCACACGCATAATAATGACATGCTTGGTGTGTGTAGTATTGGTAGAGTGCAAAGGAATTTTTTGGTGTGCATGCAATGTGGGTATATGTTGTCACGCGACAGTTTAGTTAATAGTGTGCGTAGAGTATTGGTGTGTGGTGGGGTCGTACTAAACTTTGGCATGGCGCAACATGTAGAGTGAAATGTGTGCGGAATATTAATGCGCGACACAAAAAAAAAATTGCATGCAACATGTATTAGTGAAAGAACCAAAATTGTGGGCAGTGGATATTGACGCATGACACAAAAGTAGTGCGCACCAGTTATTTGCACGACAAAGAAGTGATGCACAATGGTTATAGGTGCATGAAGAATGAATTACCTTGTGATGTTGTTGTGCATGCTAAATATGGGTGTACATGTTGAAATTTGTGCGTGTGAATTCATTTGGATGGTGAAAAACAACAGAAAACCATCAAATTTCCGCGACATTTTATATTGTTTGAACACCATCTTTTTGTAGTGTGTTTTTTAGGCCCTTAACAACATTTTTAGCTATTCAAAAACCATGAGAACACAGTGTACCAAGGTACACTCTGTCTCTGCAACAAAAATGAAATAGCTCGAAGAGATTTTTCTAATGGTGTAAACCGTTCGTGAAATGAAGCTTTTATGAGAAAGTTATAACACAAACAGTGGAGGGTAAATTTTAAGACTCAACTAACTTCGAAGAGCCATAACTTCCTGCTCCAGAATCAGATTGAGGCGTAGGAGAAGTCAATGGAAAGATATTGAACCATAGAATACAATCCTAGAGTAGTAGTTGGGCCAGATTTACTCAGGGAAATGGAGGGGAAAATAATAAAAATAAAACAAAATTTAAAGGTTGCCCAAGACAGGCAGAAAAACTATGCTAATAAGGGCAGAACTCACAGGGAATTTAAAGTGGGGGACCATGTATTCTTGAAAGTGAAGGCCAATAGAAGTTCCCTGAATTTGGGAAATTGTTCAAAGTTGACAACTCGCTATTGTGGGCCGTTTGAAATCCTAGAGAGGATTGGTCCAATATCTTATATGATTGCATTGCCTGCATCTATGTCTAGTCATAATGTATTCCATGTCTCATTGCTAAAGAAATATATACCCGATGCTAATCATGTAATTGAGTGGAATGTGATTCAGGTGGAGCAAGAAGGCGCTATCCAAGTGCATCCGGTACGCATTCTAGACCTGAAAATCAAACATCTCCGGAATCGATCCATAGGGCTTGTAAAGGTCCAATGGACCTAGTAAGGTCCTGAGGATGCTACTTGGGAGCATGAGGATGCAATGCGGGCAGAATACCCGCATAGTTTTAAGGCTTTTTGAAAATTTTGTTGTATATGTGTACATAATGCACTGAGGACAATGCATAAATAAGGGGAGGGGATTATAATACCCCTAGGCCGAACCCAATTATAAATGTAAAACACAAATGCACTTAATATGGTGAGTTGTTTGATATCATTTTTGTATGCACCTTTCATGGCATTGTGCGCACATGTACTGCGCACTAAAATAATGAAGTGTGCACATTCTAGGATACCACGCGCAACAAATTAAGTGCACATGATTTTGAGACCAGGGAGCCTTTGTGTATATGTTTTGTTTTATAGGTCGGTGAGCCAATTATTATAATTTATGAGGCTTATGTTTTGTATTAGGATAGAGAGCCTAGATGCTAAAGGCTAGTGAGCCTATTTTTGTATATGCCTTATCATTAATATAAAATACATCGTTGCGCGCAGACTAGCCACGATAAAAGAGTACGGGGGAATAAACTCCACTAGTTAGGGAAAGGGGGATCTAAAAGTTAAGGAAAGTGGCTAAGCTAAGGAGCTAAGCCAAAAATGAATATTATATTAATATTCCTTAAAGTATAAAGTATGGATGATTATTTTATCCTAAGTTCTAAGGATGGGGACAAGTGGGCCAAAGTAGCTCCCAACATAACAAGTGTCAAGTTGGAAACATGCATACATATAGTTTGGACTTAGTTCATTTTGGGGGGATTCATCCATTCATGCAATTTTCAGTCATCCATTCAGCCATTCCATGATCTTTCACTCACTTAGTCAGTTATCCTCCGTACCTTCCTGTCACTGTACCTGAACCTGTATTTGTACCCATACTTGTTTGTGTACCTGGTTAGCTTGGGAGATGGACTAAAGAAGTGGGTTGTCAGGCCTATGATATATTGAAGAGGCAGGTTGTTAGGCCCGTGAGCAATCTCTCAAGGTGAGAGAATTTCTGGGAATTGATTTTCGAAGGTGCTAAACTGTAGCTACAGGGCTATGAGACTTCCTTTCCGACTTGTTGTTGAAGCCCATAAAGGAAGTGGGGTAGTCGAAGGAATATTGAGCAGAGAAGGGACACACTTCCTATGGTGGGAAAAACATGTGCGAAATAAGGGACTGTAGGTTGTTAGTTTGAGTTGGCACCTGTGATGGAGTATTTCCTATTTTCTATGATACATCATTCTGGTTAGGAATCCCTTTACCCGGGTGGAGTTTAGTCCCAGCTCGGGGGTGACCCACTGCTGAGAGTGATGAGCAGTGTGGTCTAAATTTGGGAGGTTCATGGAATGTCTGCACGCAATTGGTTATGTTCTTACCAAGATAAGTGTCAATTGTGTGTTAATCTATATGTTGCATTATTATTTATGTGTTATATTTATGGACATTTCATGTCGATGCTGCATGTATATGCTTACTATCATTTCTGTATGAATATGTTCATTTACAATATGTATTATCTGTTTAAGTTTTATATATAAAGTTTCGCAAGATTCTATGTGTGTATATGTTTTTAATTGCATTACAACTCGAAAATTTTATGTGGCATAGCCTAGTTGGTTGCTGGGGATGTTACAATGTGGTGTCAGAGCATAAAATCATTTTTGGGAGTAACATATATAGAGAAAAAGTAAGGTTCCTCAAATTTTACTTCTAGATTCTAAAGTATTAAAAGCTAGACATATAATTTAACATATTATAATGAATCAAGCATGGTAGGAGTGGGGATTATTTATGATTTTCATGGAAATGTGAAACAAAACTTTGTATAAGGATTAGTAATCACTATAAATATTGAGTCAGAGGAATTAGTTGTATACAAAGGTCTAAATATTGTTAAAGAGCATGGGTCTATGCATGCAATTGTAATGAGACTCGTCAATAATTATGAGGGTCCTTCACCAATAAGTGTCATATTTAAACCCTTGTATATCAAGACTCATTTATCACATAAAAGAAAAGGGAAATGAATTAATCACTTTTGAATTATTCCAAGTCTTCTGCATTCAAAATATTGATTCAAATATTTCAAAGAATGTTGGAGTTGAAATGGTTCTATAACAAAAAATAAATCCTTCACTAATAAGGCATGGCACCAACTCTTGTGATTCAGGTAGGGGCCACAGTATGATCTCTCTATAATAGAATATCCCAACATCATTCCCTTCCTTTTGATTTCAACAATTGTTGATTCTTTCCCTCCAAAAGAAAAAGAAGAAACAAAATTTATAGTGATTTCCTACATAGGAAGTCACATATTCCCTAAGGGTTACAAACCCATTCTGATAGCATAATAAAATACCATCTCAAATATCATCTTAGTATTTGGGTTAGTTCATGCTAGGTTCACTAGTCCTAGTTGACTATAAATAACAAATATGGGAAGTACACATGTATAAGCATGCAATAATGTACTCTAAAAAAAAATGAGGGGTCTTTTTCTTCTCTCTCCTCGTGTGATAATTCTCAAATTTATCTTCTATATTCTAAAGTTATAAAATTTAGATATAACATTTAACATATTCTAATGAATCAATCATAGAAGGAGTGGGTATTATTTATGATTTTCATGGAAATGTGAAAACAAACTTTGTATGAGGGTTACGGATCACTACCAATATTGGGGCAGAGACATTGTTTGTTTACAGAGGTCTTAATATTCTTAAGGAGCATGGGTCCAGGAATGCAGTTGTAATGAGACTCATCAATAATTATCAAGATCCTTCACAAATAAGTTTCATATTTAAACCCGTGTATATTAAGACTCATTTTTCACATAAAATAAAAGGGAAAGGACTTGATCACACTTGAATTATTCCAATTCTGCTACGCTCAAAATAGTGATTCAAAATTTTCAAAGAGTGTTGAAATTTAGATGGTTCTATAACAAAAAATAAATCCTTCACTAATAAGGAATGGTGCCAATTCTTGCGAGTCACGTAGGGGCCCTAGTATGATCTCTCTATAATATAATCTCTTGTCATCATTCCCATCCTTTTGATTTCAACAATTGATGATTCTTTCCCTCCAAAAGAAAAATAAGAAACATAATTTATAGTGATTTCCTACATGGGAAGGAGCATATGCCCTAAGTGTTACAAACCCATTCTAATAGCATAACAAAATACCATTTCAAGATATCATCTTAGTATTTGGGTTAGTTCATGTTAGGTTCACTCGTCCTTGTTGACTATAACAAAAATTAGCAGTACATATAGGTATAAGCATGCAAGAATTTACTCTAAAAAGAAAATGAGGGGTGCCTTTCTTCTCTCCCCTCTTGTGATAATTCTCAAATTTACTTCTATATTCTAAAGGAATAAAAGTTAGATATATTAATTAACGTATTGTAATTAATTAACCATGGTAGGAGTGGTGATTATTTATGATTTTCATGGTAATGTAAAAGAAAAGTTCGTATGAGGGTTAGAAATCACTACCAACATTCAGTAAGAGGCAATGTTTGTTCACAAAAGGTCTTAATATTCTTAAGGAGCATGGGTCTAGGCATGAAATTGTCATAAAAAATTATCAAGCTCCTTCCCCAATAAGTGTCATATTTAAACCCTTGTATATAAAGACCCATTTATCAAATAAAATAAAAGGGAAATGGATTAATTACACTTGATTTATTCCAAGTCTTTTGCACTCAAAATAGTGATTCAAATATTTCGAAGAATGTTGGAGTTGATATGATTCTATAAAAAAAAACTAAATCCTTCACTAATAAGGCACGGTGCCAAATCTTGTGATTCAAGTAGGGGCCCTAGTATGATCTCTCTATAAGAGAATATCCCATCATCATTCCCTTCCTTTTGATTTCAACAATTGATGATTTTTGACATCCAAAAGAAAAATAAGAAACATAATTTATAGTGATTTCCTACATGGAAAGGCCCATATTCCCTAAGGGTTACAAACTCATTCTGATAGCATAACAAAATACCATCTCAAAATATCACCTTAGTATTTGGATTAGTTCATGCTAGGTTCACTAGTCTTAGTTCACTATAACAAACATGGGAAATACATACATGTATAACCATGCAAGAATGTACTCTAAAAATAAAATGATGGGTTCCTTTCTTCTCTCTCCTCCTATGATAATTACTTGTATTGATGCATTGACATGCTAACATTCTACACTAGTCTTTCCACACAAGTCAGTTGGGGAAAAAAATTATGGTTCATTACTCCCCCAAGCTCTACATGATTCTCCCCCTCTATGCTAAGGAATTTAAACAACAAAATGGTTTGTATCTACTATGCATGTGGTTGATGGTCCAGTTTGGAGTGTGATTTATTGGTGATATCAATGGCACTTAATTCTATTTTTGCATCAAACTTCCTTCACAATGGAGGTGTGATCCTAGGGGTTTGTGTTTTGAATTTTTATCAAGCTTTGGTGAAGGAATGGTCTAACTTTAGAGAGATGGTTGTCATTGATATATCCAGAAAGAATCACTTTGGTATTCCTCTAGTCATTTTCCAATCATGGCCCATGGGTGTAGAGGTGTTTGGTGAGACTTGGATAAAGTTATGAGTACTAGGAGATGGGAGCATCGTGTTGTAAAGGAACAAAATATTGTAGTGTCCTCAAAAATGTAATGGAATAGTTGCAAATAGGGATAAGAAAACAAGTCACTAATTGAAATTCAATAATGGGACATATATGCCATGGATTCCAAATTTCAACTAAATTTGTTGAAATATTTGAAGGAAAAAATGTGGGATTTTATATAAGTGAAAAAACGCAAACTCTTGGAACTAGATTTAAAGGTTGATTCAATTGTATTTTTGTTCTTGCAATGTCTGATTTGGGTAATACATCATGAGTGGAACTTTAGTTTTCTTCTTATGCAGATCCTCTTGAATATCTAGAAAATCTATGTGACAATCGATCAGGTCAGATAATTTCCAAGATTAAGGTTGAGTCCACTAGATATGACACCTGTGAAGAGAAATGACATGAATATGACACTTTCCCTAGGAATATCAACCTTGAACTCTAGGGTGATGAGAGATGCCATTTATGGACTTGTATTTTAAATATTTGAATATGTAATGTGTTATTGATTTGTATTTTTTGGGGATAGTTTGTCCTGTAATATACCCAACTCATCTTATGGTGTCCCCCACAACTAATCCTAACAATTCTAATTTTTCTTTTATATCAATTAAATAAAATTCTTGCATACTAAAAAATTCCATATAGCAGATAACATTTTTAAAAACATGAATGTAACTAAAGTAACATTCACATGGAAATGTATAAATGCTCATAACTCAAAGTTTATGCATAGAAATATAAATCCCATGAAGGATTTATATGCATTTGAAAACATTATGAATGTAGACAATTATACCAATACACTAAAACATACAATTAATTCAAGAACAGAGTATACACACAAAAAATAAAACCTAGAAGTGTAAATAATGCAACACAAATAAAAACTTATCTTTTAGACCAGATGTGAAACAAGTTGCAAAGAAAGTACAATCCACCCAACCATAGAATTTTTGTTCCAAATATCAACAACAAGCCACACTCGAGTTGGGGCTAGGAATCCACAAAAGAGAGTGTTTCTCTATTGTCCGAACACAAATCAAAATTCCCACAACCAACTAATTTTTCCTACAACTATCCCAACTCCTCAAGCTGTCTTCATCTTAACCTTCACAACTCAAGGAATGTACTCCCTTCTCTACAATCAGGCCATTGGGCTATACCATTATTTTATCAGGGCTTCCAACACAAGTTGGACAAGAATATCTCTATTGGGGACTTGAAGGATGCCATCCACTAGGAAAAACTAATAGGAACAAGCTCACTATTGTAGGGTAATCTATCACACTAAACCTCACTCTATGGGCCGAATATCTTACTTCTTCATTAATTTATGACTCCAACTAGCTTCCGCACATGCCCACTATGCTTGTCTTCAAAATCTAATACTCTCTTCCTCTTTGTTGTTCTAAAACTTGGATGTAAATTTTTTTCTCCTCTCCCATACACATTTCCTTTTCGCCCATGCAAGTTGAATCTCACACTCGCCAATGTTGACTGTACTTATCCCCCATGTTGTCATAATTATTGGATGTGACTTCTCACACCAACCTTCTTACATGTGTTTAATGATTGGCTATAGGAACACTCAATTAGAAATTAGAAGGTTCATACATCAATAATAATTTTAGGAAGTGGGTTTGAATTAATATACATGGACAATTTCCCCTTGGACCCCCTTTTATAAATTCTCTTAGACCCTCCCATCTCTTATGAAAACCTATCCCCCAATACTCTATCTGTGTCAATTTGCAACCGACATTACATTTATTTTATTATTTCCTATTATATTTTTGATACGACTGGATTGACATGTATTATATACAAAAATAAAAATAAAAATTAGGAAAATGAGGCCAACTTCCATACAATTCAGGGTTCCATGCTAGTAAAGGTACATGATACGTGTCAATCCAGTCAAATCGAAAATATTGGAGGGAAGATCTGATAAGATTGAAAAGGAATGGAGTAAATATTATATATTGAGCTTATTATTTCCTATTTATAACATTACATAGTGATTGACTGAAATTACAACACCATCCCTAGGTCCTATGCCTCCTCTAGGTCCTTATACAAATCAAGTAAGGGGGATAAAAACCATATTAACCATTCAATATTGAATTTTATCATGCATGTGGTATAATGATTTTCAGGTTGAGGATTGATGACTTAGATTCCCCCATGGGCAGACCAAGGGATGTTGAGTGTCAAACTTCAAGCAACCATATATGGAGCTATATGAGTCAAAATCAGGTCTAGGATACCTTGTTGGAAATGTATAGATGAGACTAATATATTGGAAGATGACTTCAGGCCAAATGAGTGATGGAAAATTCTAGAGAACATAAGAAACTGAAGATCACAAATTTCATGGAAAAATTAGTGTGCAAAGTTCAGACGACTAGATATGGGGCTAAATGAAATCAGACCTAGGATAGCTCATTGAAAAGATAACAAAGAATAGAATAGGATGGTACATATAATGTTGATAGATTGATGAAAAAAGTTCTTAGAAAATATATAAAACAGAAGAGGCCCAAATTTAAATAGAAAATGGAATATGCAATGTTCAGGTAGTTGCATCACGAGTCGAAATAGGACTTGCAAGGGAACATTAGAAATCTCATACAAAGAAGAACAAGTTGGAGTGATCTTATTCAGCAAATTAACACCAGAAATTCCCAGAATAACTCAAAGAATAGAAGAAGACACCAATGAGTAAATTTAATGATATTTTTTTTAAAATATCACTCATGAACAACAAATAAAACAAAAATAACTACTCAACAGAACCTTCAACTTTTGTTTATAACAATTACCTTTTCATTTGTGAAATTGTAAGAGAAATTTGAAGTGTAAAATGACAAAACAAAGGGAAAGGAAATGAAAAGTCTCAAAAACTAAGGAATCTCTCTTGTCTTATAAAAGAGAACTCATTGAATGTAATATGAAGACATTTTGCCATTTTCTATACAATTGATGCTCTTATTGTTGGATATATAAAGAGAAGAAGCCATTTTTGAAGTCATAACAATATCAAATGTGTTTGGTACTAATCCATAAATGTGTTTTTCATTTGAGTTTTTATGAGTGTTGATCATATGAACTATTTATGTGCTTGGTATTTAGAATTCTCATGTTGTTGTTATTTATAATGAGTATAGGTATAATGTTACATATCTCCTCTGCAACTAATTGAGATGATATCTGAAATATGATTGTTTTAACGTATTATTGTCTTCCATGAACTATTTCTGCAGTCAAAAATAACATTTTAAGATGTACTCATCTATTAGTTTTTCTTCTGCGCATGATAGGTTAAAAGTAGTTGTAGATTAGTTTATTTTTGTTTTAGGGTAGCTTTAGAATTAATTAGAACTCTTTGGGGGATAGTTCATGTTGCCTTTCCCCTTTTTCTTCTTTTAATTCAAATTGGAAACTAGGCCCATATACGAGTCGAAAATGTTGTTCCAAACAAGAGTAGGTATGATTGGGACTTGCCACTGGGAAATATATCGTACCTACTTGACATGACATGTGGGCCTATCAACACACCCTTCTCTTTCAAATAAGTAACTGGGTTTGCAATCTTTGAAAAACCTTTAATGAATCTTCTATAATAACCTACAGGCACCATGAGCGATCTGACCTGAATAGAAGTCTTTGGTGTTAGACATCCCCTAATGGCCTCTATCTTTTCGTGGTCAACTATTATTCCTTCCTCTGAAATAATATCACCCAAGTAATGAATATATATTTGGTATAATATTCACTTACATAACTTGTCATACAATTGATTCTCTCTCAATAATTGTAGCATCATCCTTAAATGTTGCTCATGTTCCTCCTTTGCCTTTGAGTAGATGAGTATATGATCTAAGAAAACGCTTATAAAATTGTCCAAGTATTCCTTGAACACTCCATTTCATCAGACACATGAATTCATCTGGTGCATTTGATATCCCAAATATAACCACCAAAAAATCATAATGCCCATATCTTGTCCTGAATGTTGTCTTGTTGTTTTGTTCATATTTTATTCTTATTGAAGATAGCTTGACCTTAGGTCAATCTCAAAAAATATTCTTTCACCTCTAAATTGATCAAATAGATCATCAATCCTTGGTAAAGGATAATTAGTATTTATTGTAGCCTTATTGATCTATTTGAAATCAATGCAAAATATTAAGGATCCATCCTTCTTCACAAAAAGCACTAGGGCATGCAAAGGTGACACACTTGGGAATATATACCCCTTCTTCAAAATCTCTTCAAGATGCATTTACAATTCCTTCAACTCTAGTGTGCCCATCCTATAAGGATATTTATATATTGGGGTAGATCTTTAGATATTGGGGTAGCTCCTGACACCAAATCAATGGGGAAATCAATGTCTTTCTTTGGTGGAAACCCTGGAATCTCCCAAAATACATATTAAAAATATTTCAAGACCAGATGGTCTTCAACACTTGGAATTTTGTCTTTGGATGCCTCTTCCATGTGGGTTGCATAAATCTGGCATCCTTTCCTAAAACTTTTCTTTGACTCCATGGATGAAATTTCTATAATAAATACAAGCCTTGGAATCCCTTGTACTTTTCCTTGATTCCCTTCCTCATAAAGACATGTGAAATCCTTGTTGTAGCAGTCTAGGACAACGTGATGCTTTTCCAACCAATTCATACCAATTTTATAGTCATGTGAACCTAAAGGTTTGATTTTCAAATATAACTTTGTGTTGAGTCCATATAACGATCCTTAACGAGCTCAATGATCTTCTCTTAGCTCGAGTGGCTAGCTGAACCAACGAATATTTCTCATGTTTTCTTCTTTGCAAATGAAATATTTCAACAAGATTATGATTTATGTAACTATGTCTATGATCTACGTGGATATTGGTGGCCACCCACTTGTTCTAACTCGCTCCTTTTGCTAGCTTTTAGTTCAACACGTTTTTCAACACGTTCTTCTGTACTTCTTTGTAATTGTGGGTTCTACACTTCTGGGGCTAACTGGAGCCCTACACATCTTCCAGGTGGATACTGGTGGCCTCCCACCTAATCCAACTAGTTTATTCTGTATGTTTTCATGTCAACACATCTTTTTGTACTTCTAGGGCCGTTTTGGGGCCCTAAACAATGTTATTTTGGCTCACCACAGTCAAACTATAGACATAGTCAGAGTTTGACTACGTAATGAATAGTTCTTGAAAATATGTTTCCAACAGGCTATCATGTGTCTAAAACGAAGATCACATGCAAAAGTGACAACCCTAGGAAGTTAATGTACTAACTTACCCAAACCGAGCCCACATGAATTTTGGTGTTTCATCTCCCAGGGTTAGGTTTTTGGATGTCTAGGGTTTTGGCATTCCTATTTAACACAAAAATGCCTTCATAGCCTCATTGTAATCATCTTCTTGCGAATGGGCGTATTCGTCACATCTCTTCTCAGAGATAAAACTGCCACCATTCTAGCGAGTCTTGCACTCTGTATTTTTACAGTCTCTTTACAATTCTTTCATTAATAGAAATAAAGTATTGTTTTATTTCTCCGTTTCTGGAAATTTTAATGAGTATTTCATTGTAATTTATCTTCTTTCATTTCATTCCAAACATAATTTGGATCATTTGTATCAAAGTAGGCTACTCTTGATCGTTTTTCAGTGCATGTCCCCGAAGAGGTCCGAGTATAGCCAGTTGGGTCTCTAGTTTGTATCTCTTGAGAAAAATCACTCCCGCACATCCAAGAAACCCTCGATGGAATAAGAAATGAAAGACGACAGAGCAGAAGATTCTATTAACTTGTTGCTTGAGTAATCTCTTGCACAAAAGAGGGACGAAACGATGGAGATTTTTTCACTCATTCTTCAATGTCTACCGATAGAAACATGTGCATCTTCATCAAGCGAGCAATTTGGAGGAACCTCTCCCTTCAAGGTACAATTTAATTTTTATATTCCCATATTTGAAGGTCAGATATATGTGGATGCCCTAGAAAAATGGTTAAATCTATTAGAAGGTTATTTCTCTGTTCAAAATTTTTCTGACAAGGAAAAGATCACCTTTGCACTTCTCAAGGCTCTCCCCCATGTCAAACATTGGTGGGAAAGTTAATGGGAGAAAAGTTCCATGGAGGAATATGGAATCTATGGGGCTGAGCCCACTTGGGATATTTTTGTGGATGTGGTCAAAGAACAATACTATCTTGTTGATAACTATGAATACCAGTACACGAGATTCACCACACTGCGGAAAGAGAAGAGCCAAACAGTGTCGGAGTTCACAAATAATTTCCATACCTTGCGCACCAATCTAGGTTTCAAGGACTCTGAGTGACATCTCATTCTGAAATATGGCAGGGCTCTACATAGGTACATCCAAACTGAAATGGATTTCCTAAACATATCATCATTGGGAGTTGCATATCAATATGTTGTCAAAATCGAGCATAAATTTAGGAACTGGAACAAATGGGGATTCGAGTTTGCAAATATGCAACAAAAAAATCATGGTAAAGATGACCCTAACCAACAGGCCCTAGACAACCAGTCCAAGACATAGGACAAAAAGGGTAAAGGGAAGATGAAGAATGACACTGGGGAATGGTGTGACTTTCACAAAATCCCCTGGCAGAACACCAATTAATGTCACTCAATAAAATTCATTGGTGGTTGAGGTCAAATACATGGAGCCGAACCCCGATTTAGAATTCGATCCAAAAAATATTAAAAATCGATAGATCATCGATGCAGACCCCACTACCATTATCTCGACCACAACAATTCAACCAGAATAATAAGTAGACATTGAAGAAGGGGAGCACCTCTTCCATTCATAGATGTGGGTGAAGGGGACCTTTTTCATTTCATTGTTGATAACGGAAACTATAAGAACCTCATCTCAGCTAAGGTCGTCAAACAGATGGGGTTGTCAACAACACCACACCCGCATCCATATGACATCGGGTGGCTTCACCATGGACGATATCTTCGTGTCAACCATCAGTTCCACCTATCCTATGGAATCCAACCCTTCAAGGAGGAGGTAGTGTGTGATGTTTCCCCTCTTTATGCATGTGATGTTGTTTTGGGCCAAACATATGTGGAGACGTCATGTTGTCTATGAGTCTAGACCCCGTAGTGTCATTATTACTCTGGGAGGTCAGCTCTACCAGATACCAAAAATAGTTCCAACTACTTCTCCACCAAAACAGTGTCGCAAGGTAATCTCTCATACTGCAAAATTCATCCTCTTCACAGTCTATTCAAAGGATGCACAAAAGAACGCTACAACCACTGCATCCTCAACACCTTCTATCCAGCAAAAATAGTTTTTCAAAGAGAAAGAAGATATTGTTTCTTCACCTACAATGGTGCCTACACAATGCCCCATCAAACCCAGAGACAACAAGTTAGTGGAGCATATTCAACCCTGCGAACAATCGGTTTGTGACAGTCTTCCACAAACCAAGCATCACAACTTCTCCAACAAAGCACATAGCTCACCAAGATTAAGATTCAGAACATGCTTTCCCCTGTTCCCTAGGAATTCAACACAATGGAGACCATTTCTTCCTAAGGGGGTAGGATTGATCCAAGTGGATATTGGTGGCCACCCACCTGTTCCAACTGGCTCCTTTTGCCAGTTTTTAGTTCAACACGTTCTTTTGTACTTCTTTGTAATTTTTGTTTCTACACTTTTTGGGCCTTCTGGAGACCTACACATCTTCCATGTGGATACTGGTGGCCGCCCACCTAATCCAACTGGTTTATTCTATATGTTTTCATGTCAGCACATCTTGTTGTACTTTCAGGTCCATTTTGGGGCCCTAAATAGGGTTATTATGGCTCTCCACAGTTAAATTGTAGACAGAGTCATATTTTGATGGTGTAATTCATAGTTCTTGAAAACACCTTTCCAATGGGCTATCACGCATCTAAAATGAAGATCGTATGAAAAAGTTACGACCCTGGTAAGTTAATGTACTAAATTACCCAAACGGGCCCCACATGACTTTTGGCGTTTCATATCCTAGGGTTAGGTTTTTGGATGTATATGGTTTTGGCATTCCTTTTCAACATAAAAATGACTTCAGAGCCTCATTGTAATCATCTTCTTGTGAATGAGCATAGTTGTCACATCTCTTCTCAGAGATAAAGCTGCCACCATTCTAGCGAGTCTTGCACTCTGTATTTTTACAGTCCCTTTACAATTATTTCATTAATACAAATCAAGTATTGTTGTATTTCTTTGTTTTTGGCAATTTTCATGAGTATTTCATTGTAATTTATCTTCTTTCATTTCTTTCCAAACTTAATCCTGATCAATCTAGCTCCAAAATCAATTAAAATGGTTATGGGTTGATTATCAATCTTACCTTCTACTTCAATCATGGGATATTGGAACTCTACTTGATTGTTATCCAAGGATGCATAAATCCTTGGCATGCTTATGCCTATGTCCTCAGCTATATCATCCTCTTGAATTTTTTTAACAATCCTCATATTTTCTCCTTTGCAAGGGAAATCTCTATACAAGTGGTCTTCCTCACATCCCCAACATTTTATGGGATATTTTCTTGGCCTTTTACAAAAATAATCTACCATCATGGGCTCATTATAGGACGATTTTCCCTACCAATACACTTGAGATTTTTTCCTATAAAAATGTGGCTTAAAATGTTTCTTCTTTTTCTCCATCTTTCCTTTGTTTTTGTCATCCCAAGCCTTTTGGAAAGCTAGTCTTCCTATATTCTACTCATAAAAGTACTTTTATTTCCTTATGGTCTCTTCCAATGTCTTGGGCTTATCATAATGTATCTTATCACTGCATAAATAAGGTAGCCCGCTTAGAATCCTCTGTATTTTAACCTTATCTCCTCTTATAAATCCAGTGTACCTCGACAATTCGAGGAACCTCCTCTCATACTCATCCATTGTCAAGCTTACAAGATTGAGTTCAAGGAAATCCTTAGTCTTATTTTCATAATACTTATCTGACAAGTAATTTTGCTGGAAATATCTCTCGAAATGTCTCAAGGAAATTATGTTTTCATCAATATGATTAACCTTCTTTAGTTTATCCTACCACATATATGTTTTTCCTTGAACATGGTAGGTTACAATTTTGGATTTTACATATGATGAATAATTGTGTAATTGAAAATATTTTCTCATCCCCAGTAGCCATGCTTCTATAGATTCATTATTCTTGTGATCACCATCAAAGGTAGGAGGATTAATCTTTCTAAGCTCTCCTTCCAATTCATCTACCTCATACCTCCTCCTTTGTCTTCAGACAGGAGACACACTTGGGATACTATTTGACCTTGAATGTGCATGTTCTATTTTGTTCGATTTTTTTGGTGAATGAAAATGATGATTGTGTCTACTAATACTTCTTTATTTTCTAGATCCCTCATGGTCAGCCTCCCTGCCCTGCCATCTTGATGCTTCTACTTGTCTTTCACTGGCTATTTGCTTTGTGCCAGAATATTTATTGACTTTCCTTTGCAACACATTTATGCTCAAACTAGCGAGGATTTTATTGGATTGACTGAAACTAGATATCAAACTGGAGGATATGTAACTTGGTATAAACCCAATGTATATGCTTCCACTGCACATGCTCAGATTGGGGAGGCTTCCTTAGTAACCTCAAAGGACCCTATAGTAAGGCAAGGCAAGTCTATGACCCCTTATCTTGGTTACTTGATTGTACCACCAGTTAGATCTAAGTTCAAGGTGAGGTCAATGTGGCTTAAATAAGGAAATTCTAGTGTGTGTGATGGGTGTTTCTAAGATTATGCAAGGTATCCAACACAACAAATGAATCAAGTAAATTCCTTGAAACACTAGCTATCAAAGAAAAATAAATGGTTGTAATAAAACTTGAATAAAGAGATGGTTCACTTAAGCAAATAACAATTTTATGACAACATAAATAAAACAATCATAAACTAGTAAAGATGCTAAATGCAAACTAAAAGACTAATAAATGAAATAACATGAAACTACTTCAAATTAATGATAGATGTAAAACCCTAATAGCTAAAAACTACAATCAATGATGCAATGAATGAATTTTAAGAGTGATTCCAAAGTAAATCATGCAATGAAACCATAGATGTTAGTCTATCTATGAATAAGACATGAAATGAAATGAAAATAGACCTATAATAACAAAATATGCCAGAGAGAGAGAGAGAGAGAGAGAGAGAGAGAGAGTTTTAAAGTCACTTGAAAAAGAGAATAGACTAGTTTCATGGAGGATTAAGTTAAGATAAGACTCAAGAATCAAAACCTAGGGGAGTACACTCACTAGCCCTAGGTATTGATTCTTTAGAAGAGCTACTTAGGCAAGAAAATGACAAGCCCTAAGTAGTCATCCTATGTTTTATAAAGGATTTAAACAAGAGATCAAGGTGGATCTTAGGTCAAAACCCTAGAGGAGTCCACTCACAAGCTCTATATTTTTTATCTATAAGGATAAGATTGGGGGAGTACACTTAGTAACCTTATATCCTTCAAAAAAATTTATATGAATGATAACAAGGGAAGGGATCTCACTTGCAAGACTTCCTAGGGTTTCAAAATAAAATTATCCAAGGAAAACAAGATGACATAAAAATTATCACCACTTTGGTAGAGTATTTACTTAATACACCAAGAATAAACCATTAAATACTTGAAAATAACACTTACTATTCAATTCATTGAGCATGAAAGAAACCCTAACATGTAATCATCCACAAGAAAGTTGAAAAAGCATCCACTAGATCAATCTTCAAAAAGTGCACAGAAGTTCTCCACGGTGAAAAAAAAGAAGTAAAGAAGAAAATATAAGTGATTCTCCACAATATGAGTTATGATATTCACGTGGGGAAAAACATCCTCTATATATATGAGGAAACCCTATTTCCTCATCTCTCTAAGAACCCCTAAACATAATAAATCCATGATACAAGGTGGATAGATCGCAAGCCGACCCCCATAATAGCCTCCAACAATAAGATAAAAAGTTAATACATCAAAATGTCTTCCTAAAAGATCACTTGTGTATATGTGAGGGCCTCCAAGGGAGGTGACATCATCCTCTAAAGTGGTACAAGGGCCTCCAAAAGCCACATATCCCCTAAAAAGGTGAAAAGTACCTAATAAATCATGTTTCCTCATCAATACGGTCACATCCCCTCATCAAAATGTTGTATGTCATCGCAATCAAGTGCCAAATCATCATCATCAATGCTAGGTTATCCCAAGAAAGCATCAAGTCACCCTCAATCATGATGTCATCCTCATGTATGCAACGTCATAGGTAAAAATGGAAACATCATTAAGGGGAAGTGATCCATCATCACTCCAAAGGGGTATACCATCATCAGTAAGTACCATAATGGTTGGATCATGTTGTCATTGATGCCAATGGTTTGATTATTTGGGAGATTGTTGGATCATGTGTCATTGATGCAAATGGTTTGATTGATGTCAAGTAATTGATTGATTGATGATTGATGAACAATGTATATGTATTGTCCATTATGAGAATGATAGATGTCAAAGTGGAAACCAATTGATAAAGATGGATCATTGATATGATGCATAGATGAAGATGGATCAATGAGTTGTCATTGATACATATTTTGTTTGATAAAAATATGACTCATTATTGTCTTATCATGATTGATAAGGTGCACAAATGGATGAACTCCAAAGTGGTCCCCTTATGGTGAAATCCCTCACGGGAAAACGCTTTGTGGTTGAGTTGTGGTTGAGAGGAACCATGCTTGTATGTGGAATATTTAGATGAATATCAAAGAAATTGTTGGTGAAACTATCCTAGATGGATAGTCTTTTTCATGCCATTTCCGATGGTATGTGGAATGTCACATAACTCCTCACGGTTTGAGAGTTATGGCTCTACGAAGTTGAAGGACCCCCATATGAAGGCTTGAAGCCCCCAAGGTCAAATAAGTCAAAGTGACCTAAAAGAAGAAATCATTATTTAAATAACAAAGAGAAGTGAAAAAATCAAGAAAGATTATTTAAATGATAAAATAAGGTGACAAAATCAAGAAGGAATATGTAAATGATAAATATTGGAGAACTTTCTATTTATGGAAAGTGGTTAACCCTAAAATAAGGAAAATAGGTTAAGTGACCTAGAAATGGGTTAAGTGACCTAGAGGGTGAAAGTATAAATAAGATAACTATGGTCTCTTGTAGATCATCCTTTTTGTGGATCAATGGAGAGCTTCTTGTGAATATATCTTGGAGTATTGATGGAGAGATTCTTGTGAGAGCATCTTATTGGTGTTGATCTCTTGAGCATGATTGAAGATCTATTTTGAGGATGAGAGTGAGAGGAAGATCTCATGGACACATCAAAGTTTCAGCAATGTCAGAGATCTTGACAACAAAATTCTCAGATTCACAGAAAACCCTATTTTATGATGCATACGTGGGTTGTGTGTGTATAGGGTGCATATACATTAAGGTATACACGGGTTGGCTGTGTAGAGGGTGAGTATGTACGTGGGCTATATGAAGATAGCGAGCGTATAGTGGAGAAAATCATGGAGATTTGTGTTTGCGCTGGTGTCAAGATCTTGGATGATAAGGCAAGTTCCATATATGCATTCTATGGGCTCAGATCTATCACTGAGACACTGGTATGGTTACATTATTGTTTTGATGGATACTATTGTTTGATGTGTTGTGAATGCTTAGGGCATTCTTGGTATGGATTCTATGATATGGTTTAGTTTGATTGATTTGGTTGATGGAGTGATCAGTACTCTTGTGATTCAGTGGTGACATGATTGCTATGGTACATTAGTTGTTTATACATGATTGAGATAACATTCATATTGATTTATTGTGGAGCATGAGAAATCTATTGGAGAGCTTGGATGTGTTGTGACTGGCTGGTGTTCAAATTGGACAGTCAAAGACAGAAGAGAATGATATCTTGATTGTAGAGAATCTGAGTTGATCTTGAAGGACAAACCCTAACAACACAGAAGGTATACACAGGTTGTTGTATACATTGACCACATGCATACACGGGTTGTAGTGAGCCAGAGCACGTGCACACGTTGGATATACTACTGACAGGTCATGTACCTATTAACAGATTGATATCTGTTGAGGATTGTTGCCTTGACGTCTCAGTTGGTGCTGAGGGTGTAAGTTGAGTCTTGCATTATAGAGATGGTGCTCTTGTAGAGTTGTACTCTATTCATTTGTTGCTGATAAACCCCCAGATTGTTGTCCATACATCTTGTGTTCTTTGTGTTCCTTGTGGTGATGAATTTTTGATGATATATTGTTGATATATGTTACTGATATATGTTCTCATCTAACTAGTGTTAAATGACAACAATGGGTAATGAATAAATGTTGAATGTTAACTAAGAAGTTTTTGTGTAAGAGGGAAGTTTTGGGAAAAATATCCCCACACTCATTCACCCCCACTTTAAGTGTGGTAGGTGTGTCCAACAATTGGTATTAGAGTCGACCTTCACTACAAGCCTTAAAAAGCTTGAAGGAGATCCATAGACACACAAATGGATTATGAAATACCAATCCTTGATGAAGAAAACTATTCTACTTGGATAATAGAGATGAGAGTGTATTTGAAGACAATGGGAGCAACTAGTTGGAAGGCAACCATTGGTGGATCAATTCCATTGAAGAACAAGTCAAAGATTGTAGCTCAAAGAGAAGGAAATAAGAATGATGCATTGGCTCTCAAGACCATTCTTAGTGGACTCTCAAAGCCCTATCAAAGAGAGAATGGGACAATGCACTTCCGCCAAGGATCTATGGCTAAAGCTAGAAGAGACATATCAAAGCAAGAGGGAGAAAGAAGATATTGAAGATCACTCCATCAAGATCACTAAAGGTAAAGAATCTCCAAAAACTCTTGAATGCATTATTTCTAAATGTGATTTTGAAAACATTTCAAGTGAAGATAAAGAATCAAGTGATGATAGCACAAAGGAAGATCTTGAAGACATTTCAAATGAAGGCAAAGAATTATGTGTTGATGTTGGCCAAAAGGAAGATAGTGAAGATACTTCAAATGAAGGTAAAGAACCCTCAAAAGCACTTGATTGCAATGATGATGACGATGAATTTTTATCTACAAGTGAAGAAGAATATGTAGAAACAGTTTGTGTAAAGTTTGATGGTAATTATCCCATGAAAAGAATAGAAGGAAATCTATTAAAACTTCAAAAGGAAATTGAAGAGGGTTTATATAGATATAGAAGTGATCATTATTACATAGACTATAACTATCTTTTGGATAACACTAAGAAGTTTCTTAGGAGGAGTCTAAGGCACATCTTGAAGTTAAAATAAATGATCAACGAACAAGAAAAGAGCAATAAGACTCAATTAGAAGAAAAGGAAGAAGAGATCACAAGACTAAAAAATGGAAAAGAAAATATAAATATAGATGATGAGATTAGCAAAAGTTTTGAAACCATTGTTCATTTCAAGACCCAAATTGAAGAAGACAAAATAATAGAGGAACCATTGAAGATTCAAATAAATGAAAAGGAAGAGTCATGTTGTAAGCTAGAAGCTGAAATTTTTGACCTTAGAAATAAGGTAGAGAAGTCAAACAAATTCTTGAATAGCTCAAGAATCTTGGATGAGATATTGGAAAGTCAAAGATCACCATGTGATAAATCAAGTCTTGGATACAAAGGAGAAGATACACATGCTGAAGAAAGAACCTCAAAGAAGCATGAGGTAAGTCCATCAAAGAAGGAAGACAATGTTGCAAAACAACCATCTACACAAGACAAAGAAGATTTCAAAAGAAAAAAGAAATGAATACATCAAGAAGCTACTTTTGGGACACCAAAGCAAAGGTATGAAAGTATTTTTCATGGGCATTGTTATTCATGTAATGGATATGGTCACAAAGATTTTGAATGTTGATCTTATGAAATGAGATATAATGGAAGATTCTATAACACCACAAGGTGTTGGAGATGTGATCAAGTAGGACATATTGTTGTTCATTGTAACTCCATGAGATGCTACAACTGTAGTGGATTTGCCCACAAATCCCAAGAGTGAAGGAACACAAGAAGAATGTCCATGATGAGGAATTCACATGGAATGGCTAGAAGAAAGAATGAAGTAAGAAAGGGAGACATCTTTGAAAATATGGATGCTCAGAGCTCCAGTTCTGAGGAGAAGGGTCATCTACAAAAGTGGGTGAAGAAGACAGAGCAACCAGGACAGGATGAAAGACTGAAGGGAAGCTCAAGTAAGTCATCTACTAAGGCATATGCAGGTGATAGTGGTATCAGTCGTGTACATACTCAGACTGACCTTGTATAGGTTGCATACACACGCGCTCTGTTGTGCAGCAGGCCGCGTATATGTGGTGAATACTAAGGAAAAGGGCTATGCACAAGGGTTGCAACTTGATGTGATGGTATAACTCTGTGTTACAGGGTCTGACATTGTTTATTGCAGGTTCTGACACTATTTGTTGTAGGTTTTCATGGTTCTAAGTTAAATCACACAAGATTATTATATAAATAAATCTTGGGTGCATGGCACTAACCCATGACTATGGATTGATGTTGATCAAACGCTCATCTATTGGATTATGTAAAATAATTTGTTGGGGTACATGGCTGGTACATTTTTAAGTTTCACTGATATATCTTATGATATATTATTGGAAGCATATGATGGATATCATGGTGCATGCATTTTTCATGTGATTGGGTTACATATTGAGACATGTAGTTGGTGAGTTGAGTTGATAGTCATGTTGTACATCATTGGGGAGTCATAGCTTGTTGATGCATAGTTGATATACTTGCTTGGTGCAATTGATGTTGCATGATGGTACATTCATAGATGGTATTTTCTTGACATATTGGTGGATGCACATGGTTGCCATATTAGTATATGCACATGATGGCATGTTGATAGAAGCACATGATTGATTCGATGGATGATATATTTTCGCACATTGCATGATTTTGATGTACATGGTTGATGTACATGGGTGTTGTGCATGGTTAGAACATTTTGGTACATGATGTACTTGGTTGATATTTTGTTCATGATTCTTTATTTTCATTGTTGACATATCTTTTTCTTCATGATGCTTGGTATGGGATGAGTTTGATGCATGAACAGGTCCAAGGATGATCCAAAAAATATATTTTAATGACTGTGGTTGAGTTATTAAGCATGTGTGTATTAACCGTTCAGGAAACTTAATGAAAGAGGATGAATATGAGAGAACATGTCACAGCCATAATAAAAAATACATATCTGAACTGAAGTAATAAGAACAGAAAACCATAATAAGAGAAGTGATAACGGAGTTCAGCACAAAATTGCCTACGTCTTCGGGCCTTTGTCTCAGTGGGGGAGGCTTCTGTATTTCTGTTAAAAGCTCAATAAGTACATTGTAGCAATGCCATATAGCTACAAGAATGATATATCCATGTTCTTCCAGATCTCTAGAACCCAACAGAAGAAACGGCATGAAAAACGGATGAGCGGAGCTCCCAGAAATGGCCCGCAAGCGTCTGCTCCTCAACAACTTCCCTGCATAAAAATGGCTTTGGCTTGGCTTTGCTTCAACATAACTTTGCTCTGACTATCCTCCATGGAATCAAAAAGGCCTAGTTTTTATAGATCTGAAGTTGGTTATCCTTCCCCAACTTCCTCCCAAAATCTGGCCTCCCAAAATGCCCAATATCCCCCCAAAATGGGCAAAATCCACTAATAACAGGCCAAAATCAATTAAAAAATCCAAACTGTATAGTTAAAAACCCACTTTATGTTTAATATAGGGCTTAAGCCCCTTTAACTCTGTGCGCTCCCCTCTAAATAAGGTCACATGGAAAATATGTGGCCAAGCGCCATCCCATAGGGCTGTGTGTTGGCCCCTTTATCCCGACATATATGGTCACATGTCAACATATCATAAGACCACGGCCTTGAAATGCACCTAACCTATGGTTCTAGCCTCCGAAATGTTTGATGGAAGGTGCTAACAAGGTGTGCACTGCTGGTTATGGATAAGGCCCCCGTGCCCATATTCCTAATGGTCATAAGTAACAACAAAAACCATGGGCTCGGGCTTAGCCCCAACCCCTTTCTGCCTCCATGCACAATACATACACTTTATTTAAAATTAAAAAGCAATATTTTAAGAATTAATATGCATTGCACGTTGGTTATTGGGCCATTTTCAAAGCTTTACATTGGTGGGGAGGTCATCGGTTCAATTCCTATCCACTCCAACAATAATTTTGCCAATGAACCTAATGTCCAACCAATGGGTGCCATGTGGCACCCCACCATTTCTTGTCCACCGATGCCACATGTCAACATGTTATTTCTCCCTATCACTGTCTAGTCATCCTGCTACCATGCTGCCACATGTCACTATGTTGATGTCAGCATGGTGATGTCATGTTGATGTTAGCATTGACTTTTGCCAGTTTGAGTGTTGACTTTTTAACTATTTGGGAAAGTGGTTAGAGTGCAATAAATTTTGCATACAACACCCGTTTTAGAAAGTAAATATCTGGCCAGAATCAGAGCGACGAGACGGTCACAATGGAATAGGTTTCATTCAATTCCAAGAAATTTCATTTTGAGCCTTTTTTGGACCTGGAAGCCTCCTGGATCTGATTCTGGATCACACCTCCCCACTAAGGACCTTTTGGTCCCCAAAATGTTATTGACCAATCAAAAAGCTAGGGATAGGCCACCCAACTTTTCCTCTATCTTTGAACTATTTCCTGTGCACATGTTTCATCATGATCAACTATAACACAATCATGACAACTGACAACATATTGTTAGCCATTTGAACCCTGCCACATTTTACCGAAGCCACTATCATACATGTAGACAACATTACTAATGATAGTATCAATAACATTACTGCAAATGAGCTGATGTACTTATAATATTTTCACGACATGAGCTTGTCTTGAAGCAACCTATGATTGATTTTCCTTTCAACAATCATGTCCTATTCTTGCTTAAGATCGATTACTTCATTTGAAACAATTATTGGTTTGTTTTTTTCTTGAACTGCCTTCTTTAATTGTTCCATAGTTTGAAGAGTTTTATTTTCCTTAAAATGATGAGCATGAACCACATAATCTTGACCTTCTTTGGTTAATTGATATTGATTCTTTCTCCTGTAGAAGATTTCCTTTCGATCATATAAATATGGACTACCTAAGACCATTCCACATTCTCTTAATGATGCTACACCACATGTTACTTCGTCCACATACTTAGATGAAATTATAAATTTGATTGTGCACTGCTTTGTTATGTGCATTTGATGATGATTGCTTATCCATTTAAGTGTGTAAGGCTTATGATGTACTTGTGTTTTTAACCCCAATTTCTTAACCAATTCTTTTGAGATTAGATTAGCTTGAGATCCATTGTCGATTAATGTGTCTATCTTAGTGTGTCGCATGATGGTCCTTATATGAAACAAGTTACTTCTACAATCAATGCCTTCACCAATTTTACATGTCATACCAATCAATGAGACCTTAGATTTGTCACCCGAATCCGATCCCAAGTCTGTGAGTCTTGTTGTCGCTACCACTATTTTCATTCCCTTCTTTTCCTTCAACCACTTTGGCCTCTTCTCGGGATGTAACTACCAACATCTATCCTCATCATGTCCCTCTTTCTTGCAATGCTTGCAAGAGGGCTTCTTGTCTTTCTTGCCACTGCATTTGAATTCTTTCCATGTCATTTCCTCTTGTCCTCTTTCCTTGAAGACGATGATTCCCCTGATACACCTGATTTTCCTGCTTCAATGTATGTCGCTTGAACATAAACCTCATCAAGGTTAGTAGGTCCAAACATGAATACAATGTTTCTAATATGTTCAAGTAAACCTCCTATATACTTCATAAGGGTTTTCTGTGTATGTAAAGGGATATCTAACATCAATGCCATTTTTCGAAAGCCATCTGTATACTCTTGCACTATTTGTCCTTTTCTTAGTTTTAAAGATTGTCATTCAATTAATTCTTTTTCTTTATAACCCAAAGGATAGAATTGTTTCCTAAGTGCAGAAATGAAGCTTTTCCATGATGGAAATACATTACCCACTTGTTGCATTCTGTTTTGCAACTTGCTTTGCCACCAAATGAGCGTTGTGCCTGCAAGTCTCAAAGATGCCAACTTGATTTGTGTGGCCTCATCCTTGATCTGTTGCACATTGCAGTAAACCTCCATCTTCCTGACCCAATTGTCAAGTCTCTCTGCATTAACTTCACCACCATATATGGGTAACTCAAATTTAACATCAAGTTTTAACAATGGCATTTCATTCTTATGCTTATGAACATGTTTCTTTGCATTAGATTTAGAACTTGAACTTGAAGAAGAAGGAGAAGAAGGAGTTGATGATGGAGGTGAAGGAGGAATCAAAGGAGGATCCTCTTCCTCTTCACTTTTTCCTTTTGAAGATTTTCCAAGAAATGGTCTCTTTCGTTCCAAGTAATCCTCGTACAAAACTTTCACCATCTCCGACATAGCAAGGAAATTTTTTTGAAACTCTTTCTCATCGAGAGAAAGTCCCTCTTCTGATGCCATCTTTTCGGTGTGAGAATTTCTCTTTCTTAATCCAATTAATGGATTCTCTGCAACAATATCTCCTTCACCACATTGTATATTTTCCCTATTTAACATGCAAAACTCAAATCCAAATATCAACTAGCTCTGATACCACTTGATCCGAAAAAGATCTTTTAATGACTGTGGTTGAGTTATTAAGCATGTGTGTATTAATTGTTCAGGAAAATTAATGAAAGAGGATGAAGATGAGAGAATATATCACATCCATAATAAAAAATACAGATCTGAACTGAAGCAATAAGAACAGAAAATCGTAACAAGAGAAGTGATAACGGAGTTCGGCACAAAATTGCCTACATCTCCGAGCCTTTGTCTTAGTGGGGGAGGCTTCTTTATTTATGTTCAAAGCTCAATAAGTACATCACAACAGTTCCATAAGGCTAAAATATTGATCTTTTCATGTTCTTCCATATCTCTAGAACCCAGCAGAAGAAACGACACGCAAAACGGATGACCGGAGCTCCCAAAAATGGCCCGCAAGCATCTGCTCCTCAACAACTTCCCTGCATAAAAATGGCTTTGGCTTAGCTTTGATTCAGCGTAAATCTGCTCTAACTGTCCTCCATGGCCTCAAATAGACCTGGTTTTTAAAGATCTGAAGTTTGTTATCCTTCCCCAAATTCCTCCCAAATTTTGGCCTCCAAAAAAGCCCAACATCCCCCAAAAATGGGCAAAATCCACTAATAACAGGCCAAAAGCAATTAAAAAATCCAAACTGTATAGTTAAAAACCCACTTTACATTTAATATAGGGCTTAAGCCCCTTTAACTCTATGCACACCCCTCTAAATAAGGTCACTTGGAAAGTATGTGGCCAAGCACCATCCCATAGGGTTGTACATTGCCCCCTTATCCCGACATATCTGGTCAAATGTCAACATATCATAAGACTGTGCCCTTGAAATGCACCTAACCTATGGTTCTAGCCTCTGAAACATTTGATGGTGGAAGGTGCTAACAAGGTGTTGGGCACCAAATCGAGCTATCTTTCTGTCGCATTTCCATTACCTTTTTGACCTTTTTACACTTATTTACCTATGTTTACTATGCTAAAACCGTGAGGTAAATACCCCTACCCTGTCTATTGGAATATTTTATTAATGAAGTGAAGTCACGGATTTTTACCTATTCGCAGCACTAAAATGATGTTTGACTGCAGCTTTTGGAGAACAGGAATCAAGGCCTCAGCATCTCGTGGTAGATCTGTTGTTCAGTTGTTTTGAGAACAACAACGACCAAGCCAAAAGGAGGCCACGCAGCTAGAGTCGTAGATCCCTAAAACATCTTGGGAATTTTGTTGATCCTGTCCATCTGGTACTGGTGCCACTCCAACTAATGCATATTTTTGGGGATACGATTACCATGTTTTTGGGGAAGAAGTTGTTCTCCCTTTTGATGTATAAAAGACAGTTTATCCCTGTAACTGGGGATGTCCCCATTGAGATTGTAATAACCTTTTTCAGATTTATAAAGCATTACCTATTTTGTTGTCTTCATCTTTGTTGTAACCAGCGCAACCCTGATCAGAGAGCTGGGCCCGCTCTTCTGATCAGGTGCTACGACTACCTGTGTGTGTTATTTATCAGTTTTATGATTGTTGTTACAGTGTGTTATTTAGTAGTTTATGCTTGCAGTTACAGTACGTTATTTAGTAGTTTATGCTTGCTGTTACAGTGTTATTTCTTAGCTTATGCTTGTTGTTACAGCGTATGATTCTTATGAGTACCTTTCAGAAGTTGTAGTTAATCCAGTTGACAGTAATGTTTTGAATCTTAAATTGTAAACCCTTGGCCAGAACGAATTGTACTCTTGCCCCTGCATATACCTTGTGCGTTGCCTTGAAAGGATATGCACCGAGATTGATAAATTAATGTAGGAAAAAGGTGAATAAATCATTCATACCTGAACCCCAACATTTTAGCGCCGTTGTTGGGGAGGCTAACAAGGTGCAAGACAACAATCCGGACCAACCAAAGGGTCAATCTATCGTCTTGGGGAGAGAACAAGTTTTCTCACTCTGTTTCAGGTCCTGAGCGTAGGTGATCTTTCTACTTATTTTTATTTTTTCTTTTTCATTTTTGCAAATCTCTTGTCCTGGGGAGGGAGGAGTCTTTTGACGCCTTGCTCTAGATCATGAGTTAAGATTTATTTCTTTCAAACCCTTGTGTTTTTATTGAAACCCTAGCTTTTACCCTAGGGAGGGACGAGTCTTTTGACGCCCTACTTCAGGTTTGAAAGGTATTAGGTATTTCCTGTGATGTGTTTTGTTCTTGTCCAGGGGAGGGAAGAGTCCTTTGACGCCCTGCTCCGGTCCCTGAACCCTAGATTCTTGTTTTTTTTTTTAGCTTCCTTTCTTTTTCATAAGATCTTTTGTCTTGGGGAAGGAATGGTCCTTTGACACCTTACTTCAAGACTAAAACATTGTAGGTTTATGCCAATACCCTCACTTGTATGAACAAATAACCAAATAACGGGGGTAGAGGGAAAGCCCCAAAGAAGGGAGGACCAGATTTGGGAAGAAAGACCTTCATCCAGCAGATTATAGAAAAGGCTGAATAAGAAACATCATCTCACGCAGCCGTGAGACCAAGGGCATGAAGAGTAAAGTCTGAGGGACAATCAGTAGATCAACCAATGTTGTCTACAACATTCTTGGTTGATACAATACAGCAAGTCCCTCCAGCAGTTGAAGAAACATCTAGTGGCATACCTGAACAAGGAAATCTTGTGCTGGTAGCAGAGGGGGAAGAGGTCACAAGCAAAGCCTCGACAAAGTCAGATCACTCCAGCAAGAGAGAGAAGGTTGTAACAGAGGTATCAAGTCATCAGAACATAGAAGAAGGGATCAAAGGAGCATTTGCATCACTAAGGGACCGGGGAAGTGCTGCTAAAGCAACTCGGATCAAAGGGGTAAGGAAGCCTTAGCCATTTCCTATAGAGTCTGGTGAAATACCCAGTGATTATTGGAAGATATTTATGGCTCCCACAACCTCTACTATCGAGTTTCCAATTGGAAACCTGGGAGTTGGTGCACCCACTAAGATTATTCCATTAGTAGCCTTACCAAACTTTCATGGGCTTGTTTCAGAAGATCCTGACACATTTCTATTTGAATTCGACATAGTATGTTGAGGGTATGATTACATGACGGAAGCCCAAAAGTTAAAAATTTGTCCTTCTACATTAAAAGGGACTGCTCTGCAATGGTTCATGGGCCTTGGAGGAAGCACTATTTCCACATGGGATGATATGCAGACAACTTTTCTAGAAAAATACCAGGATTATTGTAAATCCCAGAACATTAAGGAAGAAATTTTCAAGTTCGCACAAAAAGAAGATGAGAGTTTGGAAGATTGTGTGGAACGATTCAAGTACACCTTACAAAGGTCGGGTCACTCTGACCTGGATAAGGAAATTCTAAAAATTATCCTCCTCCGATCTTTCCGTGAGGATTCAATGAAGCTATTGAACATTGTGGGAAAAGGAGACACCTCTGAGGAAAGCTTCGAAGGTATTTGTGAGTTATGCATTCAGTGCTCAAGAGGACTTGCAAGAAATAGACAAGGAATTCGCTCAGTAAAAGGGTCTGGCAGAGGTGTTACGAAAGCATAAATCAGAAACCTGCTAGACAATCTGAGGATGGATATCCTCATCACCCTGTCAGCATAGATGGATACGCTGCAACTAAAGCAAAAGCAACTGGAATTGGACAGGACTATGGCAATATTCTGCCCGACGTGTAGAAAGAAGCATCTAGAGAGGGAATGTCCATTAAACTCCACAAAGGAATGTGCAATCTACGATCTTAATCATGAAACAAGCTCATGACCCTCCCTACCAGGCCTGAAAGCAGTATTTCAAGGAATGGGGAAAGACATGGAGGAACTGTACCTCATGGGGTCTAGAAAGCCATGGAAACCTCGACCACCAATGGGAAATCAAGGTATGTACTCAGATCCATCTCAGTATTTCAATAATTCTAATATGAATCCTTAGTCCATGCCCTATCCTCCCATGTGGCCATAATACCAGTTTCCACCGTGGCAGTAGTGGAACCCTCAAACCAGTTCAAGCTCCCCATGGGATCCAACTTGGCGAGGATCCCCTCCTGTGCAGTTTCCTCAATCGATGCCACAAAAACAAATCCAACTGCCCTCTTATGTGCCTCCAGGTAACCATCCTGCTCGCCCTCAGCTCCCAATCCAACCTGATCCGAATCCTAATAGCAGGGGAGTTCATCAAACTGACATTCTTAACCTACCTTCATATAGAATTTCCACTGCAGAGTTGTATGAAATGAATCTACGATCAAAGAGGACAGTTGATGCTCAACCTCCAAGAGTTACCATGGAACGACTGGATAGTGAAGGTAAGGAATCAGAACCAATTAGTGAAGAGACAAAATAGACTGATAGAAATTAGGCATCTCCTATAAAACAACATCAATCTGAACCACCTTACCCATACAAACTAACTTTGATTAAATCAAGCCCTCAAGCTGAATTTGATTTATTAGGAGAACTGCAAAATTTATTTGTTAAAATTCCCTTGTTACAGGTGATGAAGGATGTGCCAATATATGCAAAGACTCTTAGGGAATACTGTTCAAATAAATCTACAAAGAAATCCAAAGACCCCCTTACCATTCATGTTATGGGAAAATCATCAGATTTCATGACGGGAAAGTGAATGCCTGAAAAGTATGGAGATCCAGGGAACCCAATTCTGATAGTATAGATTAATGGGGTACAGATTTCGAATGTGCTGGTAGACCTGGGTGCTGCCATCAACGTCATCACCACTGGAACTATGCATGCATTAGGTCTTTGTAACTTGAAACATGCACCTACAGTATTGGAATTGGCAGACCAATCCACAGTCAAACTTGTAGGAAAGTTGGAAGATGTAACAATTTCAGCAGATTCATGGCACTATCCCATAGATTTTCTGGTCTTACAGACGCAATCTTCGATGGGAAGCCATCCTTTGATCTTGGGTAGACCATGGCTAGCTACTGCAGATGCTTACAATGGGTTTCGATCAGGGCACATGGTTATTTCCAATGGGCACAACATTAAGAACTTAGTGTTATAACCACCTGCAGAACCAAACCCATCCATAAAACCAGCAGGAATTAAGAAAATTTTACCTGGGAAAGAGTCTGAAATAGAAAATGAGGAATTGAGGCCAGTTCTCACTATTGGACAAGCCCTTCAGTTGAAAAGAGAATCAGAAGATGATGTAATTACCTCTTTTATGGACGACCCTTGCTCCGTTTCTGAAAGAAATCAACAATTCCTAGAATTTGTCTTAAGCTGTGAGACTCAGGAAACAATTGAAATAGAAGAAGGATTAGAGTAGCTACCTGTTGATGCACCCAGTGAAAGTGTTCCAATAGAACTAGAACCATGAAAAACCCTGAATATTAATCCAGCCCTGTCAGAACCTCAAAAGAAGCAACTTGTGGATGTCCTTCAGAAACAAAAAGAGGCCTTCACCTGGGATTATACAGATATGAAGGGGATCCCTGCTAATTCATGCACCCATCATATATATATTAAGGAGGATTGTCATCCTATGAGACAACCTCAGATAAGGATGAACCCTGCAATGAAAAATATCGTGAAAGAAGAACTTCAGAAATTATTAGACGTAGGTTTTATTTACCCCATCTCAGATAGGCAATGGGTCTCTCCATTAGTAATGGTCCCTAAGAAAAATGGTAAATGGAGAATATGCGTGGATTATCGAGAATTAAATAAGGAAACATAGAAAGATCATTTCCCTTTGTCATTTATTGATCAAGTTCTTGACACATTGGCTAGAAAAAAGCTTTTTCCTTCCTAGATGGGCTTAGTGGGTATAACCAAATCTAGATAGCTCCCGAAGATTAGGATAAAACCACTTTCACATTCCCCTGGGGAAGATTCGCATATTGGGTCCTTCCTTTTGGTCTGTGTAATGCTCCTGCAACGTTCCAGAGGGAAATTTTGGGAATCTTCTCTGATTTGATAGATAACAGTGTTGAAATCTACATGGATGATTTTACTCCATATGGGGATTCATTTCTTAAAGGACTGAAAAATTTAGAAAAAGTTCTCGAAAGGTGTATACAAGAACGTGTCTCGTTGAGTACAGAAAAATGTCATATGATGATGGAAGAAGGAATTGTTCTGGGACATTTTCTCTCAGCTGAAGGAATCTGGATGGACCTAGCAAAGACAAAGGTAATTTAGCATTTCCCGACACCCAAAACACCCACGCAGGTACATAGTTTTATTGGTTTTGCTGGCTATTACAGGCATTTTATAGAAAATTTTGCTAAAGTAGCACATCCACTTTTTCAATTGCTAACAAAAGATTCAGATTTTGTGTGGACAGAGGACTGTGATGCAACCTTTATGAGAATTAAGGAATTGGTCTGTAGCGCTCCAATCCTTAGAGGACCAGATTGGGCATCACCTTTCCATATTCATATAGATTCTTCCCAAATAGCAGTTGGTGCAGTATTAGGACAGTAAGAGGACAAAATACCATACGCGGTTTATTATGTTAGTAAGAATTTGGCTTCGGCTGAATTAAACTACACAGTGACTGAGAAAGAATTCCTTGTTGTCATTTACACCATCAACAAATTTCGGCACTACATTACTGGGTATCCTACCTTTGTGCATACTGATCATGCAACTATCAGGTATTTAATGAATAAACCTATTACCCCTAGTCGTATCACAAGATGGCTCTTGCTACTACAAGAATTTGATATCACAATAGTAGATAAACCAGGGAAGGACAATGTGGTTGCAGATTTCTTATGTAGGATAGAACACGAGGGTAAGGATACACCAATTGAAGATAATTTCCCAGATGAACATCTTTTTTCATTATCTGTTAACACTTTGTGGTAGGCATATATTGCTAATTATCTTGCTTCAAGGAAGGTACCTCGACATCTATCATATAAATAACAAAGGAAGATTATTCACCAGAGTACTCGGTATTCATGGATGGCAGGATATCTCTTTCATACAGGAACTGACCAACAGATTCGACGTTGTGTGGCAGAAGATAATATCTATGAGATACTGAAGGTTGCACATGATGGACCTTGTGGAGGACATTTTGCAGATAAAAGAACAGGTCACAAAGTGTTGCAAATGGGATATTACTGGCCCTCCATCTTTCGTGATGCCCGAGACTATGTCTGGAGGTGTGATAGCTGCCAATGGATGGGACAACCTGGGAAAGCAGATGAAATGCATCTACAGCCCCAGATAGTCCTTGAACCATTTGAGAAATGGGCCATCGATTTTGTTGGACCCTTCAACCCACCTTCTCATCAGAAAGATTACATCCTGGTCTGCACTAATTATGTAACTAAATGGGTGGAAGCCAGAGCAGTCACAAGAGCAATAGAACAAGTAGTGGAAGACTTTCTTTTTGAAGAAATTTTTGCCCGATATGATACTCCAAGGGAAATTGTATCGGATGGAGGATCACAGTTCACATCTCACATGATAGGAAAGTTGATGCAAAAATATGGAGTCAAGCATAGAGTGACAACCCCCTATCACCCCCAGGCAAACGGGAAAGTAGAAATCACAAACAAAGTATTGGAAAATATCTTGACAAAGACAGTAGCAAGTCATTGCCAAGACTGGGCACAGAAACTTCCAGAAGCTTTATGGGCGTACAGAACAACATGGCGAAACACAACTGGGTTTTCACCATTTGAATTAGTCTATGGGAAAGTCCCCTTGTTTCCAGTGGAATTTAAGATCAGTACACTCAGGACAGCTCTAGAAGTAGGCTTAGACCCATTAGAAGCACAGAAACACCGACTGGAATAGTTGAATGAGTTAGATGAGATTCGGTTAATAGCTATCCAGAAGACCACTATTGTTCAACAGCAGAGAATGAAGTGGCATGATAAATTTATCAAAAGTAAGGTGTTTCATGTGGGAGATTGGGCATTACTTTACAATTCCCGATTTAAGGATTTCAAAGGAAAGCTTTGCACTCGTTGGATGGGGCCATACCAAGTGGACACAGTGTTCGACAATGGAACGGTTAGATTAATTACAATAGACGAGAATCATACCTCATTCTTAGTAAATGGACACCGTCTAAAACTATACCACCGTCTAGCCTGTAGAAATGCCTTTGTCAAACACCTCTCTGACTCATCTGATTTAATGATTGTTGGAATGAAGGACACTCTCACTCTACCTTATAAATATATATATATATATATATATATATATATATCATAAAATAATAAAATAAATAAATTTTACTTGTTTGTATTATTGCAGGGATAACAAACGAATATGACTAGGAGAAATGTAACACTTGGCTTTGTTACTCCACCAATACTGCTATAAAGACGTTGTTGTTACTCCACTGGTGTGCACTGATTACTTCACGAAGTGTCGTTACTCTACAATTGTCGTTGCTCCGCCGGTGCTGCTACTCTGCAACTGATATTACTTCGCCAGTGGCGTTACTCCGCAACTGTCGTTACTCCACCGATGTTGTTAGTCTACAACTATCGCTACTCCGCCGTCATCATTATTCTGTCGTTGCTGCTACTCGCTATTATTGTTACTCCTTGCTACCATTACATCCTGTTGTTGTTACTCCGTCAGACCTTTTTCTGCCACTCCACCATAAGGTAGGCCCCAGGTACATCTCCGTTGACTTTTATGGATTTAATTAAAATATTTCAAAAAGACATCATAACGTGCCATGGACGGTCGTAATTAAGTTGGGGGGGGAACCGTCATAACAAATGAAAGCATACCACGAAAAACATTTATGACACACTATCCTCATAAAACAAAATCTAATGATTTTGATATTCCGTAATCATAACTTGATATGTCAAATGCGTACACGTACATGAAGAATCATAATCGGTCACCTCCCCAACACGCTGCATTAAATTTTTGATAGTACCACCACAATATGTCATCATTTCCAAGCATACCAGCGTTGTTTCATCCGCCGCCCCAAAAGCGATATGACATTATTTTAGTTGCCAACGGTTTTGGAGCCCTGTCATTTTCCCCTACCAGCTAACTGCATTCATCGTGTTGACTCCACCTTTGCAGTAATGGGTGGACGATCTGTGCAGCATGAACCTGAAGATACAACGAGAGTTCGGAACAATCAGGAGGTATGGCAGGTCTTTGAGAATGCGGGCTGGAATGTCTACTTTGACAGATTGAAAGGGTCAAACGAAGAAATCGCGACTGAATTCGCACTCAACTTGAGAGAAGGAAGCTCTTGGGTCCGTGGAATTGAAATTCCTGTGACAGAGGAAGCCATCACAGAAGTCAGTGGACTCCCTCAAAACGGAAAACGATGGTTTTCAAGAAGGTCTGTCCTTCCAGAGTTTCCCGAAGTCTTTTACAGGCAGGAGAAATCATTATGCAGAAGGGTTGAGGATATGACTGAAATTCGCTGCCACATCCATGGAAGGAGGTAGAAGAATTCGTCATGATATATGTGACTTGCGAAGAAAGATACTCCACGATATTCAGATACCATCTTCAAATACTAACTCACCTGTGATTTCCCCAAGAAGAGGCTTTCTCACTAAATATGCCTTATTTCTTATTGAGAAGCCTTCACCTAATGGCACATTCAACTCAAGAGTCGTGACAGGTATTGGCAACCATCACCCATCATGGGCTGGTTCAATTGTTAGTAATGAATGCCATCAGACAAATCCCGATTCCGTGGGAATTGTTTCAGGACTCCACAGAGGAAGAAGTAGCACCTGCTGTGGCTACTAAGGAAGATGAACTAGAAGCCGTGAAGGAGGAAAATGAAGGTGAAGATGACTATGTTGACCAGGAGAAACTAGAAGAGATGGAAATGGAAGTTGAAGCATTCGAAGAAGAGGCTTCTCCTCAAGAGAAAGACAAAAACATGGAGTCAATGGAAGATGCGGAAGTTGACACAAAAAGGCCCACTAGTACCACGGCTGAGGCTGCCCCACAAGAACCAGTCTCGCCTATGGAATTAGCAGAACAATTTGATAGCATGACAACCACAGAAGTAGGGTCAAAATAGACAGGAGCAAGTGAATTGATCGATATTGCGATCGAGGGTACCCCACAAGAACCTCTTGTCACCATGGAATCGATGGAGGAGGATAACCAGAATGAAGAAGAGGTCATGACCACCCCGACCATAGAGCCCATGGAAGAAGTGCTAGGAGAACTAGGGCATGAGGTTGGCACTGAACCACAAGAACCAGTGTCAACCTCGGAACCAAATATTGAAGATCCCTGCCAGTTCTCCTTTTTCTCATTTATTCCAAAAGGAGCAAGGAGAAATCGTTCCTTTCGGCGTTCAGAAGAAGATCCCTTCATTCCTCCAATTCTATCACAAAAGCCACAACTATGCGAGGTGGACAATACTCAAACAGATACACCAGCAGGAGAGCATCTCATAGGGACACCACCGGTCGCGATGAGCCCGCAACAAGAGGAATTAACTGTAGGCGAAGAGGAGGGACCAAGCGGAGTGGTCCCGATGAATGAGCCAATGGAAGAGCTAGGCGAGAAGGTCTTAAGACTCCCAACCAAACAAAAACATCAGCTGCAATTGAAGGAGACAACATGGCTTAAGATGGAGGTCAGGAAACTAAGGAATCAGTTACACAAATTGTAGGAGTGGATGAAGAAATACAAGCAGAAACCTAGAAAGCCCAAGACCATAGGAGTAGAAACAGAAACTCATACGGACTAGGCAGCCATAACCTCTACTGCTACTCAAACAGACCTGGTTGAGCGATTGTCTGAAGATCATGAGCATTCCTTAACAGTCAAAGTGCAAACTTGGAAATCTACTGCAACTCAGTATAAAAATGAATTCGGAAGAATGCAGGAACGAGCCTCCACAACTGTTTTTGAATATGTGGAGCATATGGAAATCATGAGATTAAGGCATGCGATGTAGCAACTCAATATGGAGCAACTGGAAAAGCAAGTGGCAGAACTAAAAATGGATAAAGAGTAGATGTTTATTTTGGCATAAGAGGTGATGGCATGTCGCCCCCTTACTTCTAGTTATTCTTTATTCTTACATGGACGTTTTCTTCTATTCTACATGGAAAGCATAAAAAATGAGATTAGTTATAAGATAGAAAATGGTGTACAATTCCTCTGAATAATGAGGCACCATGACATGCCAACTCAACATTTGATGTGTGAATTTTACCTGCATGGATATCTGCTGCGCCTGGACATAGATTTCAATCCGGTCTCATATGTGGGAGACATTCATTTAAGGGCCCTCACCTCTTACACTTTCAACCAGATTAGCTGGCAGAAGGCTTTTAACGCATTTGAATCTAATTAGGTTACAAAGTCATTTATGGTAAGAGGAGAACCCGAAAGGGCAGTCACCATGTTCAATAAACACAACACCTTTTTGGGAATTCAGGCAAATAGAGACAGAATGTTGAGGAGACAAAATTGGTGCCTTGATCTTTGCATTAAGAAAATAGTCACATTTCATGAAGAAGCCCTTGATTGTTGTTAGAAAAGGTGGATAATGACTCATATAGCTGTCTGGAACAGGGAGCCTTTTGGGGTGCCAAATTTTGCACGGGTGCTCCCCAGAGTGATCGGATATGTGGCATGGATGGGACTCCAGTTTCAGTTTCCCACTATTTTCTTTCCAGTAGAAGATTACACTCCAGCATATATCGTCCCAGAAGATTGGTGGGAAGACGTCCACCTCTCAGATGGTTTTAAATTTCCAGGAACAGAGATGGCCGAAGAATATGATCTCGTCCATTTTCAAGAAGCCCACAGTCAGCGAAACCCAAACCTACGGAAGCGGTGAACTGCATGAGGGCATGCAGAAGGCTAGTTGGGGGGAGATGTTGGGCACCAAATCGGGCTATCTTTTTGTCGCATTTCCATTACCTTTTTGACCTTTTTACACTTATTTACCTATGTTTACTGTGCTAAAACCGTGAGGTAAATACCCCTACCTTGTCTATTGGAATATTTTATTAATGAAGTGAAGTCACAGAGTTTTACCTATTCGCAGCACTAAAACGATGTTTTACTGCAGCTTTTGGAGAACAGGAATCAAGGCCTCAGCATCCCGCGGCAGATCTGTTGTTCAGCTATTTTGAGAACAACAACGACCAAGCCAAAAGGAGGCCATGCAACTGGAGTCACAGATCCCTAAACCATCTTGGGCATTTCGTTGATCCTGTCCATCTGGTACCGGTGCTGTTCCAACTAATGCATATTTTTGGGGATATGGTTACCATGTTTTGGGGCAAGAAGTTGTTCTCCCTTTTGATGTATAAAAGACAGTTTATTCCTCTAACTAGGGATGTCCCCATTGAGATTGTAATAACATTTTCCAGATTTATAAAGCATTACCTATTTTGTTGTCTTCATCTTTGCTGTAACCAGCGCATCCCTGATCAGAGAGTTGGGCCCGCTCTTCTGATCAGGTGCTGCGTCTTCCTGTGTGTGTTATTTATCAGTTTTATGATTGTTGTTACAGTGTGTTATTTAGTAGTTTATGCTTGTTGTTATAGTATGTTATTTAGTAGTTTATGCTTGTTGTTACATTGTTATTTCTTAGCTTATGCTTGCTGTTACAGCGTATGATTCTTATGAGTACCTTTCAGAAGTTGTAGTTAATCCAGTTGATAGTAATGTTTTGAATCTTAAATTGTAAACACTTGGCCAGAACAAATTGTACTCTTGCCTTTGCATATACTTTGCGTGTTGCCTTGAAAGGAAACGCACCCAGATTGATAAATTAATGTAGGAAAATGGTGAAAAAATCGTTCATACCTGAACCCCAACACAAGGCACGTGCTGGTGGTTATGGATAAGGCCCCTGTGCCCATATTCCTGGTGGTCATAAGTAACAACAAAAACCACGGCTTGGGGCTTAGCCCCAACCCCTTTCCACCTCCATGCGCAATACATACACTTTATTTAAAATTAAACAACAATATTTTAACAAGTAATATGCATGGCACATTGGTTATTGGGCCTTTGTTAACACTTTACATTGGTGGGGATGTTGTCGGTTCAATTCCTGTCCACTCCAACAATAATTTTGCCAATGAACCTAATTTTCAACTAAGGGGTGCCACATGGCAGCCCATGTTTGTGCCACGTGGAACCCCACCATTTGTTGTCCACCAATGCCACGTGTCAACATGTTATTGTTCATGTTAAGACCTAATATTGGCTCATTACCCCTTAATTGGGGCATATTACATTAGTAATGTTATTTTATTTATGTTGGCTTTATTCCATTAGTTGTAATTATACCTCCTAATCTCCTATATATACCAAGGAGACATTTTCATTTGGAATCATCTTGTACTTGAAAATTTATGTGGGGTAAAAGGAGGTTTCCCCCTCGAAGAGGCTTATTATCTAAAATTATCTCTTTTTCAAGGCGTTGAGTACTCATTATGAGGTTTTTCTATGCTATATTGATATTTGGTTCTTAACATATGGTATCAGAGCTCAAGGTCTTGGGGTTTCGCTGCTACATCTAAGACACAATGTTTCAGACAAAACGGCTTGGAGGATATTTAGTAGACGGATCAAGGTACGCTGGGTTAAAATTTCAGCTCTTGAGGCCTTATACTTTGGAAGATACATCATGTGCAATATAGGGTTATGGAATCATCCTGAACTGAGTCATTGCAGAATTTTTCGCTATAAATTTTTTTTTGTAATGTTTTAGACCCTGAAATCTGAAGGATATTCACAGAAATTAGTAAGGTATATGTGGTAAAAATTTCATCTTCTGGGTCATCTTACATTTGTAGATACACCCTGTGGAAGATATGGTATCTGACTAGTCCTATTGACTAGTCTCAAGAAGGTGTTCCAAGTAAAACAATCATAACTTCTTCCTAGAGTAACCAAATTGAGTAAAACTAGTTTCATTGGATATTGGACAGTCTTTAGTATTTCTGGTACGAGTTTCAAAATTTTATATCAATTATTTTGTGCGAGGCACAGTATACAATTGAATCTCCTGGAAAGGCCAAAAATTAGCAAGTTGTGGGGAAATTACTGTAAATTCCACTTGGCACATCCAATTTTGATCAGACCTATGGCATTGCAGAAAAGAAATATCAGAGAACTACATAAAATAAAGTTTCATACCCAGAAGGGCCGAAACTTCGAAGTTACAACAGAAGAAAGATTGTCTAGCAAAACCACCTCAAAATCAAGGTTCAAAAATGATCCCTGGCCAACATGCCACCCAAAAAGGGAACTTCTATACCAAATAAGCCTCCAAAAAATCCTACTTGGACTCTTGATGAAGGCGAAGAAATGCGTAGGGATATAAATGATTTACAAAAGAAGATAGTAACAAAAGATGAACTACAAGAGATGGAAGCTAAGTTGGAGGCAATAAATACTAAGATGGATGGTTTAAAAGAGGAGATCATGGAAGTATTGAAAATTTTTGTAACAAAGAAGACACCTGAAAGTGAAAATGCATCCCATGAAATTCATGATAA